>JASDQU010736660.1:410652-425499 GCA_032191745.1 Picea mariana | reverse complement strand
CCCCTGGACTCCCCCACATGGAAGAGTGTACATTCTTATAGGGTGTAAAGTCTTTGTTGGGCCCTTCATTTTTGGGAAATAATTGTGCAAGTTTTGATTAAGCATGAGTTGTGCAAACCTCATCAGAAGCTGAAAGAAAAGAATAACAGAAAACAGTTGCAGGAGCTAGCACAACACTAGCTAAGCAACAAATAGTTGCAACAAAACAAGAAAGTGAGCAAGCTAAACAGAAAGACATAACCCAGCTATACATAGGACTAAATATAGATGTAAGGAGGTTGGTCCTCAAGGTTGAGTTGATATATCAGGATTTTGTTATGTTTATTAGAGAAATCTAAGGTTTTTGGGATTCGCTAGTGAAACTTGATGTAAGAGACAACCCAGAGTCTGTACTGAACATCCCTATGTAGTTTTGAATCTATAAAAAAGGAAAGATCCGGAAGCTAATATGAAGAACCAAAATTTTAAATATGATGTGTCTTTGTATGTTACTTATGCATTGCACTATTCCTTTATGATTTATGAGTTATGTCTAATGGTTCTATGGTTAATCGTTGTTCATACCATAAGTAGGTTTGGTTCTTGCATTTAGATGGTTCTGATCTGATAGTGTTGATTGCACAAGAACGGGGGTGAGTTTTGAACACTCTATGGATCATCCTTAGTCTTCTCCCTACCCTTCCCTATATATCTGTCTCAGCAACGCTTCGGGTGAGATTTCTTCTCTTTGGAGGGAATGAAAATGCTAGTTCTCTAGACTACACGGTGCCTTTTGTTGGTAACTTGAGAAGAACCCTGGTCTGACCAAATTCATGCCAACAAAATGGTTTCGTTGCCAGGACCCGTATTAAAAGGGAACCTGTAGGAATAATGCTACCATTGATCCATAGATCTGGCATTGAGAAATGGTGGGAAAGAAACTGTAACACCTTCATATGGAAAGAAGCGGAACTAAGAAGAAAATCAGTGGGAACTACTCGAGAAGCGATCTTTTACTCAGAAATATCAAGCGACCAGTACGAGATTTTCTGAGTTAAATTCTCGGAAGAATTTTTTCACTGGATCAAGAGGCTCCAAGAAGCTCCATATTTCTAGGGATGAGTCAAGAAGATATCGACAATTTAGCAACACCCCAGAGGCTGGATTTCCTAGTCACGCGAGTCGTGGATTTCTGGGTTACTACCACGATAGAAGGATACATAATTGAATTTGCAGCTGAGAACCACTAGTCTTTCTTGCGGGAAGAAGAAATTTTCAAGAAAGGATCAAGGGGAAGACTTTTAAGAGAAATCCCCATGTGGATTAAAGCCTTCTTGGCGAAGGAATGAATGTTGACTATGTCCCCGACCGATATGGCAGCATAAACACCCTCACTTGGGGTAGGGCGAGTAAGGGTGAGAGTCATGGCATGAGAGAGGGGAAGGATTCTTTGACAAATGAGGGGGAAATGGTAATAAATGGATTCAAGAGATGAGCGATCCTTAAAGAGAGCCGCCATAGTTGAGAAGTGGTGGCACGAAAAGATATAGAAAACTGCAACACAGTCTGAAACGTTGAGGAGAGAAGGAGAATCAGGAGAAATAGAGGAAAGGAAAATGGAAGAATTGTAGAGGATGAGAAGACAAGAATGACTAGCCAGTCAAATATTAAGAGAGAGAGAGAAGCAAGGAGAGAAAGAAGTCCCCAGGAGGTGGGACAAGAAGGAGAAAGCACAGATGTAAGAGAGGAGAAAATCGGCATGAATCTTGGAGGAGAAAGAAAAGATTCATCCCCAATATCAGGAGAGGTCGGGAATCCGGTCGAAGAGATCATCCCAGGGGAAGCTAATGAGACCCCCCAAATCAAACAAATCCACCTTGAAGCAAGTGACGCCTGCCCCGAATCACTCATACCCCAAGTGCCTTCTATACAAGCAGTAAGTACGACACTACCTTCTCATGCAAACTATGTTCTAGTATAATTAGCTAACCAACCACAACCTGGAAGTGCAAGTATAGGGAGGATATTGGGATCCCCTGGTAGATCGCAAGAAGGACCGTTAGGGTTTATACTGATACGAACAATAGGACCAACAATGGCCAACCATGTGGGAGGGTCGATTGCCCAATACCCAGAATTTTGGGGTAAGGGAGATGAAGATGTTGAACAACACTTGTTCTTGTGTGAAGCCATCTGGAGATCCAGAGGGACACCGGATGCGAACAAGTTGGTCGAATTCCAAACTACCTTGAGAGGTCGCGCTCTCAAATGGTACATGAATATCATTGAACTAGGAGTGCCAGGGATGCAAGGTCAAGCGTTCACACTTGACCAGGTATGGACGAGGTTCATAGTAGATTTCAAACTACCTCAGTCAGAACAACAGGCTTTGTCTGAGTTGCGTGAGATCCAACAAAGGGAAGGTGAATCATCTTGGGAGTACAACCATAAGTTCAAATATGCCATAGGAAGGTTGGCACACCAAATCCATGAAGAAAATCAAAGAGAGTGGTACATTCAGAGACTACTACCCCTGACTCGAATTTCGCTAACACAACAGTGAATAGCCACATTAACAGATGCCTTCGAACAGTCAATGAAGATTGAATCCATGGCAGGATACCCTGGGATCTTGAGAGTAACCTGACCCCCGATAGATTCGAATTTAGTGCAACTACAAGGGCAAATATCAGCACGTATAGAAAATATTCAGGAGTTGACGATACCTTGACCAGGATGACCACAGGTTTGGTGCACCGGATGCTATATGGAAGGTCAATTGGTGACTGAATGCCCACGAATGAGAGGAATGGGACCTCCTCATAACCTAGTGATAACCCCACCAGGACCTGTAGGAGGAGTTGCGCAAGTATCGACAAACCCACTGTTCCATCACCCCACCCCATATCACGCTTTCCAAGGAGGACAAGTAGCACCAACAACAGAATATTGTGAGATTTTTTGAACCCACATCTATGGATCAAGACAGTGCCCCATCATGCAGAAATATTTGACGGTACCAAACACAGTCCACTGTGAGTTCTACGCATCTACCACACATACTACTAATAAATGTAGGGCATTCGATGCACTTGTGAATAGGCTAGACAGAATAGCATTCCAGATAAATGAGAACCCTCATGGACCAGGATGAGGTTGAGGAGGTGGAGTTGGAGGAGACTTCACAGGAGGAAGAACTGGAGGAAGAGGACCGAGCAGATGCTGAAAAGGGTCACTTGGCTAGAGATTTTCCTCATCCAAGGCGACCATGGTTGTCTCACTGCAAAACCAATGGACACGCAACTAAAGACTTCCCAGATATAATTGTGAAGTGGGATGACAGGGTGCAGAAAAGAGGAACTAACCTCATCAGTTCAGAGATCAAAAGGATTTCTAGGGGACAATTACCAAATCTTAATATCGTTACTCAAGGAGGAGGGAAGATAGGAGTTGATGATGATACCCTACCACAGATTCAAAAAACAACACCTAAGGGAGATAGGTATGACCCCCTAAAGAAAAAGTTGTTCTTTAAATATGCCAGAGAAGTCATCCAGAACATTCCCAGTTATGAAAACCAAGAGGATCCCCCTCAACCGGTTGTATATCCTAAAGTAGCACAAGTACCTGTTTCACCCCCTGCGCCCAGAAACCCTATAGGCTTACCAAGACAACCTGATCAGCCTCAAAGCGCAGTTGACCTCTGGTTTCAATTGTTCTCTAACATTCTTGGGAATGATCAACTGACAGAGAAATTGTGCAATGCACTGTACCTAGTCTTAGGGAATGAAGAAACTTCAGAAGCAAGAATTTGAGCTAACCTTCGTTAGAAGAGTACTCGGAGAGTGCAATAAAGAAAAGTAAGATCAGGAAAATAATTTCGACTGATAGCCCAGTTGGATGACTTTGAAATTAAGGATGTCAAGTTGGACCTAGGGTCAGATGTGAACATTTTGCCCAAGAGGACCTGGGAAGCCTTAGGAAAACCAAGACTGACATATTCCCCAATTCAGTTAATAATGGAAAACCAACACTATATCTTTCCCATAGGAAGACTAGAGAATGTGGAAATCAATGTAGCAGGGGTAAAAACAGTGGCTAACTTTGAATTCACTGAAATCATGGGAGACAAGGACCCCTACCCTACGCTACTTGGCATTGATTGGGCCTACAACAACTATGCAATAATTGACTTAAAGAAAGACACCATGATTTTTGAAGCTGAGAGAATCAAGGTAGTTCAACCTTTGGACCCATATGTAGGACCCAAGTACACAAAACCAACAAACAATAATATCGAAGGAGAATACCTAGACCATTTGTACACCATAACAGTTGGGACAAGAAACGATTATATAAACCCAACTGTGTATTGATCAGTAAGCTGGAGAAGTATACAATTAGCAAACAAAGATTTAGAACTGAATTTTGATAGTTGGCAACAAGGTTCGTACGAAAGATTCTCAAGAAGATGCACAACTGTCAAAATGACCATATGGTTTGGGACCAAGGTTAGAAGACACCCAGTATACGATGGCATCTCAGATCTAGACAAATTTTTGTAGTATATGGAACAAACTGTGGGAGAATATCAAAGAGTATCGGTACTAGATATGGCTTTTCAGAACACCCCTTCCAGATGGTGGGCCACGCATAAAGCTGCACTCAAAACTTGGGACGAGGTGAAGCAAGTTATTCAGTATAGGTTTGGGCACCAAGAGTAGTTGGAATCAGAAATGCAAATGGGTCTCCAAGTTGCACAACCATTCAAGGGTGAATCGGACCCTAGAATACACATCCAACAGTGCATGACATAGTGGTAGGCTGTGCAGATACCCTCTCACCTCTGGATTCGGGTATTTCCCTAGTCTCTAGGCCCAATCCCGAAATCTTGGTTCATACATGAGGAAACCAGAAGACAGACCCACGATTGGAAAACACTGGTAGCTCAATTTTTCAAAGACTTCTCCTTTACAAGTAAGTGCCTTGAGCTTGAACTAGTCCTGCAAAATATTAGAGAACTTATTTTTACAACCAATTATGATAAGATATCAGACTTTGGAGTGTGTCCGAAGCATACCCAAGAACTTCAGACTAAACTCCACTTACCCTTGATCGAAAATATCATAGAATGTTATCATATTAGCAAAGCTTCAGAAAGCCTAGATGAATTAGAAGAACTAAGAAACCTAGCCATCAAAGAGACTGAGGGGAACAGAGAAATCCAAAACACTATACCTAGCCAAACCGATAGCTCCTACAATCACCCATTAAAACTCTAGAGACTCAACATAGGGACCAAGGAGCAACCCAAAATAGATTTGGTGGGCGATTACTAGGATGAGGAAACCAGTCAGGAAATACAAAGTTTACTACAGGAATACGAGGATTTGTTCCCAAAGACTTTTTCAGAATTGAAGGGAATCAAAGGAGTTATGGGAGAAATGGAGATAGAGTTAAAAATAGGATCCAAGACTATCAGACATAAGTCATACCATCTTAACCCGAGAGTAAAAGAGAAAGTTAAGAAGGAGATTGATAAAATGCTAGAAGCTGGTCTCATTTTTCCAGTAGAAGAAGCAGAATGGGTCAGCCTGATAGTCATCCAAAGAAAGAAAGACACTAAGGATATTAGAGTCTGTGTGGACTACAAAATCCTCAAATCTACCTGTGTGCACGACCCTTTCCCAACACCCTTCATCGATGAGGTCCTAGAACAAGTTGGAGGGAAGGAAGCATACTCATTTACAGATGGATTTTTAGGATACCACCAAGTTAGGATTGTTGAAGAGGACAAGAGGAAAACCACCTTCATTACCAAATGGGGATCTTTTGCATATAATGTGATTCCATTTGGTTTAAAGAATGCCCCTACAATTTTCTCCAGGATTGTGATAGCATCCTTTAGAGAGTTCATTCACAAGTTCATAGAATTTAATATGGATGAATGGAAAATATATAGCATGATGAAGGAACATGTAGCACTGCCAAGGATAATGTTCGATAGATGCCAAGAGTTACAAATATCATTAAATCTTAGGAAGTGTATATTATGTGTGCCACATGGAAATTTGTTGAGCCACATAGTCTGCCAAGAAGGAGTACTGGTAGACCCAACTAAAGTTGTGGTCATTACGAATATGCTGCCACCTACGAGCATTAAATAGTTGTGCTCCACACTAGGACATATAGGCTACTATTGCAAGTTCATTCGGAGGTATGCTAACATTACTACACCTCTGGAAAAGCTCCTGAAAAAGGATGAAATGTTCTGATGGACTCCTGAATGTGACAAAGCATTTGAGACACTTAAGGAGAAGCTCATTACAGCACCAATCCTGATATCCCAAACTGGGATAAAGAATTTCATGTCCATGTAGACGCTTCAGGAATTGCTCTAGGAGCTATCCTAGTGAAACCTAGAGATGGAGATATGGATCACCCTATCTACTTTGTGAGCCGAAAGATATCACAAGTAGAGCGCAACTACACAACAATAGAACAGGAAGGATTAGCAATGATCTATGCTTTACAGAAATTTAGACATTATCTGTTAGGATCTTGTTTTAAATTCTTTACTGATCATTCAGCACTAAAATACCTAGTTAACAAACATGTGTTGGAAGGGAGAATTTGCAGATGGTTGTTATTATTTCAAGATTTTTCCTTTGAAGTCATCATTAAACTAGGACGATGCAACTTCGAACCCGACCATATATCTAGACTAGACTCAAGAGAAAGCGACAGAGCAGTCGATGACCAGCTCCTAGATGCAGATTTATTCAGAATCGAGGCCATACCAGAATACCTGGAGGACATAGCAGTCTTTCTCAGCATAGGAGCATGCCCTGAAACATATTCTGCAACCCAGAAATGCCATATGGTCATCAAAGAAGCATATTATCAGCTGATTGCCAGCCAATTATATAAACTAGGGCTAGACAGCATCCTCAGACGATGTGTCCTAGATCACGAAAGGTAGGATATACTCTGGGAATGCCATAGAGGAATTGTAGGAGGACATGTAGGAGGAAAGGCAGCGACACAGAAAGATCTACAGGCAGGACTTTGGTGGGCAACACTTTTCAAGGATGCAAAATCATATGCTAGATCGTGTGATGTTTGTCAACGTGTGGGCAAGCTATCACGACAAGATGAATTACCACTACAACCAGTTAGAGCTCTACAGGCATTTGAGAAATGGGCAGTTGACTTCATTGGTCCAATCAACCCTATAGCCAAACATTCAAGGGCAAGATACATCATTACCACAATCGACTACCTTACTCGTTGGGCAGAAGCAGCAGCGGTACAGGACTGTTTGATGAATACCGCCTACAGGTTCATTTTTGAGAATATCATTACTCACTTTGGATGTCCCAGGAGCCTAACCAGCGATCAGGGAGCTCACTTCATTAGCATCACCATAGCAACACTTACTGCAGAATTTTGGATTCAACATCACAAGAGCAGTCCAAACCACCCACAGGCCAACAAAACAGTTGAAGTCTTCAACAAAATCCTAGAAAAGGGACTAACAAAAGTCTATTGCCCAAACTGAGAGGACTGGGATGATATATTTCTAGCTGTACTATGGACCTACAGGAAAAAAACAAAGAAACTCCACAAATACACACCATTCCAAATGTTTTACGGAAAAGAGGCAGTGGTGCCTGCAGAGTTCATCACCCTAAGCCTGTATATTGCACAAGCCACACATACGAAAGATGAAGAATCAGTGGCGTAAAGACTTGCGGAGCTACAAGAACTTGAAGAAACCATATTTCTGGCAGACTTCCATCAGTCAGTTGAAAAGGAAATACAGAAATATTGGCATGACTGCCACATTAAAACTAAGGTATTTATACAAGGAGACAAGGTGTTACTCTATGACAACCGATACCAAAAGCATCCTGGCAAGCTGTGTATGCACTGGTTGAGACCCTTCATAGTTGCGGAGATCCGACCATCAGGAGCAGTTCGACTCACGAAACTAGATGGTGTGCTATGATGGGGATGAGTGAATGGCACTCGCCTGAAGCCCTACCTCTCCTGAAACTGAGAAGAAGAGAATTCTCTCAATCTAGTGGAGCTTGTACAATAGTTAGATTTGAGTTTTGTTTTTCTTTCAAAAAAATAAAAAAATATTTTTTTTTCTCTGTTAATAATGTCCATGTGTGCAGTGTTGTGCCATAACACATAGTTTAATTATGTTGATTAAATGTTGGTTGATACAGAGCTGATGACACAGCAGCACCAAACTTGAAGTATGAAAGTTCCACTAACGATAGTCATCAAAAATGACAAGGACAACCTTTGTGGTCAGAGGGACCACCCACCCAAATCCAATATGAGTTAAAGGCCACGCACACCCAGTCCAATCAAACCCTTTAATGAAATTATGGTACTCTGAATCTCACCTTTTACGCCATAAATCCACATTATGCCAAGATGCCATCAAACTTCACACTGGGACACCCACCCGCTAAACTCAAAGGCCTCAATTTGGCTATGTCCCTATTCCACTCAGACGAGTAAATACCAAGATCGCCTAATTGGATTTCCCTTAATCAAATTGTTCCATCGGGAAACTCACACCCTGTTGCGCCTATACAGTCATAATAAGGAGCAGTTATTGATAAAACTTACCCGTTAAGCCCAACACAAAATTCTTAGAACTCAGCCGAAAAAAGTATTGTTTCTAACAACAAGCTTAGATATTTTCGAACCCAGCCATGCAAACCAGTTAAGGACCATTGCCAAACCTGCAAACAGAGCCTTAGTTCTAAAAATGACCACAGACACGCTCATGCCAAGAGAAACATCCAGCTGAAGCACCATGACTAAAGAAGCAGTACCGGATGAGATTTGCGACCCCCGGGTCGAGATTATAGGTGATCTTAAAGGGAAGACAGAACAGGTCAAGCTACTCAACCTCGACCTCACAGATTTATCCCTATTTCCATAGATGCACCCATACATATTTTGGGAGTTAGCCCCGGATGGAACAGGAGATATGCACTTTAGACCGAAAAAGGATTTCATCAACCTATTCAACTCCACTATCATGAACCTGAGAGACTTACTAGTCTTCGGCACCACCAACGAAATTGCACGTTGCACAAAGTTCCTGATACACAGAGTGCATGAAAGAAGCCAATGGTTGGATAAGAAATATCCAATCCATGCACAAGATATCCAGTAGCTTACTAGACTATCCTCTGAAGGAGAGGATTTGTTGAAGGGATTGACCCAAAAAGCACGGGAAGAAGAAAGGTGAGCTCATCCTGTACGAGAAGTTTAAAACCAAGCGAGGAGGACGCACAACAGTCATTGAGACAATACTGCCCGAAACAGTCCAGACTGGTTGCTACGTCATGGCCAGCAAGGTTATGAGGTTCTATTATAAGGGAGAATGTCCCCTAGATGCGCTATCAGTTGTCGACTTCTACAATCAAGGAGAAATATTCAACCGGTGTAGCTTCTTGCTGGAGGAAATACTCAAAGCTTGTGAGGAGGCATAGGAGAAAGGAGGCAACTTTACCTATGGATACCTACTTGTTGCATTCACGATGCTCAAATGGAAGTCACCGGTGGGTAGACAACTGGCAATGCCGGATAAAAGGCACATGGAGAAAATGTTCAAGCCATAGCATTCTAGACCAAACTCAGAGAACACAACACTCAACAACGCAACATTCGCCAAATGGTATAATGTTGTGATAGACTCAACATAGCGTCTATGTATCCCTCAGGAAATCCTTCATAACAACACGAGGAATATCGTCTTTAGCATGAACCGGCACAACACCTATGTCTGGCTGAGACATGTCAACCGGGAACATTTCCATATAGGATTGCTACCATTCTATGTAGATGAGGAAGAATTTGACAAGGAGTTCATGTCATGGCCTGGAGTTAAACGTGGCCCACGCAAATTAGGAATGCATTACATTTTTTCGGTCGACATAAGTAATAAAAAAGACAAGAAAGAAGGAGAGGGACCACGCTCAGGCCCCGAGCAAAAAAATCTAGACACTCTGGCACNCTGTTATCAGACAAATCGGTAGGTGCGGACACTAACTGATCTCCCTAGATCCACCTGGATCTAGAACAAAACACACCAGAACATGACACTTTCCTTAAGTTTTAGATATTGAATTTACTAACTAAAGAGGGATGAGTGACATACCGTTTAAATGTTGCTTCCTCTCAGCATCGCCATCCTAGCTCCGTTCCAACGTTCATACAATGATGATCCTCCAAAAGAAAACAACCCACCAAAGTGATAGCAATAGCATAAACCCAATATAAACCTATGTATGTGATCAAGGAATCATACAATAAAACACAACAAGCTTTATAGGAAAGAATCATATTACTGTATCATATTAAATGTGAAAGAGAGATTACAACCATGGCCTTGATGTCGTAAGGTCCCTTCCATATTTCTTTCATTCCCCACACACTTTCACCCCAAGAATTATGAGAGCAGAGATCTGATAATATTCACAATCTATCTTGACAAAGGCAAATCTCAAAGCCACTCCAACCAAGCTAATAATTCCAAGCCAACCAAAGCTCCAAGCTAACCAAAGCTCACCAAAGCTAACTTTCTCCATGAGAACTCCTCTCCTTTTATAAGTTGAAGAGGATAAGGTGAGGAGGTTAGGATGATCCCACTAAATCATGAAAGCGAGTAAGATCCAAACCATTTGGATGCCACCTCACCATAGAAGTTTCTCCTTCTAGAAGATTCGAAAAAACACTCGCTTTTCCCACGTGTAAGCATTCTCGCACCCTACCTATAGAGAAACCTACAAACATCTTGCACCCTAGCTGTGGTGCAACCTGCGAGGATCAAGCATTCTCGCACCCTGCCTATATAGCAACCTGCGAACTTTCTTTTTCACAGAGTTTTTACAAGGGAAAATGCAACTTCTTTTCTCAGGAAAAGTTCTTCTCCCTTCTCTCTTCAGGAACTCAGGCCACTGACCCCTCTGAAGGCAACAGATAGGTTTACATCATTAACGGTCATAGGGATGATCAAAATAATGTGTAACACCCATACAGTTTCCATCCAATGTCATGCTATCAGGTGTGCAGTTCAACCAGATCCTAGGCGCTATGCTTACCACCGAATCGATGGGAAAAAGGCCCAGAACAAGGGTCTCGCCAAACAAACCCCTGAATCCACATCCCCTCGCATCTGTCACTCCTCAGACCTGTGCCATGACCAAATCCACCACAATCATTGACATCCAAGATGACCCGGACCCTGAACCAATCCCGTCAACAATCGTCATTGAGCAGCCTCCACCACCACTCCATATCAGACCAAAACCTTAGACCAGATGCAGCCCGACCAGACAACCAGAGAATCCCCCAATCCCAACTCAAAAATCCCCAACCCTGACCCCAAAGTCTCGGAGCAAAGTATGACACTCTATGTTCTAAATCCGAGCATGCAGGAACAAAAACTGGAGTCTTTCACACAGGAAGAAGCCACCGGAACTAGAGAAGAGCTAGAAGCCGACCGTACCCAGCAAATCACCTCACCACCCAAGGGTGAGGATGCCCTAGAAATCATGATGCAGGATGCAGAATTATTGGAGGACACGGAGATACCAGATGTGCCCAATGAGCCAAACTCAATAATGGACTAGGATATGACAACTAGGGCAATCGCAAATGGAGCAAGTCCTCCAGAACCCCCAACAATGTGTAGACTTGATGCAGCTCTTCATAACCAAAACAGAGGTTCTGACACTTCTGCCCGAAGATCTAATATTGAGGATTGCACCAGTGCCACCAATGGAAGAGAAATTAGAAACTCGTTTGGACCACTCAACTGCCAGCAGACTTCCTTTGCAGACAAGAGGACCCACTGATGCAGCTCTGTCAGCCACCAACCTGGTACAGTGGCCAGCATCACAGTTGTTCGGACTAATCAGAGCCTCCATAGACCAACTAGAGCAAAGGATCCAGGATGTCGAGAGATCAATTGAGCTCGCCAGAAAAGAATAGTTATATGCACAAACATGTAGAACGGAAGAAAAATGTGATTGACTCCTAGCCTAGTGCAAACTGGAAAAAGTGAAGGAAAAAATTACAGAATCCTGGTCGGAGATTCGGAGAGTTACACCCGACCTACCCGAAGCTAGTGAGATAAGAGAAACAGAGAAATAGATCGATCTATTACAAGCGGCATGGACACAGCTCGCGACACACACGGAGTAGATACAAGCAAATTTACAACAAGTCCAACAAGAAATAGAACAACAACCTTGACAGCTGCAGGAACAAATGCAGAAGATCATACTGCAAGGAAACAATGCTCGAGTGGCACTACATAAGCAGACAGTAGACTGCACTAGAATCTTCAAGGAAGCCAGCGATTGGATGGGCATCATCACTCGACGAAATCAAGTCCTGCAAGAATTGCGCACCCAGATCCAGGGGCTCAACGAGGAAGTTGCGGTCACAATGGACCCCATAGAGAAGCAGCAAAAGTTCAATCAAATCCAGCAGGCCAACAATGAACTCAATTCACTCTATGAAGCACAGTCTGTAGCCAAGAGAGAGCTGTGCAATTTTCGACCAGTAATTCAAACCGCTTATATGCAAATGCACCAGATCGACGCAACAGCTGACTCCGAATGGAACTTATTGGTTGCAGCCAAGCCAAAAGAGTACAACAAATAAACGACCCAACAATTCCTGGCAGAAGCATCACTCCTCGCCCGGAAATGGTAGGACAAAGTTGAAATTTTTCACGGAGTAAATCACAGAGCATTAGAGTTGGTTCCATAATTGGGCCCTTCATTTTAAGAGGTGAAGGAAGAAAAGGCACAAACAGAAGAGCTCAAAGAAGAAGAAAACCCAGACAAGGGAAAACAATAGTTGCTCCTGGAGAATGTGAAAGAACCAAGTGCTTGACTCGAGGATGAGTCAAGGATTATGGTCGGAGCCTGTTGGGCCCTTTGTTTTTGGGAAATAATTGTGCAAGTTTTGATTAAGAATGAGTTGCGCAAACTTCATCAGAAGCTGAAAGAAAATAATAACAGAAAATAGTTGCGGGAGCTAGCACAACACCAGCTAAGCAACAAATAGTTGCAAAAGAATAAGAAAGTGAGCAAGCTGAACAGAAAGACATAACCCAGCTATACATAGGACTAAATATATATGTAAGTAGGTTGGTCCTCGAGGTTGAGTCGATATATCAGGTTGTTGTTATGTTTATTAGAGAAATCCAAGGTTTTTGGTATTAGCTAGTGAAACTCGATGTAAGAGACAACCCAGAGTCTATACTGAACATCTCTATGTAGTTCTGAATCTGTAATAAAGGAAAGATCTAGAAGCTAATATAAAGAACCAAAATTTCAAATATGATGTGTCTTTGTATGTTGCTTATGCATTGCATTATTCCTTTATGATTTATGATTTATGTCTAACAGTTCTATGGTTAATCATTGTTCATACCGTAAGTAGGTTTGGTTCTTTCATCTAGATGGTTCTGATATGATAGTGTTGATTGCACAAGAAAATGAGTGAGTTATGAATTCTCTATGGATTGTCCTTAGTCTTCTCCCTACCCTTCCCTATCTATCTATCTCAGCAGTGCTTCGGGTGAGACTTCTTCTCTTCAGAGGGGATGAAAATGCCAGCGCTCTAGACTACACGGTGCCTTTTGTTGGTAACCTGAGAAGAACCCTGGTCTGACCAAATTCACGCCAATAGTCTTCATGCAGTATAAACACGGCTAAAAACAAATACCTCTGAATCAGAAGACAATCAGGCTCCACAACCAACATAAGCCAAGTATTCTTGTTCATAGTAATCATGAGCATAGTTAGATCAAACCTCTTATATTGTACGCACTATGAGCTTATTGTTATGGAATCATAAGCTCTTTTATTTGACATAATGAATGAAACTAGTGAGTAGAGCCATATGTGTATTACAGACTATGTGTTACTCTAAACTAAGAAAGTCATTTGTTGTTAAGTACCTAAACCAGATATGTAAATATACTTCATAAATAACCAAGAATAAACCATAAACCATTCACCATAACATTAACACAAAAAATAGAGAAAACCCTTGAGGTAGGGTAACACCATATATTAATCCTTATGGAAGGATAAAACTCCTCAGGCAATCCTTGCTTGTACAATCACAATATTCTTCACTATGTTTCATTACATTGCCTATAATTCTTTATATAGCTCTCCCTATCTCCTAGGAACCTTCTAGAGAGTCTTCTCACATTTATTACATCAAACTACCATAGTGGGTCTTTATTAATATAGTGCACCTATTCCACCTTACATTGAATGACCACATTTCCATATATTAATTGACTTCCACTAATAACACATAACTACATTCCCATTGGGTACCTCCCTAGGTACCCCATATTACCTCCGTAGGTATACTACATTCCATCCCCCTTCACATGTTTTGTCCTCAAAACATGAGAAGAAACCATACAATATGACCGACTAAGCAATGTAGCCAACTAGTACAAAATATGACCATCCATCCATCCCAATGGAAGTCGAACATGATGTCTATCTGCTACCTTTCCACCCTTATCTTTCTCTGCATCATGTCGAGGTTGCCATGGGATTTTTTCTGTAGCTTGAGCTCTTCATGTAGTGCTGGTAGTCCTCCATGCACCTCTTGATCGGTTTCCTGTCTGGTGCCCTGCTGGTGCATAAATGTGTTCATGCACATGCCCTTTCCTTGATGACTTTTGCATCTCTATATGATGTGGATGGCGATATACAACAACTGTAGGAATTTGTTCTTTTTTCTTCAAATCTGCAACACTTTGTGCCTTTGAGTCAATGACCTCCTTAGCTT
>JASDQU010736660.1:378077-410602 GCA_032191745.1 Picea mariana | reverse complement strand
ACTTCAGACTGGGCAATAACTTCTTTGCTAGCCTCCATGGGTCCATCTTTCTTACTAAGAGACACATCCTGCAATGTGATTTTCTTTTTCTTGTACCACAACTTTAAAAACTTCTTTTGCACATTAATATTAATGGTACCCACTGATTCTATCCAAGGATATCCCAAAACAATATTCACTTCATCCATATCCATAGCATAAAAATCTGAATGCAGCACATATTTATCCATGGTAATCTTCAAATATTTAAAAATTTGAACATTTTCACCCTCAACATGTGTGCTTTGAACATTTTTTATTGAAACTTGCAATCTATTAACCGACTGAACATTGATAAAATTATGCATGCAACTAGGGTTAATAGAAACAACGATATTTTCTTTATGAATACAGTCATGAACCTGTAATATAGATTTTTCACATAAAAATAAACTCTTGGTTCTCTCTTTATCCTTATTTTCTCCATGAGACCACTTGTCTAACAATATTTTTTCAAATTCTACATTGGAGAGTCTCATCATCTCCTTATAATCAAGCGATTTTCACCAAATGGCAGCATCACCTTGCAATTTGAGATCTACCCAATGGGGCCAAGTATCTTCCCATGCTGATTTTCTTTCTTTAATGAATGATTCAATACTAGGGCCATCACATTTCCCTGTAAAATACATCTTTCTATTAAAAACCCCCAAAAATAGAACAATAAGTTACAACAGAAAATCGCGGTATTTTCTGGAAAAACCCTAAAAAACTGCTAAAGTTAAAATGCTCATAACTTCACTTCCCGGACTCCATTTTGGTTGATTTTGTTTTTTGAAATTGGGTGAAATTGTGAGAGGAACTCAGATATGTAATTTATTTGGGCAAATTAGGCCTCCAGATGCTACATAAATTTAAAAAAATAAATAAATAAAATAAATAAATAAATAAAAATAAAAATATTTGCCGCCGTCCGCAGAACAAATCCTGAAAATTTGTAGATTTTAAAACTTCAATATCTTGACTTCCCAGACTCCGTTTTGAACGATTTTTTTTTTCAAATTGGGTGTTTTTCTGAGAGTAACTCAGATATATAACCATTTTCTGAAAAATTTTCACAGAAATATACCGAAAACTTCAAGAATGTCGCGGCCCTCTTTTTTCTTCTCCGAAAAAAAAATCTGCAAAAATTAAAAATATTTGCCCACAATGTCTGCCCAAGGAAAGTGCTCTGATACCACTTTTTAAGAACCCAATACTGAATACAAAAGCACCACAACAGATATAGAAGAACAATATAGAAAAACTCAACTTTATTATAGAAACTCTTGAGGTAGAGCAACACCATATATTAATCCTTATGGAAGGATAAAACTCCTCAAGCAATCATTGCTTGTACAATCACAATATTCTTCACTATGTTTCATTACATTGCCTATACTTATTTATATAGCTCTCCCTATCCCCTAAGAACTTTCTAGAGAGCCTTCTCACATTTATTACATCCAACTACCATAGTGGGTCTTTATTAATATAGTGGACCTAGTCCACCTTACATTGAATGACCACATTCCCATATATTAATTGACTTCCACTAATAACACATAACTACATTCCCATTGGGTACCTCCCTAGGTACCCCATATTACCTCCTTAGGTATACTACATTTGTATTACTAGAACCAATCAAGCTATATGTAATCATGTTGCTACTTGTATCGCATTACTTAAGCTCTAGTGATTATAATGGTCATACTTCACCTATTACACTAATTAGTCTAGTATCATTAGTGTTAGGATATTTAGACACTTAGGAGTTAGTTAAGATCTACTTGGTCTAATATGTCATTAGGTAAAAGTGTGTTTCTTTAGTATGCATTAGTATGCATTTGTAGTTAGGAAATCCGATGGTCACGATATGTTCCCGACATAGAGTGATCCGACGGTTCATACTCTCCTCGATCTTAACGGCCATTGATCTGTGGCTTAACACCCGATTGGTCCTTGATATCTATTTAAAGAGCATGGAGGGTCATTTTCCGATGATCGATTGTGAGAAAATCTCTTGTCAAATCTCTATGTAATCTTTTTCTTTGCATTAATAAACTGCTCCAAGTGGCCACGTTGGTTGGGGTCGTGAATGTTTCCCCGTAGGGGTTTTACCACGTGAAAACATCGGTGTGTTGATCTTTGATCTATTTATGTTAGTGGTTACTGAAGGTTTTCATCCTCTGTTGGAATACCTGTGTTGTTGAACATGGTATCAGAGCATGTTTGAAGACCTGCTCCTGTTGTAGATCGAGATCGTGAAGCCGAGTTTCCTCATCTCCATTTTCTAGCATTTTCGTACATTTCTGGGCTGAGAGGACTATTCCATTACATCTGGAGCACTCGTTTCATTTAGGAACACTTTTTTTTTCACTCGAAAAGGTTTCTGTTTGCCCAAGATACGACCATTATAGTCAGATCCGGAGGTATAAAGTCTGAATACGCATTTTTTTTTAAATTTTTGCAAAGTTTTGATTTTATTTCGGTTTGTATTTTTTTATTTCCGGGTTGCTACTCTTTTATATCTGTGTATTCTCTTTGCCCCGTGCCTTGTGTGATCTTGGCAAATCAGAAACAGATAGGAAAAGGTGCATTTTCCGGGTAAGCTAACTGAGATCTAACCCTTGTTGTCATCGAGAAGCGAAATTTTTTTCTTGTGTGAAAAGAGTTTTTTTTTTAGCATGCTCTCCAAGGCCGTCTTCCACAACAACAAAAACACCCCCAATCCTCCTTCTGAACATTACAATATGTTTTTCTAGACCATTTGGTTAAAACTTGCCCTATTAAGTAAGAGGTCTTGAGTTCAAGTCTCTCTTTTGTTACCTTTTTTGAAAAAGTTCATGCTAAAAATTGTAAAGTGCATTTCACTTCAAGTATAAAAGTGAATCATTATAAGTAGCTTTATATTTTATTTTAGAGTTATTTTGCATGCAACTTTTCTGTTATAATGTAACCTCATTGTAAAAGTGATCCCCACTTCTCTTTATAAAAGTGGATCACTTCATAAAGTAGCTTACACTATCATGTGGTTATTTGGTTACCGTTTATGCCTTTTTAAAAGGGGCATAACTCTCACATCTGAAGTCCGTTTTCAATGTCGTTTTTTTTAAAACCGCATAACTTTTCGAGATCTTTCCATCCAGATCATTAGTTTCAATTTTTAAATCCGCATTATCTACATATTTAATATGGCTTCTACAAGTACTGTCATGCTTACCAGTAACAACTACTTCCAATGGAGATCCCATATGGAAGATTTATTAAGAAGTAAAGGCATGTATCGGATTACCATGGGAAAGGAAACAGCCCCCACTAATGATGATAAGAAATCCAAATGGGATAATAGGAATGACAAAGCACGTGGACTAATTGGAATGTCCATCTCTCCTGATCTAAGGTACCACCTTCAAGGAATTGATGACCCCGAAGTAGCTTGGGACAAGATTGAATCTATGTTTGGTAAACTCAATATTATTCGAGCACAACAATTAGAAAATCAAATACTGACCTTGAGTCCAAGTGATTTTTCTTGCCTTGGAGACTATCTATCTAAGTTTAAAACACTCAGAATTTTATGTGAAGAATGTAAAATAGTAATGAAGGAAGAGCGTTGCATATATCTTATTCTTTCTAAGCTAGGCAGTGCATATTCTGTGTTTGTATCTACCTTTTATGCCATGAAATAGGCTTTAGGGAAAGCTTATGTAGAATCCACTCTTGATTCCTTTTGTACTTCTTTGATTAGAGAGGAAGATAAGCTTGTACAACTTGGAGTGATCAACACTGCAGGTACCTCAAACAAAACCTTAGTTTCCCAACAGAAAGATAAACCCAAGTATCCCAAGAAGCAACATCCTCGCTACAACAACAAACAACCTAAGGGTCCCAAACCCACTTAGATAGCTTCAGCTCCTAATGGTGACAAAGGATCAAAATATAAAAGTAAGAATACTAACAGTCATTGCAACTTTTGTAATAAAGATGGTCATGATGAGTCCAAATGTTTCAAGAAGATGGCAGCCTTAGAAGCAGCGATGAAGAAGCACAACATCAGTATTGATTCTTCTTCTTCTTCTTCTTCTTCTTCTTCTTCTCATGGGCATGCACTTTCTGCTTCTGGTTTTTCCTTCAATACACCTTCTACTACTAATTCTTCTTCTGATGAGTGGCTTATTGATTCATGAGCATCTTATCATATGGCTAAGGATAAGGCCATATTTTCTGCTCTAAATGAATGTAACACCAAGGAAATATTTTTTGGTGATGATAGATCTCTTAGTGTTGTAGGATCTGGAACAATTCAGGTAGAAAATGGTCATTTCAATGATGTATTATGTGTTCCAAATATTTCTTGTAACCTTCTATTAGTATATCAAATCACTCATTCAGGTGAAGGTAAAACCGTTGAGTTTTCACCTAACCAAGTTGTAATCAAGGATCTAAAAGATCCTAAGCATGTTCTTACAACTGGAATCGCTGATGATATTACCAGGTTGTACAAGTTTGACAACTTTGGATCATCGACTTTTTCATTAGTTTTTGTTGCTCATAGCGATGACTTGAGCAAACTTTGGCATGAGCGGTTTGGTCATCTAAACTATCGCTCATTGCAACAACTATGTAATCAACAGATGGTGACTGGTCTTCCTCTTGTTTCATGCAGAGATGGTGTTTGTGCCGGTTGTGTTCTCGGCAAACATCATCGGGACAGCTTTGACAACGTGCCTCTTGGCACACCTCGGGTCCTGTGCAGCTTGTTCACAGTGATTTGTGTGGTCCACTTTCTTCTCCTTCTTTTTCTCAGTGCAAGTATTTCTTAACTTTCATTGATGACTTTTCCAGACGTACTTGGGTTTACTTCTTAAAACTCAAGAGTGAAGTTTTTGACAAGTTTTTAGCCTACAACGCCCTTGTAGAAAATCAATCTGGACATCAAATTCAAAGGTTAAGAATAGATAATGGAGGCGAATATGTGAACAATAATTTTACAACTTATTGCACTACACAGGGCATCCAAATGAAACACATTGTTCCATATACACCACAACAAAATGGTGTTGTTGAGAGAAAGAACCACACATTAAAATAAATGGCTAATTGTATGATCCAATCTAAGGGATTAAGTCTACAGTATTGGGCAGAAGCAATCAACTATGCAAATTACATAGTCAATCGCACTCCCACAAAGGCTCTTAAAAATATAACACCGGAAGAACCTTAGACTAAAATTAAACCAGATGTAAGTCACTTCCGTGTATTTGGCAGTATAGCATGGGCTCACATTCCTGATGAGAAAAGGAAAGCATTGCAGCCTAAAAGTGAGAAGTGTATATTTGTTGGTTATTCTGAAGATGTCAAAGGTTATAGACTTCTTCAACCACATTGTAATGAAATTATTCTTAGAAGAGATGTTAAATTTGATGAAAATCTCTTGGCATGCGAGCCTAATTTAGCGGTTGTGCCTTCTTCGGCCTGCGAGCCATCTTCGGCAGTTGTGCCTTCTTCTATTCCTATTCTGGATTCTTCTTCAGATGATGAAAGTGAGGATGAAAATCCACCTCTGCCTGCTGACAGTCCTCCAGATGAGTCCTTTGAACCTGAACAAGCACTAGTTCCACCACTTCCTAGATGGGTCCATTCAACACGGGAAGCAGCTGGTGATCTTGTCGGTGATCCTTCATATCAGCGTCGGACACGTTCACAGTTCCAGTGAGCCTCTTCTCTTTTGGCTAAAGTTTCAAAAACTCATGATCCAGAGACATTTGCAGAAGCTTCAAGTCATCCAAATTGGGATACAACAATGAATGAAGAGTATCGTTCTTTAATGGCAAACGATACTTGGGATCTTGTACCTCTTCCAAAAGGAAGAAAACTTGTTAGATGCAAATGGGTATACCAAACTAAGTATGCATCAGATGGAAGTGTTGAAAGACACAAGGCTCGATTAGTTGCCAAAGGATTTTCCCAATTTGAAGGCATTGACTATAATGAAACCTTTTCCCCTGTATCCAAAATGAATTACATCTGCCTTGTTCTTGCCCTTGCCGCCTCACATAAATGGGAGGTCCATCAAATGGATGTTAAATCTGCCTTCTTGCATGGCGATTTGAAAGAAGAAATCTACATGGAACAACCTCCTGGTTATGTCCAGAATGAACTCTAGCCTTGTTTGTCACCTCAAGAAATCTCTTTATGGTCTCAAGCAAGATCCCTGAGTTTGGTATGCCAAAATGTATAGCTTTCTTACTGCCACTGGATTCTCTAGATTCCATTCTGATCCTAATGTCTATACCAAGAAAATAGGAAGCCATCTCATCATCCTTGTCCTTTATGTTGATGACCTTATCCTTACTGGTAGTGACTCAAAAATTTTAAACCATGTGAAAACCAACCTTAAGAAGAAATTTGAAATGACAGACTTAGGCTTTTTGCACCATTTCCTTGGCCTCCAAGTTTTGCAAACTAATGAAGGAATTTGTTTTTCCCAGTCTAAGTATGCTTGTGACCTTCTTAGTCACTTTCACATGGACGATTGTAAACCAACCCCTTCTCCCTTCCAGTCTGGAGTCAAGCTTTCTGCCACCTGTACTTCTCCTGAAGTTGATGCCACCCTGTATCGTCAGTTAGTTGGTAGCCTCTTATACTTGACTCATACCCGTCCTAATCTTTCCTTTGTCATTGGTCTTGTTGCCCGATATATGCAAACACCCCATGAAAGCCATTGGAAAGCAGCTAAAAGTATACTTCTCTATGTTCATGGTATTGTTCAGTTTGGGATACATTATAGTTCAGGGGGGACTCCCTTATTGGTTGGTTTCACTGATTTAGATTGAGCTGGTGACCCCAATGATTGGAAGTCTACTGCAGGTTATGTTTTCAGCCTTGGTTCAGGACCTGTCACTTGGGCCTGTAAGAAACAGTAGGCTATTGCACTTTCTTCAGCAGAAGCAGAGTACCAAGTAGTGGTAAATGCAAGTAAGGAAGCCCTGTGGCTTCGACAGATCCTTTTAGAGTTTGTATTCTAGCACCAACATCTGACCAGCCTTTGGTGTGACAATCAAAGTGCCATCAAGCTCACCAAATACCCATTTCAACATCAACGTAGCAAACACATCGAGCTACACATGCACTTCATCAGAAATCTCATTCATGATCAAGTTATTGAAGTACTCTTTTGCCCTACAGAAGATCAAGTTGCAGACATTTTCACAAAGTCTCTTACAGAAGCGAATTTTTCCAAACTTCGATCTATGTTAGGAGTTCAGGAAGTTGTCATTAAGGGGGGATATGCTCTAATGCCTCCTTCCTTCTCTTATTGTGTCATTATTGTAAATCCTTCAATCCTATCCCAAGTTGTTCTTAAGGGGGGATGTTAGGATATTTAGACACTTAGGAGTTAGTTAAGATCTACTTGGTCTAATATGTCGTTAGGTAAAAGTGTGTTTCTTTAGTATGCATTAGTATGCATTTGTAGTTAGGAAATCCGACGGTCACAATATGTTCCCGACATAGAGTGATCCGATGGTTCATACTCTCCTCGATCTTAATGGCCATTGATCCATGGCTTAACACCCAATTGGTCCATGATCTCTATTTAAAGAGTATGGAGGGTCATTTGTCGATGATCGATTGTGAGAAACTCTCTTGTAAAATCTCTCTGTAATCTTTTTCTTTGCATTAATAAACTGCTCCAAGTGGCCACGTTGGCTGGGGCTGTGGATGTTTCCCCGTAGGGGTTTTACCACGTGAAAACATCG
Organism: Picea mariana; assembly: GCA_032191745.1. NCBI lineage: Eukaryota > Viridiplantae > Streptophyta > Pinopsida > Pinales > Pinaceae > Picea > Picea mariana. The sequence goes on along the minus strand of JASDQU010736660.1, from coordinate 402,818 downwards.
GTGTGTTGATCTTTGATCTGGTTATGTGAGTGGTTACTGAAGGTGTTCGTCCTCTGTTGGAATACCTATGTTGTCGAACAATTAGCGTGATCGTAATCACTTAGTACTAGTTTGGGAAGTAAGTAATGGTATATGAACCAAGCATGATAGTTGGAACCATTGTTTCTATATAAGATGTAGAAGCTATAAACAAGCTCATCTAGTGTTATCCTTCATTTCTAACATAGATACATATGCCCAGTAATATTTTAGTTTAGTAGAGTAAAGTAGAGTATAGAAGAGGTAACAATATGTATAATATAGATTAGATCCACTTGGCCATTATTCCTCATGAACTTAACCCTTATTTCTCATTTCTAAAATTGAAAATTCATAATGAAATGACAGTCCAACACTAAATTGGTTATGTTCATCTTTGGTTTCTATCGAACATTCAATATATTCATTCAAGAAAATGTGAAATAAATAATAGTTTTCATAATAATAATAATAACAACAACATCTAACCTTTGTTAATATAAAATTAAAATATACTTTAATACAAGTGATTTTCATTAAAATTTATATTGACATTAATTGCTTATGTGTTGATTGTTGATAATATGGTAGTTGTGGGAGGTATTTACCTCCACGTGTAGACCTGATGAGAATAGAATATTCTAGGAAGCAAGAAGAAACCCTAATTAGTTGGCTAATAACCCTAGAAGACATGTCGGCTCAAGAGGATAGCTTGTGTTAGGTTATTAGCCTCCAAGAGAAGAAGTCAGTTAGAAGAAAAAATATATACTGAACAGACAGATACCCAGAATGAGAAGTCGGCCCAGGCAGTCTCAGAATTGCAAAGCAGCACTTGTGTGAACTACAGTGCCCAGTTTTGTGCGCAGGTTTGAGGAGAGCTTCCATTGCAACTGCTACAGTTAGCAGATCATGTTTGTCTTGGATTATCTCTTGGTTAGGGTTTGGACTATCTGATCAACTCTTGTTGGTGCGCTATTCTTGGGGAAATATGCGCTACCCTTTGTTTGGATATCTAGCCTAGGGTTTTCTTCTGGAGTGATTCTCTGTCAAGGTTAAGGTGCTCGGAGGGTGGCTTCAGCCTATGGTTGGGTGACAATAGTGATATTGTCAATGGTAAAATGAGCACATCCATTATATTCTAACAGGTTATGGGCCCACATCTCCTTCATTCAGTCTAACCGCTGGAAGGAAACATAGCCATAAGGATATTAAGCTCGTTGAAGAACTGTCGCTAGGGTTTCTAGCAGGAGCAGTCACCATAGCACTATCGCTAGGGTTACTAGCAGGTGCAGTTGCAGAAACCTTAATCCTCTCATTGAGGAACCTTAAGTGAAGGGATTGACCCAATCTCTAGATATATCAGTGCGCTCTAGCCTAGCACATCTCTTGGTACTCTCAGCAAGCCAAGACGTGAAGTTTGGGTTTTTGGTCAAAATCTAGGGTTGACCAAGTCAAAGCAGCCATGACTTACTCTATGAAGTCAGAGAACAAGTTATATGGAGATTATAACTTCAAAGCATGGAAAACAAGGATTGATCTCATCCTTGCCAAGAATAAAGTGTTGGATATCGTGAAACCAGTGTTTGAAGAAGGAAAAGAGAAGGAACAACAGAACGTTGTAGTCATGGAGAAGTTCAAAGAAAGTGACATCAATGCTATGAGAATCATAGTGGAATCTATAAAAGACCACTTGATACCCTACATCTCCCATCTTGACTCATCGAAGAAGATGTATGATGCCCTAACAAATCTCTTCTCGGTTAGAAACATTGGACAAGTTATGAGTCTGAAGAATGAGCTCCATGACATGAATATGAATGATGAGGATAGCATAACATCATACTTTGTGAGGATATCCCAGTTAAGAGATCAACTACAAGCTATTGAAGAGATCATTTCAGAGAAAGAATTGGTAAACATAATACTCAATGGTCTTCCCAAGACATGGAATGCATTTTTCGCAATTATGAACACAAGGAAGGAGTATCCTACATTTGAAGAACTTTGGACTCGTTGTGCTCAAGAAGAATCAAGGATCAGTGTAAAAGAGAAACCCCAAAATAATTACGATGATCAAGCCTTTAGAACAAGATTCAAGAATTTCAGGAACAAAAGGAAGTTTGGTTCAAGGAGGAAGCCAAATCAAGAGAAAGACATTTCAAAAATACAATGCTTCAACTGTCGAAAGTATGGTCACTACAAGAATCATTGTCCTGAGCTAAAGAAAAGAAAGGAGAAACATGAAGCATCAATTGCCGAAGAAAAGGAACCTACCAAGAAGACTAAGCAGGATGAAAGAGACTTCTTCTTCTAAAGGTAATAATACTCTTCTTAGTTCTTGTACATATCTTGTATATCTATCTCTTGGAAACATAATGTGTTCCAAGGAGAACTATACCTATGGAAGAACAACAAGATAAGGATTGCTATCATTATACAATTTAGATAATACACATGAAAGGATGAAATACATCAAACAAATCATGTGGAAGCTATTACAAGATAAGCTGAAATCAGCATCAATCATGAAGAGACTTAGAAGAAGCAAATAAATAAAGAAGTCAGCAATCAAGAGGAAATTGGAGAAAAACTTATGATGTTTTGCAGAAGACAATAAGATGAAAGTGTGGACTCTGTTAGACGACGAGAGCCGATTATATATTGCAAAAGACAATAAGGATGCAGACAGAAACGTGTACTCTATTAGACGGAGGGAGTCGATTATATGCACTCATACATTAAGAAAGGATTAGGAGGGAGCTAATCCTATGATCCATTGAAGATGATGAAGTATATATCCATGGTAGCAGCCATGAAAGATAGTACATGTTGAGTTCAACCTCAGAAGAAGTCTTCTTCGAAGAGAAGCCTTAAAGTATCCCTGGTTTTCCATCCACTTCGGTGATCCTATGATGAAAGAAAGAAGTAGAATCTCTAGGGCATGGAATCTATAAGAAACTCCATGAACCCAAGAGTTAAAGAAAAACATGAAGATTCCAAGAAAGAAGAGAAGCCAGAACAACCAGTCATTATATCACAAGATTACTAGCCTGATATGAACTCACTAAAAGCAATCAAGCAGAGGAACTGAAAATTGTGATGAAGAACAGTGTATGGAAGACTTATGAGTGAAAGCATTGCAAGATCCAAAACTAGAGGTTCTCCCAAATGGAGGGAGAATACTATGATGATTGCTCGTTCCAGTAAACCAGACATATCTTTACATGAGTCAATCTCCATGAGTTGTATTTCTACATCAGATGAATGCAATGATTGTTCTCCAGAGCAATTGAACAAAGAGCATACAAAGAGAAACCTCAAGACTTTGAGGCATACCAGAAAGAGACCCTTGTATGCAGATAGAAGAAGATAACTTGGTGGAGAACCTCCAAGTGCACAGCAGAAGCATGGTGAAGATTTTCTATAAAAGAGATATTGTATCAGAATGATTACTCAGAAGATCAATATTATGGATTGCCAATCCATGACAAATATCTCATGATGACAGAAGAAGTGTCCCATGGATATGTTCCAGTTTGAATCTTGCCACGATGTTGTGAGCTAGCAAGAGGTATCCAACAATGATATACTTTATTGATCAATATCTACATGAAGCCTTCAAACAAAACCAATGTTCCAGACTGAAGTACATTTCAAATCTAGCATTACATTATCCATGATGAAGTCCAAAAAGGAGAAAGTGTCTCTCCAATACATATCTCCATAGATGAGCAGATAAGCAGACATTTTGGTAAAGATTCTGTCCAAGATGAAAGAGTTTGCGTACTCAAGTTGGAGCTCATGGAGACAAATTCCTTATTGAAAAAGGAAAATATGACTCCCAGGTTGGGAGGGAGCACTGATGTACTATTGATTGATGGACAGTCATTTTTCAGTTTGAAAAATGGTCCAGAATGAGCAGATTATTTCCAGTTTGGAAAGTGGATTGAGATTTCTGACGGACAGACATTTTCCAGTTCGGAAAATGGTCCAGATTGTTGATGTACCATAGATAGCAACTTCCCATTGTGGTTAACATGGGGAGTAGTCTAGGGCAGTATCTCTTCTTGAGGGTTACTCAAGAACACTGGCCCACCTTGCCGGACAGTGATTTCTCATTGTGGTTAAGATGAGGAATGGTTTGTTTTGGAGGTTGGTACAGGATAGTCTTTTCCTCTTGTGGTTAACAGAGGAAATGGTCCGGACATTCATTCCTTAGGGTGTATTCATTCTCTCCAGGTTGCACTTTGTTTAGTGCCGAAGGAATGGCCCAGGGTGGGGAATGGTCCAGGCTCAGCAATTAGGGATAGGCATTATTTAGGGCAGATTCATTCTCTCCAAGTTACACTTTGTTTAGTGTCGGAGGAATGGCCCAGGGTGAGGAATGTTCCAGGCTCAAATATCAGGACAATTATTCTTCCTTGCTTGAGAATAATAATCCAGATAGCTCATCATTGATGTCTTACCTTTTGAGGGCAGATGCTCTTCCGAGATCTCACAGATGTCAGTGGAAGAATGGCCCAGATGATTCAATTTATATCATAATATTGTTTCTATGCAGGTTGATATTAGATAATTGTTATGAAGACTGTATGATAGTAGATGTATACTATTGTGGTGGATGTGTTCCATTGTTTGTGACTATACATTACTAATCAAATACTTGTGTGCTACTTGGTGTGGTAGTGTACCTCTGGATTGTAGTTATGTACTACTATGAATAGACACAGTTGTGTTCTATTTTTGCTCTGATTTCCTTGAAGACTATCAACAGTTTTGGAAATGATTATCATCTAGATGGATGATCAAAGTACAGAGATTTCCCATATAGGAAAATGGTTCAGAACATCTACTCTTCTAGGACATATGTTCAGATTAGAAGAATGGCTCTTGTATCACTCTATGGTGTGAGTGACTTATCCAGCATCATGTCTGATTACTCAGATGGAGTATGGTTTCGAGAGATGATGTAGCTGATGACACTGATGGTGATGATGGTGCTCATGATTTAGTCATGAGATAGTCTATACAACTATGTTGATGCTACTAGGTGAATGATATGTTTGTGCTCAATACCATTACCTATAATACCTCCCTAGCTAGGAGGGAGTGTTGATAATATGGTAGTTCCAGGAAGTATCTACCTCCACGTGTAGACCTGACGAGAATAGAATATTCCAGGAAGCAAGAAGAAACCCTAATGAGTTGGCTAATAACCCTAGAAGACATGTCATCTCAAGAGGATAACTTGTATTAGGTTATTAGCCTCCAAGAGAAGAAGTCGGCCAAAAGAAATAATATATACTGAACAGACAAATACCCGGAATGAGAAGTCGGCCCAGGTAGTCTCAGAATTGCAGAGAAGCACTTGTGCACACTGCAGTGCCCATTTTTGTGCGCAAGTTTGAGGAGAGCTGCCATTGTAGCTGTTGCAGTTAGCAAATCACGTTTTTCTTGGACTATCTCTTAGTTAGGGTTTGGACTATCTAATCATCTCTTGTTGGTGCGTTATTATTGGGGAAAGTTGCACTACCATTTGTTTCGCTATCTAGCCTAGAGTTTTCTTCAGGAGTGATTCTCTGTCAAGGTTAAGGTGCTTGGAGGGTGGCTTCGGCCTATGGTTGGGTGACAATAGTGATATTGTCAATGGTAAAATGAGCACATCCATTATATTCTAACATCGACAAGGATCGAAAAGGGTTGATGGATTATCAATACTCTGCACATTGGAAGTATTCACTAGTGCCATTAATATGACACCTATGAGTGTTTTTCAATATCACATAGTTTTCTATCCAAAAATTTGCAAGGATAGAAATGCACCATCCACAATACAAGGTCTACATTGAGTAAACTCCCAACTTTGTTTTCAGGTCACAAAATCACATTCTTTTTCAACTTAAGTTTTTTCAATCAAACTTATTGAAAACTATGTTTAATGTGTAGAATATAAGTAGTGTTAGGTTCATCATACACTTTTTTTAAGTAGCTCATAATTTCAATTTTGTTTGATTTGCTTCAAGATATTGAAATCTAAATGCACATTGTAGCAATTTAATATATCAACAGTTTTAGAATCAAAATTCACAATTTCATAATTAAAATTGACACTTTTTAGGATGTCACTTTTAATTAGTATAATGGTAATTAAAAACAAAACTTTTATGGGCCAACATGGTGTATAATGTGTAAAAAGGATGGATAATTAGTTAACCATTTGTTTGTACAATGTCCATATGAAAAAGAGGTATGGAATGAAGCAATAAAATTGACACTTTTGGAATCAAAATTCGAAAAAAAAAAATGAAATTGAGACTTTAATGTGCCATAGATATTTCACAGTGGGCTCCAAATCCTCTTATATGTCTCCTTGTTGGCACAGGGGCAGACCCGGGTTTCAATGCTTCAACAGTGCACCAAAAAAACACTAAATATCAACCCTTTCGGCAACACCTACGAAAAAGGCAAAGTCTCACCCGAGGTAGAGGCAGGGGGGTTACAGGACTCAGGTGTCTGTAACCAAGTTGGGACATAGATCCGTGATTCTAACACTTCGCAAAGTACTTAGAAAATAATATGCATTAATTCATCATCTTTCTTCACATCACAGATTAAACCCTAAGTACAGATCAGCGTAGTAACAATGACTAAATACACATCGCACTTAGCATCATAAGTTATATCTCATACATTTAACATAAATAAAGCACTAAGAATTCATAGATCTATCTATCATACATAACTATCTAGGCACTAAGTAGATTCATAGCATAAACATCATAGCACAAGGAAAACCATCAACACAAGATTTATGTGGTTCACCCCAGTGTGGGGCTATGTCCACCAACGGTTGCTTCTTCTTTATTAGGTTTCAATCTCTTACAGACTTCTGCTCCTGTGAACTAAGCCACAGAGCCAAGCTCCACACCGGACATGTGATCTACCCACTAAGCACTAGATCCACCTTCCCAAAATTAGGTCAAGTCACAGATCCAACTCCTCTAACAAGCACGGAGCCTTACATACATGTTTTGTTGCACAAAGCAACTCAGAACTACTTTCCTCTCGCACTTAGCTACTTACATCCCTTTCACTAAGCTACTTCTACCTTACAATATTTTCTTATTTATGATTTTACATTCACTTACAAAAAGGCCTAATCATGGGTAAACCCATGGGCCGAAATCCCATAAACCCTAATACAAAAACCCTAATGAACCCCTTGTTGGGTCCACAAAACAAGTGAGATCCCGTGATCCCAGATCCACCTGGGCGCTCCATCTTTGACCAGCCTGTCGAAGTCCAAAACGTGGTCAAAACTTGACCAGTGTTTCCTCAAAACTTGGTCAAGGGCCAACAAGCCCCCAACAATCACCTGTGACTCGTCCTGAGTCACTCAGATCTGGGCAGCGTTGCTTCGAAGGCCTCGAGCTTAGCTCGAGCTACCTCGACTTGTTTCTTCGCTTGAGCCTCCTACTCAGCGAACTCTTGAATCATCTGCATTGTAACAGGCCCTCTAGGCATTGTTCCACTGTCACAACTACTTGGTCCAGTTCCAAACCTTGTCCCTTGATCTCTTCAAACACCACACAGGCTTCATCCTGCACCAGTTTTAGCCTCTGTGTGACTTCCATTACTCTACCCTAGATGGCAGTAATATGTTGTTGGACCGCGCATTGTTCTTGTGCTCACTTCATTCTCTTGACTGCAGTGAGTGACTTCATCTGTGCTTGAGTTGTCAGTGGTTGTTGCTGCACCTCCTGTAGCTGCACTTCCAACTTCCCAAGTTTTGGGTCTTCCATGAGGCATTGATAGGTCTGTGCACTTGTGTTGCTTAGATTCTTGCATTATAAGGCAAGGAATCTGATCCTTTACACTGCACTCTTAGCGGCTTCCTTCCTCTGATTGTACACTTTCTGCGGAGTTCTTGGTACTGCTTGAAGCTCTAGCTCCGTTACTCTTTCTTGAAGCTGTTGGATGGCCTTAGCGAGCTTCATTACTTGAACTTCGACTGCCTCATTTTCCTCCTGTGCCAATCCTAGCATAGAGAGAAGTGTTCTTCTCACTACTTCTTTGACTGCAGTCTGCTCTACGAGAAGTTGGTCCTTTTCCCTCTGTATATTTGCATTGTCCTCCTTGAGCATCACCCGGAACTCATCCTTTTCATTTTCGTATGTGGTTACATAGTACCACACAACTCTTAATTGCTCTCAGATCTCCTCTTTTTATTTCTTCAGGGCTTCTTTGGCCTATTCCTTTTCTTCTTGGACTCGCTGAAGTTGAGCCTCTGTTGCATCTGCAAATCTTTGAAGTTGGGTTGACTCATCCCCCAACTCTGCAGTCTCCAACGAGGAAGGCGCAGTAGGTACTGCGTGGCTCAATTGAATGGCTCGCTAAATTTCCTTTAGTTCCTTCTCAACTCTTACGTACATCTCTTCTTGCTTCACATCATATCTTTGTAAGAGTTCCTTGGATGCATCCTCCATTGCTCCGCGGACTAGACTGATGTCATCCTCCGTGAGTGTGGCCTCTAACTGGGTCTTACTAGAGTGGGTCTTCTTTCTTGTTGAAGGTTTCTATGGAGAAACCTACCTCTTCTTTGATGTTTCTGTCTCAATAGGGGGATCCTTCGGCGGTGTAACTTCACCTTCTCCTTGTTTTTCTCCTTCTTCCCCTCCTCCTTATTGATTTACTTCATCTCCTCCTCCTCGTGTGGGTGAGCCAGGTCTACTTTCTTCTGAGGCATTGTCCTCCTCATCAGTCTCTATGTTCTGAACTTCCTCTTTTTTCTTTTTCTTCTTCACACTTGTCTATCCTGCATGCTCGAACCTGGTGGCCAAGGGGCTTCCAATGATCTCAGGGTCGGAGATTTCTGCATCATCAACCGGTACCAGGAACTCCGTTGGCCACTCCTTCATGATCTCTTCCATGTCTTTGTCGGTCATCTTATAACAGGACTGTAATTCTTCCTTACTCTCATCTATGTGCGCAATGATATAAATAAAGTGTGGATCTGCATGGACCTTGGCTAGTGGTTTGTACTGGTGCAGAGTGCATGGTGTCATGCATGGGAAGGACTCAATAGAAACCTTTAGTTGTTGATAGTAGGCATGGAACACTACATCCGACTGCCATTTCTTAGACATATAATTTGTATACCATAAGGTGGAGAACCTCACGGCCAATGGCTCTGATGGTTCAATCTCTGGAAAAGTTGCTACCTCTGGCATTTTCCAAGCGACAAATGTGATCAACACAAGAAACCAACTGAAATGGAACTCGTATCCCTGATCCTGCGCTTCGCGGCAGTATTTATCAAGCTCGCTGATGAGCTATCTCACCCAATTCATTTGCATCCCCTCCACGCATTTTCCTGCTAGTTCCACCACGAACTCGGTGACATGAGTGGGGAGGTTCTTTCTGACGAGCTTATCAGCTATGAGTTGGAAATCTAGGTGCATTACACCATCTTGGATGGAGGATACCTTGTAGCCTATATTTCCCTTCTCAACTCCATTATATGCCTCCTTAATGCATTGTGCCAGGGAGAGATCTGAGGTCTTCCTTGGGTAGAACTATTGAGGTTCGGGTCCCTGCATGCTTAGTCCTGTAATCTAATGGATCAACGCTAGATCCACAATAATGCACCTGTCGAGCCATGGATATCCTCCATTATAGCACGACAAGAGGAGTTTAAATTAAGCGTTAACCTCCTGATGTCAGCCAAAATGAGGGATCTTCATTACATTCAGTATCATGGACTACGCGAGCTCCTTTATCCAATCCTGGGAGACTATGCGAGGCTTCTTTCTAATCGTCTTCATCAAATATCTATGGGGCGTGAGAATCACATAGTTCTTTCTGTCTCCAAAGTTAAAGTCAATGTTCTTCAATGTAGGGATCTGTCCTAGTTGGGTTCCAACTACACATATTCCCTTCATAATGTATGCAGTAATCAATGTGTACTCAAAGTCCCATGGAATGTTGTTGCGGTTAACCGCGTAAGCCAAAGGTGGGATATAGTTCGGTAAGACCGACGAAATCTGCTTCGCATTAGCCAGATCATCGCGATGTTTACTTCGCTTCTCAGATGCGGGGTTGGCACGTTTTGAGCGACATCCAGTCGAAGGGGAAGCCTGCACTCCCCTGTTCAATGATGCATGTACTCCCTCAGACATATCTTTATCAGCCATAAACTTCTTCAGAACTTATTCAACAGATTTCTCTAGCTCAGTGCGCTCGGCCGACATTCTTGTTGTTAACAAATAAGTCAGGGTAGGTGAACGGATAGTGGGGTAAAAACAAATGGCGAGGTCTTATAACACAACTTGACATACACAATCACTTCTCTATTATCTCAGATAATTACGGGTGGCGAAAAGTGGTCCCGGCACAACGTCTGACAGGTTAAGTAAGCAAGTGTCAGAACGGATTCTTCCAACGGACAAGAATGCCTCAATCAATGTGAATCCATCTGTTATGGCATGGTATCAATGTCCAACGGCGATCTATCTGCCCATAAATGTGTTTCCTATTCATTTGGAGAGTCGTTCTAATGGTCGGGATGCCTCCAACGGTCATATAGCTTCTCCAGGGAAAAGTCTCATTCTGCGTGGTTCTTCTATTACGACGAGGTTCAAATCCCGCAAACCTGCCTCCTGCGATGTTCCAATCTGTGAAATCTTCCATTTTTTCTCTGTAAATTCTTATAGCTTTTTCAACTTAGCCTTCTTCTTACTGAGCTTCCTTTCCTTCTTTCCTGTGATTTGATTCTCTCTAATTGTTTATGGATTTCTCTTTCCATTCTTATTCTTATCTTCTCTTAGCGAAGTGACTTCACACTGCTGATGTTCTCTCAAAGGGTTTGATGTTAATATCCCTTCTCTTACTATTTCCTGGGTGGATATACTTATTTCTTGTATGAATAGGTCCTTCAAACCTTCTTGCATTCTTTCAACCTCAATAGCTAATTTTCTGGTCTTCTGTTGCTTCGACTCAACTTCTCGTTCTTCTATCAGTCTATCTATTTTTCTAGCTATGAAATCCCTTAGTTCTTTTTTTTTATTTTCTATAGCTTCTTCCTCTTATTTCCTTCTGATCTGATCTTTCTCAATCCAAGTTTGTCCTAGCAAGAGGGGGAAAGGGGAGTTGTTCTCAATAATCTTAATGACTTCAAATTCCTCTTCAGTCGATGTTCCATGAACGATAACAGGTGCATTAGTAACTCTTCCACATAGGGTTATCATCTTTCCTTTGAATAAAACTATTCTTCCCAATGAAGGTACCATAGTAGGCTTTCCCAAACTTTCCCAAGTGATTTATGTCATAATATTCACTTGTGTTTCCTCATTCAAGACACAATCTATTTCGAAGTCTCCTATTCTTGTACTTATGTGTTGTTTTTCTTTCGTGATCTCTAATAAACTGACATCTTTGTTATCATTCGTCATTTCTTTCAATTGTTATAATGTAGTATGAAATTTCTCTGATTATTTCTCTTGATGATCTTCTAACATGCTCTCATTCTCTTGACTCATGTTCATTCTTTCAACTTTAGCAATCATCCTTGGGCAATCCTCAACCTCATGACCAAAAATTTTACAACAAAGACAAATAGGACATATACTAGGGCATTCCTTAGCAAGATGTCCCGGTCATCTGCAGTTATAACATAATGTCAATACTCTCTTTCTCTTGTAAGTTCCCCAACTTCTCCTATAATGCGCACTAAGATCACAGTGTTGGACCTGCAATCTGAAAAAATTCTTTCTATGCATAGGAATAACATATCTTTCTCTATTTCTATCAAATTTACTCAGATCAAATTTTTCTTCCAACTGTACCCTAACTTTCAGACTAAGACAGAATCTATCAAACATACCTAGATTCATGCTTTCGAAACAAAAATTTCCACTTATTTTACTCTATCCAAGCACAAAGCTTTACCTCTTTCAAGATCTTACATCTTTTCTTCAGATCAGGTTTTTTTCTTAGCACAGATCTTCGCAAGTCAAGTAGAATACTGTGCACTACAGCAGTAGATCTACGCACAAATCTTCTCATTTCTTCAGTTCCCAGCAATCACAGTTTCAGGTCCTGGCAACGGAACCATTTGTTGGAACAGGGGCAGACCTAGGGTTCAACGCTTCAATAATGCACCAACAAAACCCTAACTATCGTCCCTTTCGACAACACCTACAAAGCAAGTGAAGTCTCACTCGAGGTAGAGGTAGGGGGGTTACAGGACTCAAGTGTCTGTAACCAATCTGGGACATAGATATGTGATTCTAACACTTCGCAAAGTACTTAGAAAATAACATGCATTAATTCATCATCTTTCTTCACATCGCAAATTAAACCCTAAGTAAAGATCGGTGCAGTAACAATGAATAAATACACATCGCACTTAGCATCATAAGATAGATCTCATACATTTAACATAAATAAATCACTAAGCATTCATAGATCTATCTATCATACATAACTATCCAGGCACTAAGCAGATTCACAACATAAACATCATAGCACAAAGCAAACCATCAACACAAGATTTACATGGTTCACCCCAGTGTGGGGCTATGTCCACCAACGACTGCTTCTTCTTTATTAGGCTTCAATCTCTTACAGTCATCTTCTCCTGTGCACTAAGCCGCAGAGCCAAGATTCACACTAGACAGGTGATCTGCGCACTAAGCACCAGATCCACCTTCCCAAAATCAGGTCAAGGCACAGAGCCAACTCCTCTAACACACAGAGCCTTACATACATGTTTTGTTGCACAAAGAAACTCAAAACTACTTGCCTCTCGCACTTAGCTACTTACATCCCTTTCACTAACCTACTTCTACCTTAAAATATTTTCTTATTTATACTTTTAAATTCACTTACAAAAAAGCCTAATCATGGGTAAACCCATGGGCCGACATCCCATAAACCCTAATGAACCCCTTGTTGGGTCCACAAAACAAGTGAGATCCCGCGATCTCATCTCCGCCTGAGTGCTCCATCTTTGACCAGCCTGTCGAAGTCCAAAATGTGGTCAAAACCTGACCAATGTTTCCTCAAAACTTGGTCGAGGGCCAACACTCCTCTATCTCCTCTATCACTTTCAAACTACAAAGGTTCAATTATTATGTCTCCTCTATCATGGTTGTGCTCCTGATCCTCATAGGTAGAGGATCTCACCAATCAATTGAATCTAATGAAGTTTCCTCTTAAGTGGATGTTAATCATACACTACCTTGAACTCTCAATATACTTACTCCAAATTCAATTAAAAAAATGAAAATCTAAATGCAGCAAACCAAGCCTTAGTAGATGGTGTTATTTTTTATTTGTAGAATGATATTATTCCTAGAGATATTAATAGAGAGGGGGGTAATTTTATGAAAGGTACTACATTTAGTGACAGTTTTTCTAAGCCATCAATAGTCCATCAATCATTTCAATCATGTTGGAAATAATGAGTTCACAAATCCTTTATGTAGTATTGGTGATGCATTAAAGTATTTGTTTATACAATGGATAATGTGTAGGATTAGTACAATCACAAGTATAGGTCATTTTAGGTTCCCTATACAATCTATAGGTTCTTCCTTCAAATTGTAAATAAGGCTCGGTAAACTTTATACTTCATAAAAAATATAGTTCCTTATTTGAATGGACCATGAAAGTAAACAAAACAAAATGATTCCAAAATCCTAGATATTCATAAATACGTGTACTTTCAATGCAAAATATAAAATTCTGGAATGTATGTCACTTGTTTAAAAAAAGTGTAATGGTATGTCATCTTCAATTATTCGTTCATGATCGGCTTTGGACATTTTCCATTTTCTAACTTTTGATTTTTTTCTTGATTAAACTTTTATTAACTTTATGCACGCTGCACATACCAAATGACTATATTGACAACTTATGACATCAAGCTAATAGTCTTGAAAGTGAACATGACTATTGGTTCGATGGGTTTCTTGAAAAAAATAGTCTTTCAATACGATGTATCATCTTTCATATATATAACTGTTATCATCAAAATCTTTTAATAACCTCATCTTTTGTTTTGTGCATCGCAACAAATAATATTTCAAGTTTTCAATGTTGTCTACAGGTGCAACCATGACAAAGACATCTCCTGCAAATAATTCGATATGTTCCAACAAGTAGTTTGTGTTAGATTAGCACACATGCATGTGCCATTAAACTTGAATCTACTATATATATAAATTTTATATATCCAACTTACAAGTACATCTACAAGTTGTTTAAATATTTAAACATAAAAATTACCTTCTCTAACAAGATTAGAAACTCTATCGCCATCAATTGACACTATAGTTTCATTTGATTCCATCTCCTTTGAGCTTGCCAGTGGAATTTTCCCTTCTATATTAAGTTCGGTATGTCTCCAAGCTTTAACATATTCTGCATTTTCTTTTTAGCAAATCTCTATGGAATTTGTGTCCTCTATGCAAACTGGGAAAAAAAAAAAAAAAAAAAAAAAAAANTGTCCTCTATGCAAACTGGGAAAAAAAAAAAAAAAAAAAACAAGATTCATTTCTTCTATCAAATGCAAACACATTTTGATAGAGTTTTTTTTTAACTAAATGCATTTTTCGTGTCCCATGTATTTTACCGGCTTCATATGGGATTGATCTATTTACATCTTGGATTCCAACATACCAAAAAAACCTGCATAAGACAAGAACTTGTTAACTTGAAATATATCAAGAAAATGATTGAAGATCATATAAATTTGAACACATGAATAAAAATATCTTGTGTACATGTGTAACATGTATATATACACACCTGTGCACATCCCTTGACAGACTATTTTCATGTCTTAGCACCAGTTTTCACCATTCAACAACTTGATCAGCAAATTCAAATCAATTGGCATGAGGGTTCATCTGATACCTTCGAAGTGCTCGTTTTACATATTCCCTCGCACCGTTGTACTGTCATTTTCCATGACCAGTCTCAAAAAATTTTCAACAATGTGTAATGTTTGATTTCTTATGAAGACGACACAACCAGTAGAATGACCGTGAAGATTTGAACTGACCTGCACATCCATCTAACCATATCCAATGTCGATCGAATCTGATCCCACATTCTTTCAATGAATCATAAAATTTATCAAAACAATGTTGTACATAATGTGTATCATGTGCTTGACCATCACTTATATAAAGTGATATTCTTTAATAACATATCGATTGTCATTGGTTCTTTCTATGTTATCAAGACTTAGTTGAGCATGTCTATATAGAACGTGGACAAATAAAGTGATTTGATCAGAATGATAAAATTCACTATGTATTTATTTTTGTGGTGAATGTGTAATTCTCTACAAAATTAACTACAGACAAAATTGTCCCTAGTGGAAACAATTCATGGGATTGTTTGAATTGTAGGTCTTTCCATCGAGCTCTATGTGAATGCTTGGTGTATTTATAAATTTCTTTCTCAAACTTCTTCAAAAGTATATCACGCGAATTTTATCTACTTTCAAATCAATCCTTTTGGAAATAACATTTGAATAATGTGGAGTCTTGTTGCTGATATATTCATATCTCTTCCAATTGATTTTTATATTAGAACATGATTGATCATTCATATTAATAGGATACTTTGAGTGAAACAAACTTAGATTTCCACAACGATCACATTTATTTCCACCAACACATTTGTTTTGGTAAAATAATTCATCACCTTCTCTTTCACATAGAATTTCATAGATAAAAGTACGGAATGTGGAAGGAGGAGGTGAACTTGGCCATAAAGTTTTACCAAAATCAAGAAAAGTGTCATAATATAACTCAAATTCCACTTGATAATGAAAACAAAAAGTGTCACAAACAATGATGGGTCTAACAAACCATGGTCTTTGTTGCATAAATGTATTGATGGAAAGTTTAACTTCTTTGTGCTCTTCTTTAAACTTATTGAACAATTCTATTTGTGTCATTGGCAATATATGTTTTGGATGTTATTCATATTTTTTTCATTATATTCTTTGTCACAACACATTCCTTGTATGTGGTGAAACAAGAGATTCTGTCAACCAACAATTACGAGCAGATTCTTTAACATTTTTTGCAAGTCTATCTTTGTATGGTTGTCTAGAAATAATTGTCCAACAAGCAATTTCATCATTTGCATCTATTTGCAATCGAAATTTTCTATGTTTGTACAATGTTTTTCTTGAGTTTCCCATCGCTTTCCCCATGTGTTGTGTCAAAGGATGTTTTATATTGCTAGATGAAACAACAGTTGTTTGTATCACTCTACGTGCAACACTAACATCTTTTTTTCGAGATTTTCCAAAAGTTTTTAATACACTAGTTATATTCTCAAAGACATTATGTTTCACCTTTGTATATTTTGTCGACTTTTGAATACCCAATAATGATGTATCTTCTTTTAACTTTCTTGACTTTATTAGATAGAGTAAAAGTTGATATTGTACTATTACAGATTCATCTTTGAAAAAATTATTATACATATTCGTAACATGATATCTTATATAATGATTAAATTATTTTTTCCCAAATTTGTCAATATCAACATTTTCTAATATTTCATCATCAATGTTGATAGATTCTTCTGCATATTTCAATTTAAAGTTTATATTAAAAAACAAAACCAAACATAAATTCACTAGAAACTATATACAATTGTTCATCTTATATTATCTATATTTATGTACATACCTATAGGTGATTCAACTTCGACTTCAATTTCGGTTTCAACGACTTCATCAACATTATGAGGCAAATCTATTTATGTTTTTTGAAAAACATCAAATCCGAATTACAAATAATTATATTTTAAACACTAATTTAAATAAATGAATTCTATACTTTTAATATAGACAATATGCATCAGATGGGGTGCCACGCGAAGGGGGCAGGACACGTGGAACAATGCCGGGAGGGGCCATAAATGGTGGCCACCGGCTCCCATTTCCTCGCCATAAATGAATGGGAGCACACCTAGGCAGAGGATGTCGAACGATGAGGCTCCTCGCTCGAGTGAGTATTACAGGAGAACAGCACATTAAGACCTCAGCCTTAATGGCCATAGATATCACCTTCGACCTTATTCACCGCCTCAGAGGATTCGTAATGCATTTGAGGTTTACAGAGCCGAGGGCTGAACCTTCGAAGAGAAGGGATAGAGCTTGGCTTCTGAGCATGCCACGAGCAAGGGGACGGCCTCGCATAGGCGCAGCATGGTACGCAGTTGATTCACGGTGGAAGAGGCAGAAGATCTTTGAAAAATCTTTGGCTCTCGCCAGCAGAAGGAAAACAAGGAAGTCCAGGAGATTGGGAATTCCTCCCATGGCGTATGTTGAGGATATTGCACCGGGCGAATCCATCCAGAGCTACAACGAGAGCCTCTTATTCATGGTCCCGGACAATTGCAATCCCCCCACCTATTTCACGAAGGATGCAGCAACCCCTGCTCCACGCACAGTGCATAGTCCCAGGGATGCTCCAGTTGAGGAGTTCACAGCATGCGTCGTGGAGGAAGAATTTTCGAAAGGAATGGAAGAAAACAAAGAGGAATTCATGACCGGTGAACCTTCGGAGGTGGTTAAGCAGCGAAATAGGCAGACAAAGTGCCTAGGTGGCAATGCAAAGGAACGAAAGGATGTGGCTGACTAGCCACCATTCCTTCATCCGGAGCACCTTGAATTAATATTTGACATTCGCAGCATGGTGGACGACCAGATATTCAGGGCCATCCACATAAATCAACGCCTCGATATGATCTACGTGGCCTACTCCAGTGCATCCCCAAGACGCCAATGCCCTACCTGCGCGCAGGTCTACGCAATTCCAGTCAAGCAAGGAAAGAATGGAGACGAGGATAAGAACACTGGCTAATAGGTTTTTTACATGCTCACAGTTAGAAACTCTTTTCTTTTGTTGCATACCAGCGATATAGCACAGTTAGCTTGTATTATTGTTATTACTAGCATAGTAATGATAAGACCTGGTATAAAGCTGGCCATGCATCATGGTTTCCTTTGGGCAGGATGGTAGCCTCGAACTATGAGTTTGAAAAGTAGCATGGCTCGGCTAGCTGTCTCGGTTTCCTATATAGGCGGGACAACTGGCAGCTTAACAAAACTATGTAATTTTGCAATGGTAATATAATAGGACCTACCTTTTTTACTTAATATATATATATATATATAGACAATATGTACATGCATACTTGGTTGGACTTCTTCTTGTTGAAAATCTCTATTTACATCATCATCGTTTCTTTCTTCAATATTTTCACATTCTTGTTTCTTTCTCCAATAATGCTCTTTGCCTTGTTTGTTATGGTGAGTTTCGTCTCGAGTGCGATCAAATTTTCTCTTGCGCAAACTTTTGTTTCTCTTGAGTATAGTTATCTGTTAAAAAAAAAAAAAAAAAATCAACATTTCATAATAGTATCAGAAAAAATTCTTTGTCACAAAAATTATTAAAAAATAATATTAAGAATTTTATACTCAACAAAGCCTTCACCTTGAAAAAATGTTCAACAAATTTTTCAATATATAATTTTTTTGTTGCATCAAGACATTAACAACCTTGTTCAAAACAACAAAAAAGATGATTCAAACTTTTTCTTAGGGACTCCACATGTGCAAAACCATGAAACGAGCAAGTGAATTGTGTTAAATTGATTCGGACGAAAGTGTATTTATAAGATTTTGTGCCAATTGAAACGAAACGACGTGTCCCTTCATTTTTTTTGGACCGATGGAATTCTCTCACCCACCTTTCAGTTGAAACAATAATGTTCGGCTGAAAAATGAGGAATCTGTCTATTTTTTACGGTTTCCATTAGAAAAATATCTTTCTGCCGAAAAAAATTACTTTTCGGCCGAAAGATTATTTCGGCCGAAAATTTATGAATGGGATTGTTTGCAGAAATATGAGAATTCCCTCCAACTTACTTGAACTTTGGAGGTTGTAGACTCATGCAAATACTCATAATTTAGTTTGGAAATTGATACCAGCATTTGCAAAATTGAATCTACTTTCTATGGATATAATTTGTTTTCATTTTCATTATTTTTATCTAATTTTATTTAATTTTATAAAAAAAAAAATCACTACATAATATTTTCAGGTGACCTTATGATTCAGTGAAATGAAATATCCATATCTCTAAAAATACACAGTGGAAAATTTAGAAAAAATTATATTCAAAATCCTTCAATTGTTCTCTTCAAAAGGGTATTTTTAGATTTTACTTTTAAGTAAAATTTAAGATATATACAAGGTGGGGGAAAACATGTGTTTAAAATATGTAACTTTTTCAGCTTGGTCAACTTTAAAAAAATTCTAGAAATTGTAATATTCATCTATTAGATTCAAAATTATAGTCATAAGAAAATAGAGTCTCTGTAGATTCTTTTATTATATTTCATTTGTCAAAAATATAAGTTTAATAATAGATACATTGTTGGGAGGAAACATAACTTATTATCATTCCTTTCATTTTTAAGGAACATATTGTGAAACAATTGTTAAATTGACATATCAAATCTCAATAAAAATAATTTGAAAAATAGTCAGTAGAAAGAAAACAAAATTCTTCACTGGTTTTGTTTTTACTGTAAAGTGAAATTATAAATAAATTAAAAATACTTTTGTATACCGGAAGTTGAAGAACTTATGAAAATGTAGTTTTTTTCTCATAAAACAAGCAAAATAGACACCCATCTTCATGATTTTACCCATCCCTCCAAAGATGCAATTACTCTTACTAATCCATCTCCTACTTCATTCTCTCTTAAGAAGAATAATACAAAATTCATACTAGAACTGATCAATTTCTTCGCCTAATTAGCACTTACCATAGAGATATTGGATTCCACCTACCAACTACTATATATATATATATATATATATATAAAGCATTTAAGGTGTATAATTTGTCAGTTTCAACTCAAAAAGGAAATCTTAAAACATATTATCCTATCTTTAGATCATTATGTACATCACGTGCACTAAATAAACATGCCCACATGCCATTAGGGATATTGTTGATGAAGTTTTGAGCTTTACATGAACGTCTAACACAAAAAAGAATGTCAACGATGCATCTATAATGCTCCATTGCAATTGTGATCTCATAACATTCACCCATGCAATTGAAGTATTAATCTTCCTTGCAAAGCGCCATGAAATATCTCACTAGAGAAAATCATAATTTCAAGCAAGTAGCTCAACTAGATCAACTTCTGGGGAGGAATTTCAAGCTTGAATGAATTTGTGTCTCTTTTTTTGAGAGATCAAAGTAATTAGCACCAAACTTTGCTTAAACAACATTTGGTTCTATGTTTAAGTTTGACATTTTTTATAATCTTGTGGGGGCGTGTAGTTCTCTTATTTTTTTTTATAATGGGTAAGTTTTTTTCAAAGTAAATTAACTATATATTCCTATCATAGCTACAACTAAATTATTTCTAAATTAGGGCACTCACAAAGGAAACATCGGTCTTGAATGGTAGGCAAGTGGAGACCAGAGAAACCAAAATACAAGTGGATGATTGTTCTTAAAACATGATGTATTAAATTACTCAGTATTATAATAAATAACCTTAAAATCAAAACAATACACCTTTCCAAACTTTTTTATAAATGTCATGCAGAAACTAATTAACATTAAAAATTAGAAGCTTAATATCATTGCTTCAAATATTAATAAAATTGACTCAAGTCTCAAAAAAAAAGTTAGGCTAGTTGGTTAAACTGTTGGGACAGTGAAGGATGATCCTTCTACATATAACATTGTGAAAAGAATTATCATAATTAAGTTTTAAAAAAATAAAATAATAAGAATTAAAAAAAAATTACATCTATTATATAATAGGATCATTTGTGTTCAATTAAAAAACCAAAATTATCTTATTATTATTAAAAAAACGTACACATATAATTAAAATATAAAATAAATTTCCATATAATTCAAAATAACACCCATACACACTACATAAATATCCATAATAAACCCTAATAAATATAGTGATTAAAGAAATTTATCAATATTATGTTTATCATCTTCGTCATGTTAGCCTTTATTCGTAATATAATATTAAAAAATTAATTTCTGTAGATTTTACTACTTGAGTAAGTCTGCTAGTAATATTGACAAAGAATATGTCAAATCTTCCACACATTATTTTTAACGTATGTTTTGATTTGCATTTGATATGACTTTCATATACATGCAAGAACTTCATGATTTCCAACTATTATTTATTTGTTTTTTCTCATTTCAATGTAAGGTGTGTCATTATATGGTATCATATTTTGCCAGGATCATGATTTCCAACTATTAATTATTTGTTTTTTTTGGGTCATTTCCATGTAAGTTTTGTTATTATGTGGTATTGTATTTTGTCATGATCACTTCTTCAATGGTGTGGTGTGTAATTTTTGAAATATAATTTATTTTATATAAAGGTTAAGAATGAAAAAAAAGTTTCATATATTTTTTTTATTTTTTATATTTAAATGAAAATAAAATTTATTATTATTTTATAATATCATATAATTATTTATTTAAAAGTATATTAACAATTTTTAATATGATTAATAATTATAAATTTGATTAATCATATAAAAGGAAAAATATATTTATTGAGATAAATTTTATAATAATAGTTTTCAATTATTAATAGATTTATTTTAAATTATTGTTAAACCTCAACCCAATAAATATGGCATGTACATTTTATAAATTATATATAATTATCTTTTAATTATAAAATAAATATACAAATTCTCTTATATTATTGTTAAACCTCAACCCAACAAACATAGCATGTGCATTTTGCAAATTATATATAATTATATATTAATTATAAATAAACATGATGTGTATTTTACAAGTTATATATAATTATATATTAATTATAAAATAAGTATACAAATTCTCTTATATTGTTATTAAACCTCAATTCAACAAACATGGCATATGCATTTTACAAATTATATATTAATTATAAAATAAATATACACATGCTCTTAAATTTGATTAATGATCAATTCCAGAGACATGGCATGTACATTTTACAAGTTATATATAATCAATCATACATTGCTTATTAAAATAAATATACAAATGCTTTTAATTTGATTAATAAATTTGGTTAATGATTGTAATTTGTAACCTACTCCAATAAGGAAAGCATACACTTATTTATTAACCCCAATCCAAGTGCATCAATTTTTTTTTATAAACATCTTCCTTTCATCATTTTCCTTATCTCTTTTTAATGTCATTGCACATGCCATGTGCAACATATATGTTTGAAATAAACACGTAACTCAAAAAGTTAATTTGTCTCATATATTCTCATAGCTTAATATTTCTTTTATAAGCATCATTTTCCTTATCTCTTTTTAATGTCATCGCACATGCCATGTGTAACATATATGTTTATTGCATATATGTTTGAAATAAACACATAACTCAAAAACTCAATTTGTCTCATATATTCTCATAGCTTAATATCATTATGTACTTTATAAGCATTAAGCCAACATGTCTAAAGCATTAAGGCATCATGTTGATAAAGTCTTGAGTTTTATACGAATGTCTAACACAGACAAGAAGGTAAACCATAAAGTCTTGAGTTTTATATGAATGTATAACATAGACAATAAGGTAAATCATGGTAAATCATGTAGTGATAGTGCTCCATTATAAGTGTGATATGATCAGATTCACTCATGTAATTGAAATATTGATTTTCCATTTGAATAACCATGAATGTTCTTGTTGTAGCAAAATGTTCTTGTTGTAGCAAATTGTAAGTTCAAGTAAGCAATATAGTTTTTGTTGTTGAATTTCAAAGTGTGATATGATTAGATTTACTCATGTAATTGAAATATTGATTTTCCATTTAAATAACCATGAATGTTCTTGTTGTAGCAAAATGTTCTTGTTGTAGCAAATTGTAAGTTCAAGTAAGCAATATAGTTTTTGTTGTTGAATTTCAAGTTTAAATGAAGTTTTATCACTCTTTTTCAAGAGATCAAAGTGATCATCACCAAACTTTGCTTAGCTTAACCAACATTTGGGTATGTGTTTAGGTTTGGAATTTTCGTTTATAAACTTGTGGAGGTTTATATTTCCCTATTTTTTTTATAATGGGTCATTTTGTTTTTAAGTGAATTAATTATGTATACTTTAATGTAACTACAATTAGGTGATTTCTCAATCAAGACATTTTCATCATTAAATTTTTTTAATATGAAGTTGTTAAAGGATCAAAATCATGTAGAGGCTGGGGAATAAAATGGTTGGTGATATTTTTCTTTAAAATATTTTACGACAACATTATTGTAAATGTTGTTCAATAATGATTGCTTATTTGAATGGAAATGGTTGATGAGAACATCTTACGACCATTATCGAGTAAAGGGATATGTTAATTTAGGGAAATTCTATAAACATATAAATAATTATTTTTTGCTTCCCATTTAACCCTTCAAAGTTTGAAGAAAATGTCTACAACTTATCCCAATATCCTAAAAATCAATGTCAACAATAAACTAACAACATCTCAAATGATGACAACTTATCCTAACAAAAATATACCTATCAAATAATTGAATCACATCATTATAATCATAACTAATATTAAAATATGTTTTTATAACTCATCCATTTAAACAACAGATTAATCAAATATTTCAGTAAATATCTTTAAAACATATTTCTTATATAAAAACAATCATTTTAAAAATTAATATGTCAATATTTAATCATAAGTAATTGTTGTTCATGTCAATTATTATGTCATCTAGGTGTGTGGTGTTTTATCTCGTGGTAACCTCTTCTACATATTGATTGAAAGTGGATGCACATGTGACCATGGAGAACATTAGATGTGAATATGTCATCTTAGTTAATGAATTGATGTTGCTAGTACATTTCAATTGAATTGAATGAATGAGCATATCGTTGTTGGTGGGAAAAGATACATCTATTACATATAAGATGTTTAGATTTAACTATATTCATTCCTGAGATTACTAAAAATTCAAATAAAGAGGTCCACTTTCTCAAGTAGTGGTTCATAGAATTAGTAGATAAAAGATGTTTAGATTTAACTATATTCATTCCTAAGATTACTAAAAATTCAAATAAAGAGGTCCACCTTCTCAATTAGTGGTCCATAGAGTTAGTAGATAAGCCATTGATACTAAGATATTCTTGTCAAATAGTGGTCCATAAAGTTAGTAAATAAGCCATTGATACTGAAATAGTGTGCCTTTTGCACAAATAATTCATGTTGCAAAGTGAAGTAGATAAATGGTATTATCAACACCACTCAATATACTTTTTATTTTTTATCATCTTTCATTTTATTTAACTTTCGTTGGTGTCATTGGTTTTCAAGAACATAACAAATATGACTGACTTACATTTTGATTTTAATTTATTTTTATTTTTTTAATATTTATACATGATTAATTTAAGTTAAGAGAATTAGGTGAAAATTAGGTGAAGAGAATATGAAAGAAAAATTACAAAAACATATCTTATTGAATTAAATTTTGATTTTAAAATTTTTTTTTTTTTAATATTTATACATGACTAATTTAAGGTAAGAGAATTAGGTGAAAATTAGGTGAAGCTTACAAAACACTAAAATATATAACATTTTTAAAAGAAAAATTATTTTTCAATTTA
>JASDQU010736660.1:350451-370541 GCA_032191745.1 Picea mariana | reverse complement strand
TTGTTGAGTTAAGAGGTTAGGAAGGTTGGTAGTGTGATAAATATTTTGAAAATGAGATCTAATATGGGTATAGGCTGGACAATCTAAGAGAAAGTGTTTTTCATCTTCAACCTTCTTAGTGTCACAAAGGTGACACACTCTTTCATCCCATGGCGTTTTAGGAATTGACCAACGCACAATTTCACTATGGAGCTCATGAGAATTTGTTCTTATCTTAGCAATGCTTATTTTTTTCTTTACACTTGGCAAAACAGACAGATAATTTTGATCTTCTAGATTAGGTTTGATTACATCTTTATAATACCTTAATTTTATTTTTTCCTCTAACTCTTTATCACACCACATTTTCTCCTTAAATTTTGATTTGACATTTTTTTTAATAGTATCTTTATTTTTCAAAATGGTTTCTTCCATGATTCCCCAATAGCTTAGCCAAGATCAGGCGTCATTATGCCATCCTTGCTTGAGTCGATGGTGGTTATGACTTGATTTTGAAGCAATTTTAGGTAGCCTCTTGTCTTCCATGTTGTTTAACTTGTTCTTATACATTAGGTATCTAGTCATAGCCATGCTCTCAATGGGGGAGAGGCTTGTTTCTAAGGGGAGGATGGGATGGGGCGTATTTCCTTTAATTTTGAGATTATATGTTATAAAATTATTTTGTATTTTCTCTATCTTTCTCCAGGATTCACGAGAGATACTACAGCCCCAGACTTCACATCCATAAAGAATAATAGGTGTAACAAGAGTCTCAAAGAGGATTTTCTTCTTATCCCAACTCCAAAGATCAGTTGATTTACAATTGTTTTCAAGCCCATAATAAGCTTTTCATCCCCCAATAATCCTTTTCACAATGCTATAATTCCAATTGAGCTTGTGGTGAATATCAATTCCAAGATATTTGTCTCAAGTCACTTCCTCCAAGTTGTTTTTTTCATATACAAAGGTATCATAAGATATGTTATTGGATTTAATAATCATGGCCTTAGTCTTATCAGTATTAACAGTCATACCCATATTGGAGAAAAAATCCTTGAGGATTCTTAGTTGGTTTTCAAGATCATGGGGACTCCTTTCCATAAGAACGATATCATTGGAATAAAGAAGAAGATTGATGACTATACCAGTGAGAGTAGGGTTGACATAACCTACTTTTTCCAAGCATTCTTCTAACTTGTCAATGTAAATGCTAAAAAGAGTAGGGGAGAAGGGACAACCTTGTTTGACTCCGATATTGCAGTTAATCTCCTTTGACCAGCCCTCGATTTTTTAAACTTATCAATAACATTCTCATACATCCTTATTGCAGCATCCCTCACTCGAGAGGCACTTTTATCTCTTCCAACCTATTCCAAAGGTTTTTCCTAGGAACCATGTCAAAATATTTTCTAAAGTCAAAAAAACAACAAAAAAGATTGGTTTTAGTATTGCAGAACTCCTCTGCAATGATCCTAAAGGTAAAAAGATGGTCCACAGTTGAATGATATCTCCTAAACTTGGCCTGGCCTTTAGCTCTTTTACCATGACTTTCTAGCCAAAGGCTAATCTTCTTTTCCAAAATAATTCCATAAAGCTTGTCTAAAATCAGGCTAATCATAATGGTCCTATAATTAGAGGGAATGTTTCTATCCCCATTTTTTTAAATAGGAACAATGAGGCTTTGCGTCCAGGGTTTAGGGAAGCCCTGCTTGACTGCTAAATTGAAGAGCTTGTGTATGTGAGGGATAAGGATTGGCCCTCTGATTTTAAAAATTTCAGCTTGGTAGCCTTCAATATCCTTAGCTTTCCCATTTGCGAGCCTCTTAACCCCAAACTCTATGCCATCTAAAGAAAAAAATTATTCCTTTGTAGGGACAATAGGAATGGTGTCCATGGAATTAGGGAACTCGTAAAGACTTTTAAGGTAGGAATTCCAGGTCCTTAAGGGAATCCTATTATTTTATTTAGTATTTCATTTTATAATTTGGCTCCAGAACTTCTTAGGATCCAACTTCTATAGTTGTGAAAGTTGCTCTTGCCTTTTATTGATATAATATCTTTTTTTCCTTTTAATTAGGGCTTTGTACGTATTGATCTTATTGAGTTTTAAGGACTCAGTAGAAGCATCCCTAATGGATTCCATAGCAATTTTACATTCTTTATCATACCAAGGGTTGGTCATTCTATTATTATTTTTATAGGACAGCTCGAAAGAGAACTTGTTAATAGAAGTGGAAAGGGTAGTTGTAAAATTATGATAGAGTTCTTCAATGTTGTCCTTATAAGTTAGGAGGTTTAATTTACTATTTAAATCCTTTAATAAAATGTCAACTTTACTTTTGTCAAAGCGTAAATTCCTTTGATTATCATAATTCTCTTCAATGGTGCTCCTATGCATGGAAAATTTTAGAGTTAGGGTTAAAGGTTTATGATCAGAATCAGGCTCATGGTCATTTAAAAGGTCAAAAGTTGCTATTTGGTTGGAAATTGCGATATCAGATATCACATAATCTACAACACTACTACCTAACCCATGAATACAGGTCATCTGGTTGGAGTTTGGGCACTTCATTACTCCATTGCAAATCATTTGGTCTTGAGAGCTGCAGAGCTTGACCAACTCAATACCAAACAAATTCTCAATTAGGTCTTCAGAGATTCCTTTGTAGTTATTAGATAAAACAAGGTCCTCATCTAACCATAAAGGATCATGGTTGGGGTCACTACTTAAAATAGTAGCTTGTTTAGTTGCAATCCTAGCATTAAAGTCTCCTAGGCGTAGGAGGATATTACCTTCATTTTTCAAATTATAAATATCTTGTTCTAAATTATTATAGGGACAATTTTTATCTAGATTATTTTTCTTATAAAAAGTAGAATTAATAGGTGCAAAATAACAAATTTCCATATACATCTTCTTAGCATTGGTGTCTGAAATTTCTATCCAAATGTATTGATTAAGAGGGTCAATCTTATGAAGTTGAATGTGAGGAGAAATTATCTTTCTAATATAACAAGCTATGCCTCCTATCCCTCTACGGTGGTATTTTTTGTTCCATGCCAACTACAAGACAAATCTTTCCATGTTAGGGACCTTAGACTCCTCATGCTCCCAAGTTTCAGCTAGATAGATAATATCAATATCACTCGGGATCCAAATTATCATAGGACCTTTGCGCCATGGAAATCCACGACAATTCCGAAAAAGGATCCTGAGTGTCCCAAATTCCTATTTATTATTATCCTTCTGGTCTCTATCCCTAACAATAGCTTTTTTATTTCTAATTATTGCCCATTTTCCTTCTTTCTTGGCTTCTTTTACCTTTTGAACTTCCTTCCTTAATTCAGCTTGGTCTTCGGGAATGAGGTCTTCATTTATAAATATTCCTGGCCCTTTTAAGCTCGGAGATTTACTAAGTATGTTATATTTATAGTCATTAAAACTTACTTTGACACGGATCAACCAATCTTTGTGATCAATTATTTTTCCTAGCCTCTTTGCTTCTATGAGGTAAGTTGTATCAATTTGTGATTTATTTTTTAATTCTTCTTTTACTATTGCTAGCGTATCCTCCTCTTGTTGTTCTTTTATACCAAAAATTATGAGGTTCAAGGCTCTTTTGTTATGCTCATGGTCCAGTTCGATTAGCTTATTCATTTCACCTTTGATGGGTTTGATATCCAATTTGTTTTCCATATTACTGAGGGTCAAATTGTTGGTTAGTTTTTCTTCTAGCTCTTTAATCATATCTCTCAAGTTGTGGTTTTTGTCAACCCCTCCTTCTTGGATTGATTGTTTATGTTTTTCCATTTCCTAAATTCTATCCTTCATTGTTTGCAATTCACTCTTGAACCCTAAGAATCTATCATCTATTTGAGTTTGAATGGTATATTTAATTTTGTTTATCAATCATTGCCTCTAGCTCTATTTGGAGTTTTACGTCTCTTTCTTCACTCTTTTTTTCTAATGTTTCTAACTCTATTTGGATTTTGACATCTCTTTCTTCTCTTATTTTTTCTACTAAAAATATAAATGTTATATTTTCTTTACAAATAAATATAATTTTCCAAACATTAAAATGACACTTAAAAAACATATTAACAATATTTTACTACAAAATTTTAAATCTAAATATAATTAAAAATATAAAATAAACCACCAAAATTTTACCATCCTTTACTTTTTATATTGCTTTATACCTGTTTTATTTCTTATGCTTCTTTATTTAAGACATTTTAAAAAATTAATAAAATGTTGACTATTTTTATTTCATGCTTCGAGATATATATTGAATAAAAAGCAAAGATTATTTCGCTCAATTTGAGCGACCAAGTTTCAATGAAGCATGGTAAAAAAAAAGGCCAACTCTATAACTAGTTGTCATGTGCACAAGCAAGCAAGATGACCGTATTTAATTCAATTATTCTTGGACTCTCGTGCTGGGAAGTAGTTTATGGGTAACAAACTCAAGATTTTTAAAATTCAAAATTTTTATATTTTAAAAAATTATATATATATATATATATATATATATATATATATATATATTAGGTAGGAGAATTGAAATAGATAGACACTGATGATAATGATGATGATTAATATCCATTAAAACCAATTGATATATCATACTTTAAGAAGGTAAGAGATTACTTCAAATTCATTAAATTTGTATTTTTACGCTCAAAATGTACTGAGAGAAGAGTTCCAAGATCACCATAGTTTTGATGACTTAGCAGGTTAGGAAGGTCCATAATGTGGAAGATATTTTTAAATTGGGATCTAATATGGGTATATGCACGACAATCCAAAAGGAAGTGTTTTTCATCTTCTACCTGCTTAGTGTCACAAAGTTGACATATTATCTCATCTCATGGTGTTTTGGGAGTTGTCCAATGCTCAGTTTCACTATGTAGCTAGTGAGAGTTTGTTCTTATTTCAACAACGCTGATTTTCTGTTTTTGCACTTTTCAAAAGTGAGAGGTAATTTTGATCTTCCAAATTGGGGTTGACCATCTCCTTGTAGTATCTTAATTTCATTTTATCCACTAATTATTTAGAAGTGATAATATTTGTAATATTATAGATATTATGCATGATGCTTATTTTTGTATTCTCCAATTATTTAGTCAAGATTTGACATCTTTATGCCATCCACACTTGAGCCCCCCATGGTTTTGGCTAGAGTTTGAAACCATTTTGGAAGCCTCCTGATATCCATGTTGTTTATCTTGTTCTTGTACCTTAGGTATCTAATCATAGCAAGGCTCTCAATTAGGGAAAGGATTGCTTCTATGAGGAGAATAAAATAAGGTGTATGTCCCTTTATTTTAAGATTATAAATTATATATAGATAGATATATCACTTTTTTATATCATAATTAAAAAAAAATTATTAATATAAAATAAAAATAAAAATAAATATTTTTATTATTAAAATAAAAACTATATATATTAAATTTGATAAACATAAATAAAATTATGAAATTAAATCACTTTATATTAATTCAATATAATATTTTATAAAATTAAAAATAAAATAATATTAATAATGCTAAAAATATAGTGATCTTCATAATTTTTTTTGATATTTTTGTTTGTTATATATATATATATATATATATATATATATATATAAATAAAGGGAATTTCCTATTATTTAGTTTTTAGAGTACAAAAAATGTCACATGGCTACAGTCTTCCATTTGTTTTGTCGAATTAGCGGAAATCGGAACAGGTGGCAGATTGTGATGTCATTGTTCAAAATATCAATCCATCATCTGCCCTGCCAAACGGAAACCAGAGCAGGTGGTAGATTCGAGTTCTTGTTGAACTGTGCTATGCAACTAAGAAAGACTATCAACTGAAAAAAGAAGACATAACTATAAAATTGCATTGTAGTAGTGCAGAGAGCTGAGCTGAGAGTGCTCGAGGTGGCCAAAGAAGAGAAATTACACATTTTCACCTAGGGGTGTGTCGCTCGGATTGTCGCTAAGGGGGTCATCCCTGGGCTAGAGCACAAAAGGCCTCGCACAGGTCGGACAACATTGGGTTGTTGGTGCATTCGAGAAGGCTTCATAGAGCATGTCAATTCGTTGGTGCATGAGGATATCCCGGTATATCTGGTCAACCATCTGGTTCAGTAGCTCAAAAACGAGCTCGAGCTGCTCTGGATGGAAGAAAGGTGGTGGAGCCTAGAAAAATTCAGGGAGTGTCGAGAGTGGTGGATGTGCCAAGACTGGGCCACCCTCCAGCGCCATGTCTAAGACCACCACCACCTCACCTGGGTCTGTCGGTGTCGCTTCCATAGCCTCCACCACCTTGAACTCCTTTGTCGTAGAGACCGTGTTCTGAATTGTGGCCGTAGATTCCAAATGGAGGAATTCCTATGGGAATTCCTCCTCAATTATACATGTGGCCTCTTCCATGGTAGCTTGTGCTTGCTGGAATATGGTTGGGGCACTTGTGCTTGCTAGAATATGGCTAGGGGCTGCCAATTATCTGGCACTATGAAGAGGAGGGATTCCGGAGGAAACTGGACGGGTTCCTCTGGAATATCCTCCTCAATGTATGCCATTGGTGGCATTCTTGGTTTCTCCCATCGTTGAGTCCAAGCAATGGACAGGGTGTGCTCCATTCTCTGCACCCTCCGTTGTCTAGCAGCAAAACTACACTAGGATGGGTCACACCTCAGCCTGCCTCTTTATCTTGGCATGGCGAGGTCAGGAAGGCGGATAATGTGCAGGGTTAATTCAATGAGATTTGATTGGACGCATATCCAGTGCTCAGAGCGTCCAAGTTGATGGAGCGCAAAGGGGAAATGGAGCCAACCTCGTCCGAGTGGAAGTAAAATGCTAAGGAACGACATGACCACTGTATTGATCCCCTTAGTACAATTACACCTTGTGGCCTCCATGCTTCTCACACAAGGGAGTTGTCCTCCCCTTCTCGGTAGGCAGTAATGGCCTCCCTCCATTTAAGAATGAGGTGAAGGGTGACGACCTGTCATATTAATGGCTT
Organism: Picea mariana; assembly: GCA_032191745.1. Classification (NCBI taxonomy): domain Eukaryota; kingdom Viridiplantae; phylum Streptophyta; class Pinopsida; order Pinales; family Pinaceae; genus Picea; species Picea mariana. The sequence goes on along the minus strand of JASDQU010736660.1, from coordinate 363,544 downwards.
GGGTCTGGGGCAGGCTACGTGGCCTCCCATTTCTACGTGGCACCCCATCCAGAATTTGATAATATTTCCTAGCTAAGTCCAAGCAGCGGTCTAATAGCTCATATCGAGGAGAGGTTTGCACGTTCCAGTGAATCAGTTCCACCGTGGAAGCCACACCTTCATTTTCCAAAAAATCATCTATTTTGTTTGTGTATTTTTTCACATGTGAGGGGATGAGGGTGAGATTAGGCTGTAAGAGGAATTTGAACTCTTCCAACAATACTAAGAGTCTCCAACTGGGTGAGACCTCCAAGGGGTGTGACCCATGAATAATTTTAGTAATGAGTTGGATGATGATCTGGGAATCTCCCTCCAGTATGAGCTTAGTTAAGCTATGGTCTATTTCTAACTTGATTCCTCTGAGAAGGCTCCAGAGCTTAGCAACATTATTTGTATTGAATCATAGATAGTCTGCTGCATAATAAAGAATTTCCCCTTCTTTGTTTCGGAGGACCGCCCTAAAGCTTGCCAAACCTGGATTCCCTTTTGACATGCCATCAAAGTTTAATTTAATAAAACCAGTGGGTGGGGGGGACCAGGTGCACAGGCTGCCAGTTGTTCTGGTAACCCCATTGTCTTGTCTTTCACCAGTAAGATTGAGCTTCCAGGTCTGAAGGATATGACTTTCGCCTAGATTTCATTTTAGGTCCTCTTGGGACCACTGCCCACTCTTAATCATTTCCCGAATCAGGTTCATAATTCTTTCCCAAGTTGAGAGGGGGGAGTTCGTCAAGAGAAAAATCCGATTGTTTCTTTCCTTCCATATTTTCCACATGGTGAAACTAGGTAAAACTTCTAGATGCGATCCAAGATTGGGTTTTGATAGGAAATTGAGTCTCAGTTCTCCACTGTGCTTATGATACTGGCTCGATTTCTATTGGAGCGGTGCATTACTTGTGTCCCCATGTCCCAAATTATCTCACTGTAGTTGCAATGGTTGAATAGATGCTCCATCGTTTCTTCCTGTTGCTGACAGAGGGGGCATATTGAGGGGCCTATGAATCCTCGTTTCTGGAGATTGTCCCAAGTGAGAATGTGATTTTAGACGTAATCCATAAGAAGATGGACACCTTTGACCATAATTTTGGGTTCCAGATCTTGCCCTAGATACGTTCCTTTGGTTGTTCCTGGTAATTCGCCTGTAAATAGTAAGCTTCTTTGACTAAGAAGTTGCCTGTTGTGGAGTGCCCCCATCTGAGTATATATGGGCTTTCCCTGATATAAATTTTCCTTTGATTTGCACAATATTTCCAAGCCTGTAGATCCAGTTTCGTCTAAAGGTAAAGTTCATGAGGTTCAGTCCTCCAATTGTGCCATGGCATGTGCCTATCATTCTCTCTATATAGATCCTTCACCAACCAGGAGTCCCTGGACTACATTTGTTGACATAGGGGGGTGAGGTCCTCAAGAGTGGTTAGAGGCGGTTGTTGTTTCCATGAGTCTTTCCAGAACAAGGAGTGTTCACCATTTTGGATTTCCCAGAAAGCATGCTTCTGAATGAGCATTCGATTGTTCCAAGCCATGTTCCAGATATTGGATCCCTAAACTTGATCATTGAATCTGATTAGCTGCTCTTATCTGGTAGTGGGAGCATACTTCCTTTTTCATATTTTTTCCCAGAGTTTTGTGGGGTGCTTGAGCCAACGCCACCATAGTTTTTCCCCCATGACTTGATTTAGTTTCCCTGGATCCTGAAGCCCTAGTCCCCCTAAGGATTTAGGCTTGAATATTTTGTCCCAACCTACTAACACCCACTTCTTGTTTGGGTGATGCCCGTGCCACAGGAAGTTGCGCTGGATATTCCTAATGGCCCTAATGACTAATTGGGGTGTTGCTAGAGCGGTAAAGAGGTAGGTTGACAACACTTGAAGAATAGATTTTAAAAGAACCAGTTGAGTTGCAGGATTAAGAAATCTGAAGGTCCATTTGTTGAGTTTGTTGGAGATGGAGAGCAATAGGTTGTCCTAGGAGATATTATGAGAAGACACCCCTGTGAGTGGGATGCCTAGATAATTGGATGAAAGGGAGCTCTTGGGGATGCTCAAGAGACGATATATATGGTTTTGGATAGCCACTGGGGTATAGTAGAGTTGTGATTATCAAGGTTTAACGCCATTCCTGAAGCTTTGACGAAATCTATGAGGATGGAATTGAGCTTAGTGGCTTCCTGGGCCATCGAAGTGTTCAACAGAAGAGTGTCATCAACAAACTAGCTGTGAGAGGGGGTTGGTTGAATATTGTGCAAGGGTAGACCTTTAAGGGAGCCTTCCACCACAAAGGCCTTGAGGTAGTGCCCTAGTCCCTCTGCCATTATGACAAAGAGAAGGGGGAGAGAGGGTGCCCTCGTCAAATGCCTTTGGTGGGAGAAAGGGGCTGGGAAGGAACTCCATTAACTAAGATAGAGAAAAAGGATGAGGAAGTGAGCCTTATGATCCAGGCCACCTAGTGACCGTCGAAGCCAAAGGCCTCAAGGAGGGAGTGCATGTATTTCCAACTGATTCTGTCAAAAGCTTTAGAAAGGTTGAGTTTGATGAGCATACCTGGAGTCCTGGTTGTTTTCAGCGAGTGGATGACTTCATGAGCTAGGATGACACTGTCCATGATTTTCCTGTCTTCCACGTAGCACGCCTGCTCTTTGGAGATAATGAAAAGAAAAATTGATTTGAGACGCATGGCAATGACCTTAGTGATAATTTTGTAGATGAAATTATAGGGAGCTATCGTTCTGTATTGTTTGGGATGTGTAACCCTTTCCTCCTTCGAGATGAGCATGAGGAAGGTGGCATTGAAGGCTGAGAGGACTTGTCCCAAGGTTCTATATTCCTCCACCACTTGCCATAATTCTTCTTTGATCATTGGCCAACAATAATGGAAGAAGTTTGTCGTGAAGCCGTCTAGACCGAGAGCTTTAAGTGGGGGAATTTCTTTAACTACTTGATCCACCTCATCTTGGGTGATGGGTCTCGTCAGGGCTTCATTGTGTTCCTGAGTGACTAGGGAGGGTATGTTCCTGGTGGTTTTGCGTATCATTGGAGTTTTGTCATCGATGAGCTCTGTTAGGAGGTATTTGTAGTAGTTGATCAGTCCTTCTGCTATTCTGTCATGGTCCCTGATGGGATTTCCCTGAGCATCCTCTAGCTGGGTTATTTTGTTGATGTATCTTCGGTGCACCATGGATCGATGAAATAACTTGGTGTTCTTTTCTCCTTCTTTGATCCTACCCTAGATTTATGTCTCCAGAGTATTTCCTCATGTTCCTTTTTCTCCTCCAATTCTACCTTGAGATCCTCCTCTTCCTTCATTAAGGTTGTCATTCTGTCCCCCATAATGAAGGTCTTTTGCAAGGTTTCCAGGCACTACTCGATTTCCTACATTCTTTGTAATATGTTCCCAAAAACATTCATATTCCATCTCTGTAGTTGTGACTTAAATTTTTTGAGCCACTGTTGGAATTTGTACATGCAAGTACCATGGTCTATTTCTGCTTGCTTCCACCAGGATTCTGAAAGCTTTTGGAATTCTGGGTGGGAGAGCCAGAACTTCTCAAATCTGAAGGGCTTGAGTTTGGGTGTCACCCCAGCATCAAGACAGAGCGAAACAGGTCAGTGGTCTGAGCCTATTTTCGAGACGATTTTGGCTTCAATGACGGGGTCCTCCAACAACAGGGCTTCTGAAATAAAGAAACTATCTAACTGGAAATCTACATATTGATGTTCAGATCTGTGATTGGACCAGGTGAAAATGCCATTCCTGGTTTCTATATCTACTAAATCCAGTTGGTCTATGAGGGCTCAAAACTTACCACTGTCTTGATCAAGCCTCTTGGTGCCTCCTGCCTTTTCCTCCAATGTTAGGATGATGTTGAAATCGCCCCCTAACATCCAGTTGGGCGAGCTCAACAATGTTTTGATGGTGGTTATTCGCTTCAAGAATAACTCTTTTTCCTGGGTACTTTGAGGCTCGTACGCATTTGTGATCTCTCCTTCTTTGGTAGATCCTATGACTTTGAAGCGAGCCGTAATCATACCCATTGTGGAAAAGGGTTGATCTATGATGACTATTGTTGGATTCCACAAGATTTCCAAACCACATGTCGCTCTGTTGGAGTCTGTATGAAGGGAGTTGCATCCTCTCCAGCAACGCTGAAAGATATCTGTCGCTTCTTCACCAACACATTTTGTCTCCTGCAAAAGGAGAATGTCTGGATTCTCAACACGAATACAGTCTCAAAGAGTCCTCTGCTTGGATCTTCCATTGAGCCCTCTGATATTCCATGTTATGATCTTCATCATGATGAGTTAGGAGGTGGATGGAGGTATCCCTCCGTGAGTCTCTGGATCTGCCCCGACTTGAGCATGAAGTTACCTACTTCCTTGATGAGTTGTTGTGCAGATTTGTGCCCTCTTCTTTTACTTTCTCGGGGGGTTCGTTTGAGCTCAGTGGTTGGGTCTAAGGATATCCCTACTCGCGAGGTAGAGCCTACAGTAGATTCAATGAATACCTTGTGAACCTTTCTGAGTTGTTCCATTGGGATGGTTTGCAAATCCTTTCGGTTGAAGGCTTCCTCTAGTTTTTCGAGATCTATGTCCATCAGATATTGCTCATCAAGCTGCATGAGAGTGTCCCCACTTTCTTCTGGCTTATCCCCAAACGCCCTGTTAGCGAGCCTTGTGTCTTGTTTGTTGTTTTTGTCTGTTTCGGTTTGGTGCTTGGATTTTCCTTTTTCCTTTTCATGGCTATCTTTTTTGTGCAGATCTCCGACCTCCTCTTCCCCAAGGAGTTGATTAAGGATGTCATAGGAGTTTTTAGTGGATATTTTTGGAGCATTATCTTGATTCTGCTTTCTGGGTGGGTGTCGTTTTCTGCTAGTGATCGTGGTGAAGCCATCCTTTTGCTTCCCCTCTCTTGCTTTAGGATTTTGGGAATTTAAGGGATAGTCCTGAAAGAGGTGGCCATGCTCATGACACTTCCTGCAGCGGAAGGGAATATGCTCATAATCCATTGTTTGATTCCAGTCTTCATCCTGATATTCTAGGGTTACTAAGCCCGATAAAGCTTTTGAAATGTCTATGTAGACACAAATCCAAGCGTAGGAGGTGTATTTCCTCTGCTTTGTGGCTTTCGAGGATTTGACATATCTTCCCACCGTATTCCCTATACCCATTAGGATTTCCTCCAGCCAGAATTCCTACGACAGGGAGTATAGCCTTATCCAGACTGGGGCCATTGTGAAATCTTCTTTGTCTAGGCTGAAGCGGTCTGTCCAGAATTGAAGAAATAGCTCGACTGAGTTGTAAAAGTATGGCCTATTATCAAAAATCATGTCCTTGTCTTCCAGATTGTAAAGGATGATCGTAAAAAACCTCTTGGAGCTGAGCTATACTTTGTAATCTCCCTTGGGGTTCCATCAGTCCTTGATCCATCTCAAGAGATCTTGTTCTCAGGGCCAAAGACCCATAAACTTGTCGATAAGTGCGTGCTCCCGCATAAACCGAGCATGTTCCCCAACCTTGGTTAATCTTATGAGATATCGTGGTGGCTTATCAGATTGGGGAATGCATTTTCCTGATTCCCATCCTCGAGATGCCTTTGGATGAGATGTGCTTGGCTCCACATCCATTGCTTTGTTGAATCCATGCTCCTAAGCTAGGAGTTGTTCTCTCAGGTGTGGCGGGGACTCAAAAGAGGGCCTCTTGGCACGCAGCTCTGCTCTGTCGTTTTCTACAACATTCCGGTACGAGGAGAGTTCTCGCCCTCTCCCCCTCTGGGCTCATCCTGTGCGGTCAACTGCGGCGTATCAAATCCGTTCGACGCTTCTCGTGCGACCGTTTCGGTTGCAGGAGGAGTGGTTCATGCAGAGTCTCGTTGGAGTTTTGCTAGGGTTTCAGAGCAAGCATCCCTCCTCATATATATATATATATATATATATATATATATATATATATATATATATATATATATATTGAAAGAGATTTACATTTCAACTTTTTCCTGATTTTGTTAATGTTAAATAGATTTGAAATTAAGATGAATTTATAATGATGATAATAAATGAATGTCATTATATAAAATAACTTTAAAAAACTAAAATATGACATCCTTTTAGTAAACAAAATAAAATAGTAAAAACCAACTCAAACTTTACTTAGAAAGTGAGCTAGATACATTAAGACTTTTATTAAAAAATGATTAGTATAAACCAACATAGATCCATCTTAATTCTAGATCAAATTATTTGATGTGAAAATCTTTTTAAAGTGTAAAACTTGAAAAAATGTTTGTAACTCAAAAAAATTAGAGAAAGATTAGATCCCTGTGGATACTTGGTAGATTCATAATTAAGAAAAATCTATACTAGTTGTAATATTAAAAAAAAAGATCTATATAACCAAATTTTTTATTCAACCATCAAAGTCAAATTTAATTTAAACTATAGATAGAAATTGACATTTTAATTAAAATTTAACAAACTCAAAAATATGAAAAAAAAATAATGTATAATATATTGCAAAAATTTTGGTTTATTTTACAACTAAACATGAATATATATAAAAAAAAAATTGAACTAATCTATAAAAATTGAATTTATCTTAAATTAATAAATAAATAAATAAATTATTGAGTTTTAAGATTTTTCAAATTTATGAGATAATTGAATCTTTTAATCTAATCTTCCAAGATTCAAATTTCCACCTAATTTAATTTTGATCAAACCTATGTCTTTCTACTCTATTCTATTTCCACCTAATTTAATTTTGATCAAGCTTATGTCTTTCTACTCTATTTTAAAAAGTGGGATTTCAATAACTAATCTATAAAATTGAATTTATCTTAAATTAATAAATAAATAAATTATTGAGTTTTAAGATTTTTCAAATTTATGAGATAATTGAATCTTTTAATCTAATCTTCTAAGATTCAAATTTCCACCTAATTTAATTTTGATCAAGCCTATGTTTTTCTACTCTATTCTAAGAGGTGGGATTTCAAGAACTAATCTATAAAAATTAAATTTATCTTAAATTAATAAATAAATAAATTATTGAGTTTTAAGATTTTTCAAATTTATGAGATAATTGAATCTTTTAATCTAATCTTCTAAAATTCAAAGATCAAGCCTATGTCTTTCTACTCTATTCTAAGAGGTGGGATTTCAAGAACTAATCTATAAAAATTGAATTTATCTTAAATTAATAAATAAATAAATTATTAAGTTTTAAGATTTTTCAAATTTATGAGATAATTGAATCTTTTAATTTAATCTTCCAAAATTCAAATTTCCACCTAATTTAATTTTGATCAAGTCTATATCTTTCTACTCTATTCTAAGAGGTGGGATTTCAACACATCATCAATAACTCTAAATATTTGATTTTTTAAACTCTTTTTACAAAAATCAAATAGATTTTGGTGAAATTATCATTTTTCATTGTTTAAATTACATTTTCTAATACATAAATAAACTAATAACTAATTTAGTAATTTAGTACTGAAAGACTTTTGAAACACTGACCATCAGTATAGTGTGGGTCTGATTTCATTTGAAAGTCGATAAAGAGACAATTTCAATTTTGGCAAGCATTCAAAGCACTTAGACGACCAACAGACCTGGTTTTCTACGAGCAGGTTGAAGCCAAAATATAAATATTTTAATGTAGCCTGTCCTGCATATATAAATAGAAAATAGAAAGGTACCACTTAACTTACCAAAAAAAAAAAAAATCGATCCCCAGATAGGAAAAAAAAATAATAAAAAATAAATAAATGATATATGCTATTAACAACAAAGTCCAGCGAATGTCATCCATCCCTATAGATAGTCTTGATAAATCGACCGAGACCACACATGTGAAAAGAAGAAAACGTTAGCAATGGCAGAGAGCGAGAACGGGAATGTGAAATGGAGAGCCGTTCAGGGCAACGATAACTGGGAAGGCCTGCTGGAGCCTCTGGACAACGATCTGAGAGAGGCCATACTCCTCTACGGAGACCTGACGCAGGCCACCTACGACGCCTTCAACAGCGATCCGCACTCCAAGTTCTGCGGCAGTAGCAGATACGGCAAGAAAGACTTCTTCCACAAGGTTTCACTCGCCACGGGAGACGACGAATGGAACTACGAAGTCACCCGTTTCCTCTACGCCACATCTCGCCTCGAGCTCCCCCAGGCCTTCATGCTCAAGTCCCTCTCCAGGGAGGCCTGGAGCCGAGAATCTAACTGGATCGGCTATGTGGCCGTGGCCACGGATCGAGGCAAGCAGAGGCTCGGCAGGCGCGAAATCGTGGTCGCTTGGAGAGGAACGATACGGGATCTGGAGTGGTCCGATGTCTTCAATCCCATTCCCGTCTCCATCGCCCCCATTCTTTCTCAAGAGCAACGCCACGACCACGACCACGACCACCATTGGTACGACAGAGTGCTACACCTCGTCGACGAAGAGGAGCCCAAAGTGATGAACGGATGGTTCGTCATCTACACTTCAACGGACCCCAAGTCGCCGTTTACTAAAAGCAGTGCCAGGGAACAGTTCTTGGTGGAGATCAAGAGGCTCGTTGAGCTTTACAAGGACGAGGAGCTGAGTATAACTTTGGTCGGCCACAGCCTGGGCGCGGCCCTGGCAATTCTCAGCGGCTTCGATATTGTGCAGAGCGGATTGACCTCCGTTCCCGGAAAGCCCAACATTCCGGTGACTGCCTTCGTTGTTGGATGTCCCGGCGTTGGGAACGCGGCGTTCAAGAAGAGGTTCGAGGCTCTCCCGGGGCTGCGTGTTCTTCGGATAGTGAATCTGCCGGATCTGATCCCGCACTATCCTGGAAAGCTTCTCATGTCCGAGCATGTCGGGAGTCACTTGGAGATCGACACGCGAAAGTCCCCGTTTCTGAAGGATTCGAAGAACCCTAGCGATTGGCACAACCTGCAGGCTCAGCTGCATATCGTGGCTGGGTGGCAGGGGCCGAAGAATCCCTTGAAGTTTGAAGGGAATCGGAGCGTGGCCCTGGTGAACAAGTCGTGTGATTTTCTCAAGGAGGAGTGTCTGATTCCGGCGTCCTGGTGGGTTGAGAAGAACAAGGGCATGGTCCAGGATTTGAAGGGCATGTGGGCACTGGCTGACCCTCCGGAAGATGATTTGCCCAAGCCAGAGGAGGATTGACCTCGTCCTGCCCATCTTTGTCTCATGGGAGAACAATCAACTCCTCTGTCAAGTCTACCAACAACAGCTCCCATGCTGTCGTGTCTGGTCTCATGGCTTCTGGTCTTTGTCTTGCCGGTGACTGTTATCTGTGTATGACCTCCCATGGATTCTAGTCTAGTCCTATGGCGTTTGGTCTTCGTCTTGCTACTCACTGTTATATGCGTCATATAAGATCATTAAATGTGTTCATTGTTAATAGGTATATGTTTTTCGGCGTAATTAATAATGTCTTGGAATGTTGTTATCTGCGTTATATAAGATTATTAAATGTGTCCATTGGTAATCGGTATATGTTTTTCCGTGTAATTAATAATGTCTTGGAATGGCAAGTTGCAAAGTAGAATTTCTATGAATGGTAAGATTTGTTTCAATTCCATTGTCAATGACTTGTTGTCCATGTGCTTTTTTGGACAGTAGAATGACTTATATGCGTTTTTGGACAGTAGAAATTTTTATGGTTTTTTTATTGGGAATTCTGTGATATAAATTTATAAGAATCATTATTTTTTGTTTTTAAAAATCTATTTTTGAATGCAGAAATGGATTCAACCTTTTAAGAAATCCTAACATTCTGATTATACAAAAATAATTACTCAAATTTACAATTCTAACAAATTTTCATCAAATTTCCAATAAATATCCCCCAAAAGTCAATCCATCTAAAATTTTCTAATAATTATAGTTGAAAATAATTGTAGTTCTTGAAAATAGTAAAGATACCTCTTTCAAAAGGGCCATCTTCTGCCTCATCTTCATAAGAATCCTCACTATCCAGTGCAAAAGGAGCTTTAAGTTTATTGGCCCACCCAACAGAGTTGCCAGAACCTATAACTCTACACATCATGGGGGATTCTAGGTGCCCTTCTATATTTGGGAGGTTTTCTATATTTTAGGGGCTTTGCAAATATGGGTTCTTCCATATCAAAATGGGAATACTACTATCCAATGGACATCATGTTGTATTTCTGATTGCCAATCAATAAAAAGGTTTTAAGGAGTAACTTATGTTTTTAAGGAGTAACTTATGTAGTAAATTTGTTTTTTTCATTTTTTATTATCAAAATTTATAAATAAATAAATAAAAATTAACTATATTTACTAATTTATATTTTAAAATTGATTTTTTTCACTTAACATAATAAATAATTAGAATTTCCTTTTATTTCATTTTAGAATATTTTAGAATGGGATTTAATATTTTAAAATCTTCTCTTTTAAAATATTTAGTACTTTAAAAAGTTTATCCCACTTTTTCATATATTCAATTATGAAGTTGAAATAATTGGTCACATTAGAATGTGTGCCTTTGGTCACATGAATAATTGGTGTTGTCCCTATGTATAATATTAATGTTATTTGTTTATCATTATATATATATATATAACAATTTGCCATTGACTCTCATACGCTATCCCATATCGTAAGTGGCCAATCCGCTTCTCAATATGTGATATGGTGTGCACGCGGTTCAATAAAGTGGCATGTCTTCTTGCCCATTGAGGTGGCCCTCTCCTTTACTATCAAACCACCCTATAGGAGGTCTAATCAACTATTTTTATGTCTCGTCACCTAAATGGTACTTGGTCTTGGGTTAATGAGTGATTTGTATTATTTTTAATTTAATAAGAATAATTATTAGTAGTGTGTATATATCTCCTCGAGCTCGAATTTGAGATTGAGATAATATTCAAGAAGTGTTTATTTATTGAATAATTATAAGAAGTGATTATTTTATGGGATAATTTTTTTTTATATGTAATGTATGTTTTAATAATATAAATGATTTAATTGATATAAATATGATGATGATGATGATTAATGTTTACTAAGATTGATTGGTCTATCAGATTTTAAAAGGATAAGTGATTCTTTAGAATTTTACTTGTGATTCTTTATGTATAGCTATAGAACTCTAGAGATCACCCCAAACTTTAAAGTTTATCAAAATTCAAAATAATTCAATGGATTTCAAAATATATTAATAAACTTTAATTATAATAAAAATAAATTTAACTACTTTTGATTTATGTATAGCAATAGAACTCTAGATCACCCCAAAAATTGAAATAGATTATACAATATTAATATTTAAAGTTTAGAGTTTTATCAAAATTCAAAATGGATTTCAAAATATATTAGTAAACTTTAATTACAATAAAAAGAAATTGAGCCACTTTTAATTCATGTATAGCCATAGAACTTTAAATCACCCAAAAAATTGAAATAGATTATACAATATTAATATTTAAACTTTAAACTTTTATCAAAATTCAAAATAATTCAAAATGGATTTCAAAATATATTGATAAACTTTAATTACAATAAAAAGAAATTTAACTACTTTTGATTTATGTATAGCAATAGAACTCTAGATCACCCCAAAAATTGAAATAGATTATACAATATTAATATTTAAAATTTAAAGTTTTATCAACATTCAAAATGGATTTCAAAATATATTAATAAACTTTAATTACAATAAAATGAAATTGAATCACTTTTAATTTATGTATAGCCATATAACTCTAAATCACCCAAAAAATTGAAATAGATTATACAATATTAATATTTAAACTTTAAAGTTTTATCAAAATTCTAAATAATTCAAAATGGATTTCAGAATATATTAATATATTAATCACATAAATTTTGGGCCATGGAAAGCCACTACAATTCCAAAAAAGGATCCCGAGTGTATATAAAATCCTCCCACTCCATTTTCATATATCTCTTATTTCTACTTTCAATAATTAACAATAATATGCTTTGCATATTAAATCGCCCAACCCTACCATCATTTTTATAGAGGATTTAATATGTCAAACATGTTATTGTTAATTATTGAACTAATATAAGTCTCCTCTCATTGGTTGGACCATTCCCTACCTTCTGCATCTCAATTATTCACTTTTTGTAAGGGACAAAATTTACGACTTCCCTTATCAACTTCCTCACAAAGTTTGTTCGTTTGCTCCTCTTCCCTTTGTTGGTAGAAGGGCGGGAAGCGAGCTTGTGCTCGGTGACATTATGCCCTCTATTAAGTCCTACAAAAATCCATATTTTGGTTGCACATGCACTATATGTAAGTTGGATTAGCCAAGCACTAAAGAGTGAGATCATCTATGGCTTGAGCTTGACATTTCGACAGTGGTTTGCAGTATGGTTTGATGGTGAATCTCAATCAAACCAAGTCGAAAATCACGCAGCCTAGCGTGGTAGTGATTCTAGGGTATTACTGTCGAGAAAAAGAGAAGCATGGTTAATTTCAAAGGCATGATTTGCTATACAATTCAACAATCGGATGTTCTCATAAGATTTTATGAATCGGTATGTTATATTTTTTTATGCATCCCAATTATTATTTTCTTAAAAGATATAAGGAAGAGCATTGAAATGCTAAAGCATTGGTTGGAAATTGAGAGGTTAGTGGACCAATTGATGAATTGAGTGGTTATTTGTTAATTGTTGAAGAAAACACCGCTAGTGAGAACATAGAAAATGTTTTTTTCATGAGGTTTATAGGAAGAAGAAGGAGCATAGGACAATATCGTAATCAAAGTTATCATAATCATAATTGACATCAACAAAATTTACATAATTTCAATAATTATCAGGGAAATACATCCACCTCAAGAGGTAAAGAAAGAAGTCCAAGGCAATTTCGTAGAGGAAGAAGAAAAGAAAGATCTTGTGGAAGAGGAAGATATGGGTATAGAAAAATATATGGAGGATGATGTTACTAATGTAATAGATTTGGTCTTTTTGAGAAAGATTGCAGAGATAAAATGCATTTTTGGGAAATAAAGCTGTCAATATTGTTGTTAAAGAAACCAAAAATGAGAAGTTATTTATATCAAAAT
>JASDQU010736660.1:315264-337491 GCA_032191745.1 Picea mariana | reverse complement strand
CAGAAGTAGAGTATATTGCAGTAGAAAGATGTTGTACTCGTGTTTTATGGATGAAACGAACTTTGACAGATATACAGGTTGAGTATGATGAGCCCATTCCAATCTATTGCGATAATACAAGAACCATTAGTATCTCAAAGAACCTAATGATGCACTCAAAGACGAAGCACATTCCAATAAAGTATCACTTTCTACGGGAACAGGTTGCAGAGAAGAACATCAGAATTGAATATGTGGGCACAAAATAACAAGTGGCATACATCTTTACAAAACCACTTCCAAGGGAAGCCTTTGAATATTTTCGCCAAAGACTCAAAGTAATTTCTACTCCAAAATGAATTATTTTGAATGCTTATCTTATATGTCTTAGATTTACACGAGGACGCACCATAAAGAAGACAATTCAGGTTGGGGGATCAATTTCAGGAAGAGTTCAGTTAGGGGGAATATCCCCAATGAAATTTCAATTAGGGGGAGCAATCCCGGATGGAATGATACCTTTGTCATTCATGACAAAGGGGGAGAGATTTATCTGATTCAAAGGTAAATGCTTGGAGAAAGAGCACAAAGGCATGGTTCCAGGGGGAGTGATGGTCACATGGGGAGCATGAGTGATATGACTTCAGTATTGCATAAGAGTGTTTCCATCAATGCCAAAGGGGGTGATTGTTGATTATTTGGGTTGGTTGTCATTGATGTCAACCCTTGAAAAAAGTCTGGTAGCGAATTCTGGTAGCACAAAGGTTTGTGTAATGGACCCAAGTTTGTTTGATGTATAATCATATGAGTTTTAATATATTTGAAGGTAATAATATTCTAGATGGATAGTACATGTCATTCCATTTCCGGTGGTATGTGGAACGTCACATAACTCCTCATGGTTATAGAGTCATGGCCATGTTAAGCTGGAGAACCCTCATGAGTCATCTAGAAGCTCGAAAAAGTCAAAGTAGTCAAAGTGGCTGCAAAAAAAAAGAAATTATTTAAATAATAAAGTGAAGTGATGAGTGTACTTTAAGTCAATGTGGATACAAAATAAATTATTTAAATAATAAATTTAATGGAGAAATTACTAAGTGGACAAGTGGTTAGAAGTGGGTTAGCCCTAAAATAAGGAAAGTGGATTAAGATGGTTAGAAGGTAATTTAAATAATAAAGTGAAGTGATGAGTGTACTATAAGTCAAAGTGGATACAAAATAAATTGTTTAAATAATAAATGTAATGGATAAATTACTAAGTGGACAAGTGGTTAGAAGTGGGTTAGCCCTAAAATAAGGAAAGTGGGTTAAGATGGTTAGAAGGTAACCCCTTGACGAAGCTACATGAAAGTATAAATAAGAGGCAAGGGTCTCTCATTTTTAATCACACTTGAGCATATTGAATATCTACAAGTGACTAAGATAACCAAAGGATATATAAGTAAAATTTTAGAGGGAATGTGAAGTAAAGAAGACTCAAATTCAAGGGAGGATAAATTATTTTGATGATGTTTTCTAAGATATGTTATTTACAGGTCATCTCACCATTTTCGCAATAACGTTTTTTTCTAGAATGATTCAGACCGTGAAATTGGGAGGTCTTTGAAAAAACATATCCAAGTAGCTGTGATAAAAGTTCATCTTATGGGTCATTGTATTTTTGGAGTTACACTCCGTGGAAAATAAGGTTTGTAGCTAGTCCTAAAACTAGTCTAAAACAAATGTTTCGGGTAAAAATGTCATAAATTCTTCAGGAAGACCAAATGTATTGGTTAGAGTATATTCTTTAGTATTCTGTGTACCATTTTCAGATCCATACAACAAATATTATGTGCGAGGCACACTCTACAAGTTTTCTCTCTAGAATAAGCCAAAATTCAACAAGGTATGCCATTTTGGTATAACTCCTTTTCTGAGAGGTTCCAAGTAGTGAAACCTAGAGGAATTGCATAAACAAGTAAATTGTGTACTATTTTTAGATCTTTATTCATTACAGGTACATAGTTATGATTATTTCAAGTTAGGGTTGTCGACTAATCCAAAATTAGTCATGCGAGACTAAAGTAAAGTTTGATGAAAATGCTAGTCTCTTGTTGTTAAAGTTAAGGAAGGTTTGCATGTATGTGATCATATACACTAGGTCTATTATAGAGTTACAAATCATATTTGGATGATGAAATTGATGAGGGCTTTTGGTTGAGGTACATGTTGGGTACATGCTTGAGACAAGTAGTTGATGAGTTGGCACATACATGAGGTGTATAGTTGATGATGTTGGTACATCTTGATGAGTCATAGTTTATGTGTATTTGATGCATGATTGGTACATATTTGGTGCATGGTTGATGCACTCCTTGATGGTACAGGTTGAGGTACAGATTGGTGCATGGTCGATGCACTTGTTTATGGTATAGGTTGATTACATGTTGTTTGGACAAGTTATCGTGACAGGTTATTTGTACAGGTTTGGTGCATGGTTGATGCACTTGTTTATGGTACAGGTTGAGGTACACGTTGATGTATGGTACATGTTGGCACGGGTTATTGGTACAGGTTGTTTGGTGCAGTTTGATTGGTACAGGTTTACAACAGTATATCTCACAGTGATAGTGTGATAGTGGTTCCATCATTCTACTTATATTTCAAGGCGGTTGGACGGGGAAAGGAAAGGTGGTTGTAGCCACCTTCTGGTTGTAGCCGGAGAACATAGGGGGTTGTAGCCTCCTTCCGGTTGTATCCATAGAATTGGGGAGTTGGAGCTTCCCTTAGGTTGTAGCCTAGGAAACTAGGGGGTTGGAACCTCCTTCCAGTTGCAGTTGGAAAACAAAGGAAGTTGGTGCTTCCAATGAATGTAATTCTTTAAGACATATAAGAAAAAACATTATGTGGTTTTATCCCTCTTTGGGTTTCCACGTAAAACACTGGTGTACTGTGTATGTGTATGAGTATGATTTCTCATTTGTTCATTGTTTATTTATTCTGAAACTATTGGATGATAATGCTACATTGATATAACACTTGCATTTTGTGGTTAAAAAGGATTATTTCTCTATTATTGATTCACCCCCCCTCTCAGTAAACCAACAAAAGTGTCATTATTAATGGCGTCTTTCTCGATACCATCCTCAATAAATTTAAATTAAATTTGCCTTAATCATTCTTTCAAATAAATATCTTAGAGGTTGATTATGTAAAAATAATTGCATTGGTATTAATGTTTAGAAAAATTTTACATAATTCACTAACTCTTTAAGAAAATAATCCAGAAGGAAAGAAAGATTTTGTGGAGATAATATGAATACATTTGTGCGAGAAGATCCAAAATATCACTAGTCCAGAGCTTATAAATGTTATTCTTCATTGCCGCCTCAAGAAATAAACGCTAATGATATTTGGATCTTGGGAATTTCTAAGGTAGGGTGTGTTCCTGAAGTTTTCAATGAAAGAGAGCTTGTTTCATGGTGTATAGACAAATATGAGAAGAATCAGAGAATCCTTTAGTTGAAGGGACAAGCCCCAATTTCTCTAGTGCCATCAACTTTCAAGAAGATATTAAAGTTACCAGAGCTGACAATGACATTCAAGGTCGACGAATCTAAAGAGTTTCTAAAGAATAGAAAGGGTGGTTGGGACCTATTGTCGCAATATCTGAAAGACTCGATGACAGTGCAAGAGGATTTATCAATTATGCAGGCCAATCAATTAAGAAAACCATATTAAGAAATGGTGTGGCTTCTAGCTAGGGTTCTTAGACAAGAATCAACTTCTACAGTTCCTCGTCTTGCTCTTTATATTTTATATTTTTCTATCCAACAAAAAAAAATTGACTGGTCGAAAATTATCACTTTTGAAATATCATTCCAATTATCAAATTTTAGGAAGAACAAGAAGTTCTATATATCTACATATTTAATCTTTTCCATCGCATATTTTCATGTATTCAAAGGACTCCATTTAGAAAAACAAGTTGACTGTAAGATAGACCCAAATCATACAGGGTACCCTACTCTGTGGAAGCAAAAGGAAATGTACCATTTTTATGAAGTTTATGATTCATTTGTTTCTTCTTTCAAGAAACTCATGTTTGGAAATGGTACTTCAATACTGTCATTGTATGTGGCAACCCTTTTAGATAAAAAGGGAAGTTTAGAGACAGTGAAAAATTTTAATGTCATTGGAGTTTATTGTTCCTGAGAAGCCCCAATTTATCTTCCATTTTGTGTTCCAGAAAAAATATTTGTAATAGAAGTTTGCAAACAGTACATGTTTTGGGCACACTTATTTTATGAAAGAAAGAAAAAGAAGTTCATTTCTTTGCCATGGAGAATTGAAAAAAATACACTAAAAAATGCTTAAAAAATTGATGAGTATGCAGTGCACTTTGATCAATACAATCAAAGATGGAAATGATATAAAAGGGTTTGACCCTAATCAATATTTCATGAATCACATGACCTATATTGGTTTCAGTGTATCATATGCAAATATTTGTTTATTTGGAGAAAAATGAGATGATGGCAACAACCCCAAAGAAATCCTAGTTGGAGATATTAAAACTATTGTTAGCACTAATGAAGCACATCGACAACATGGAAAGGTTGTAAATGAAAGAAGCACAATGTCTCAAAATATTTCTCAAAGAAGCGACAAACCCAAACAAAACCCTCAAATTGTAACTCAAGAACAAAAGAATTTTGTAACTAGAAATTCTGGCGACGGAGATGACCATGATCCTCCCAAAGGTAATCTTGAAAGACCTCATAAGCTTCCAATAAATAATAAAATAAAAAGACAGGAAAACTGACATGAATTAAATGAGTTCATAATTGATTATGATGATTCCCTTGAGGACATGGAGCTGAATGCGAACATCAAGGATATAGAGTTTTAGACAAAGAGAAAAGGATTCAAGAGAGTAAAGAAGTTGCAGTGGAGCTAGAGACACAAGAACTGATCTTCTATGAAGAAGAATCCTTAACTCTTCATAATGATTTATTTGATAAAGAATCTAAGAAATTAGTATTTGAAAAAGTTAATTCAAAAGGAAAAAGGGTCCAAGGAAAGACACATTCAGAATTTAATTTGAGCGGAGTTTTACCATCAAGAATCACAAAGATTAATAGAGCTATAGATGATGCTATGGAAATGTCATTGGATGAAATGGAAGATAAAAATTTTATGCTCAAAGAAAGGGTTAAAGAACTGGAGTATTCTTTAATGACACCCCCTATATTTGCAAGTATTATTTCTACTATTCAACCTGGGAAAAGCTCTGACAAAAAACTAGAATCAAGATATAAGTTAAAGGGAACAACAAGTTTACTTTTCGTGGTTAGATGTTATGTTGGGGAAAACATAAGAAAGAGAATGTATCTCATTTTAGAGGCATGAGATTTGGAAAGCAACTTTATTTATTTGGGTTCTAGGATTACTAATATAAGAGAGTACCTTCAAGACAACCAAGAAAATGACGAGGGTTTTTATATTGATGTGTTTATTACATTTGTTTTGAAAGTTTCTGGAATGAGTGAACTGAAAAGGAAAAAGAAAGGCTTACCATCCCCTACTCGCATAAAGCAATTGAAAGCATGATGGCTCAAGAGAATAAAAGTTTTAAAAGAAACATTGGATGATATTGACACTTTAAGTGTAAAAAAAGGGGAATTGTATTTTAATTAAATTGAGTTAGATTTGTTAAGAACTACCGGAGAAGTCCAAGATCCAAAACTAATTTTAAATTTTATTCTAATGACGATGGATCATTTGAGGAAAATTTAGAGATATTAAAAGGTGTATCATCAGAAAAGTTCAATAGTATGACCGAGTACATGGAAAATGAAGTTGAAAGTTGGATTTAATTTATGTTAATAAAAATGAAGACATTGAGGACACTCTTCATCAACTCTCGATTGACTTAAGAGAAATAGAAGGTACATTTTTATTTTTTATTTTTTTGTGACTAGCAAAATCAACAACTAGTCGGGCACATACTCGCATGACACGTGGTTGTGTTATCCGACTACTACCACTATAACCTCCAGGTGTGCCCACAATGCCCCATACACGACACACAAGGTAAGCTGGGGTTTCAAATCAATGACTTCACATAACATAGTTCCTTAACAATACACTCCATCACCAACTACCCTACACCCTAAAGGAAAAAGGTACATTATTTGATATCAAAGTTAGACAAGAAATAACTGTCGCACCCATGAGAGAATACATTAAAAATTGGTTAAACAAATATTTGATCAAGATAACTAAAGAATATTATGTAGAAACAATTGGTATTGATCATGAAACTGTAGCCAAAGATAATATAAAAGGAACATCGATAAGAAAATAGAAAGAGATAGATTCCATCACAGTGTGTAAATTTATCACATCCTTATCAATTATTTTATCTTCTCGTTCAGAAATCATCCAATGGTGCTTATATTTCCTAAGAAAAACATAACTGATTTCTAATCACTTCTCTTTGTCTTCCTTTCAGGTTCAGCCATGTTCCATTCTTTCTTTTATGGTCCACAGGAGCCCAATTCCAGTCCAATTCTAGACAAATGCATTTTATTTTTAAGACTATATTTATTTTTTGAAAAAATCTCAGAGAACTATTTTGGAGACAAAATTTAATGCTATCTTTGAACTCTGAGTTTTGAGCATAAGATATTTAAACTTTTGCTATCATATTCTATTATGTTTTGAATGCAAAAATTCTTTTAAATTTCTCTCATTTTTGGGCCTATATCTTTCTTTCCTTGAATGTGATCAAAAAATTATGAATATTGTGATGGATGTGAGAATTATTTTGTTTTTCCCGTAACTGTCATTTATTTATGTATAATATTTTTGCATATATTATATTTGTATGAGTGAAGATTCCTAGTCCTCTTCTCAGAAATTATTTTGTGAATGTATATTATTTTCGATCGGAAATATTTTTACATTTTTATTGAGTGATAACGATGTGGTGTTTACTATTTAGTATTCTCCCATTTTCATATTATAGTTCCAATATATTCAAGATTTATCTTTAAAGAAAATACAAAGGAGTACCACCTTTATAAAATGCATGGGGATATTTATATCCTCGTGAGGTTGTTGTTTTGACCTTCATAGATATAGACATCAACACCAGGACACAGTCTCTGGTTTCCATAGAGGAAGATAAACAAAGGATATTTATTCCACCTTGGATGAGTTCAACCCCTCAAATTCTCCAATAGATCCTGCAGAAAAGTTTGGTAAGTCCCTTCAATATTCACCCTTATATGATCCCTCACTTGATGTGGATTTGGATTTAATATTTTTAAGGGATTACTTCTCTAAATCAGAACCATGACCTAATATTCACTTCCTCTCTATCCTCTCTTTTATCTCAAGTCTTCATCCCACCCCCCTCATTCCCCTCACAAAGTAAATTGTTATAAACCGTGATGTAAATTTTTCACCTCTTCCACAACACCCTAAAAAATCAAAGGATTTTCCTTCCCTTCCTCCTATCACTCGCCCAACCTCTCCCCACAAATATATATTCACTCCTAGTCTTAGGGTCCTATCCCCCTAGACCTAGCCATTGAAGGAGGCCTAGGTTCATTCGAGGAGAAAGGACAAAAAATCTCTCATAGAGGTTGGAAGTATTTCCTTTCGATATCACAATAGAAAGCTTATTTAAAAGTTCATTTTGGTAATCAAAAACCTCTCTTTGGGGCCCTTAGAGAATCATCCCCTTGCACCCTGCTTCTCATGACAATTATTTCATTAAACTGTAAGGGGTGTGTTATAACCCTAAATTGCTCTACACATGCATACATGGCCTTGGCCCTCTTACTTGCATTTTTTTCCAAAGAATTGTTGAGTTGCTCTTCTTAAAAACTAATTTTTTGAAGATGTACGCGCCCTGCACCATTATTGAACGCATACATGTGCTTTCTGCACCACTATAGCTCATGTACATACGCATGCTACACCATTATAGCCCACGTATACTTGCAAAAAGTTGAAAAAAATAAAAGTTGCAAGGAATTTGTTGAGATTACGGGCTATTGGGTAGTTTCCCAACTAATCCACCTKCTATAGCTCGTCACCCAACTGAATAACCATCSTTTTTCCATATAAATAAGGTTTTGGGGTATCATTTCACATMTAAGAATAAGAAYAGTGAAACTCTGCCTTATTTCACTTCCCCTCCTTGCCCAAGATATCGCAGCCCCTTTTTTGAGAATTGCCTCAACATTCCCTCATTAGCCCCTTCTTCCTCCATTTAACCCATTCACTTCCCAAGAAGGGATCAGAAGGTGGAGAGGAGAATTTTATACAAAGGTTCACTTAGATCTTGGTGAAGAGGAGCCAGGAACAAGTTTTCGGAGCGGTAGCCATCTTTGATTTTAAAGGTATAATCATTGTGTTATTAATAAAATAATTACTTTTCCTGTCCTAAATGATGGTGTCTTGAATACTTTTGTTGATTTATGTATGACATTCTAACTTCTAACCCTAACTTATATATGGAATAGCATGCTTGTAGTATTATGTTTGTCAATCTTTAGATGCAGGTCAACCCTAGGAGGAGGCGTGTAGTCAACGAAACTTCCAAGCGTGAGGAGGTCATCACTAGACATGGGATTAGAGGTATAGTTACCCGATATCCTTTTCCTTGATTTCTTCATATGAGTTTTGGTATGTTTGGGGTAGTTTAGAGAATTAATTGACTTTTAGATGGTTAATCGATCTGCCTAGATTCTGAACCCTGGTGTAGTCATAGGGGGTTTTTTTTCGCTAGCAGAACTGGCGACCATACTTATGAAGCCTCTAGGGTTTTTAGTGGATTTTGGGTTGTCTAATTGGTTGTTCTACCTTTCAAGTTTTTGTTGAGTCTTCTGAGTCTTTTAAGGGATTCTAGTCACCTTCAAGTGCCATACCATTTCTCTCTGCCCTACAAGACTATTTGTTTCTTTCTTTTTTTAAATAAATATAGAGGTATACACACCTTGCCTTGAGACATCCCGTGTACATACACACTCTGCTTAGTAAACAACCTGCATACATACGCAAGCTGCTGAAGCAACAATAGCATCTTTGGTTCAAGATTTTTTTTGAAAAAGAGGCAGCCAACCTATTTCTTGTTTGAGGTTTATACTTCTCAGGGTTTCTTGATATAGTTCAGAGTCTTTGTTTTTACAGCCATAGCTTGGGTTAGAATTCAATTTACTTGTCTTTTTGAGTTTCTTATGTTTACTTCTGAAAGGGTTTTAAGCAAGTCTTTTGAATGATTGATCTGCATGTTTGGTTTCTTTAGTGATTCCCTATGATCTGCAGTGGACCAAAGATATATTTCAGTCTTGTTTTGGTGTTCTTTTTACCCCTTTCATTTTCTTTGAAAAAAGAGAAAAAAAGATTTATTTCAGTTGTTTCTGTTTGAAGCAATTTAAAAAAAAAAAAATTCACTTTCAGTTTGGTAAAGTAGTTGGAGTTAGTTATTTTACTAGAAAGGAAAAAGAGTTTGTTTTTTAAGTTCTTTACTGATTTCTTGAAACTTAAGTAGTTTGTAGTTAAGCGAAAATTTGTTTTAGGTCTTCTTTTTAAAGATCTTGAAAAATGTTAGTTAAAGAAAAGTTGGTGACAAAGAGTTAGTTGTAAATATTTGTTTTTGATTAAAAGTAATTTTTCTTTCAAGTTTCATCTTTTTCTCCTCTTTTTGTCTCTTATAACATCACTAGTTTTACCACCATATCCCTTGAGTAAATCGAGCCATTAAAACAAATGCTAAATCTAAAATTAATTAGACTTTTATGTTTATAGGGTCAACCAACTAGTTTAGGGTTAAGGCCTTGAATTATGTTGGAGAAGAAACTCTTCAAGGTCGTTAAACATAGGTTGGAGTCGGAGCTAGGGAGTGTTAAAGTCTAGTGACATAAAATTTATACGAGGCTCCCCTCTAAAACAGGGGATAAACACGAGATCACGTGAGGAAAGAAAGAAAAGATAAGCCATCCAAAGCTGAACTAAATGTAGTGGGGAACACATATTGAGGATCTATTGTGGGAATAATATCGACTTCATTTGCCTATGGATCTTCGTGGAACTTGAATCTGTTTGAGATCCTCTATTGTCTTCCAGACCTCTTGATTTGGATACCCTCGATAGGTTTCAAACTTTTTATCATTCTCATTGTGGTCCACCTGACTGTCAATTATACCCGCCTGGTGACTGTTTGCGAGATGGAAACTTAGCTGCCCATATTCTAGGGACTTACATGGGTGACTGCGAGGGTATACCGCGGTACCTAGGGAAAACGTTGGGTCATGCTTCACAAAGTATACCCAGAGGGTACTTCCATTTTCGAGTTGCACATACATCGGATAGTTTCTCTAGTGTTGATTGACATAACTATCCTTCCTACTAGATAGTCGTTTTCTTGATTTTCCTTTAGAAACTTTTAGTGTGTGCTCTGTGCTCCCTAGTTTTCCATAGTGAGTTAGTCAGTCATTACTTTGGGTATCCAACCTAATGTAATAGACCACCCACTTTTTTGGTCGAGAGGACTTTTCGGTCTTCCGCTTAGAAACATGGAGCCACCTCTTTATAGGCGTTGTTTTTATACCACTGGTTCTCCAAAACCAGTGTGTGAGACTTTTACGGACTTGAAAAATCCCACAAGGGGAGAACCTATGCATAATATCTTCATGGATAATGTTCCCGATGATACCAACCAAAGAACCCCTTCGCAAGGGGATTTTTTTACCTTTCCTTTTTTCAAAAATGTTGGTATCCCTTTGATGGCCACTTTATACATTCCTCGGTTGAATGTGGGACTGTTGGTTTGGTTGGGTACCATTCCAAATGTCATGAATGCTCTTGATGCTTCTCAGTTAATCACTTTATGTCATGAGCACCATGTTGATGTTCCTTCATCAACAAAGTCTTCTCCTCCTCCTTCTCTCGCCTTTGGTGAAAGTACAGTTACTAGTAATCAGAAGTCTAAACGAAATAGAAAGAGGAAGAATAGGAAGAAGAAATCACCAACCTCTATGAGTCATGTTGGAGATAGGTCGTCAACCTCTGCAAGTCATGTTGAATATGAGCACCCAACCTCTACAAGTCATGTTGGGAGAATGAACCTAGTCCCCACAAGTCATACTGGGGTTCAATCACCAACCTCTGCAAGTCATGTTGGAGATAGTTCCTCAAAGTTCCTCAACCTTTACAAGTCATGTTGAAGACCAACACCCAAGCTCTGCAAGTCATGTTGGGGGAAAGAACCCAGCCTCTGTAAGTCATGTTGGGTGAAAAATTCCAATCACTGCTAGTCATAATGGCAATAGGTCTATAACCTCTGTGAGTCGTTTTATTGACCCATCACCAACCTCTACAAGTCATGTTGGATATGTGCAACCAGCCACTGCTATTCATGCTAGGGGCAATGATTCTGTTGAGAAACCTAGACGAATAGGATGTAAGCCTAAGTTCCCTTGTAATCTTTGCAAGGGAGATCACCTTAATCATCTGTGCCCTGGCATTCCAAAGGTAAGAAGATTTTTGTCCTTGTCTGCAAGCTCTTCTAATTCTGAGTCTTCTGAGGTTTCCTCACAATATATTCAGCCTCTGGTTGATGAAGTGATCATGCTGATGAAATCTTTGGCTGATCCCACTCCTATTGTGGGGGTTGATGTGCCTTCATACCATGTTGTCTCGCAACATATTCAGCCAATGGTTCAGGAAGTGGTCGTGCCAATGAAATCTTCGGTCGATCCCACTTCCCTTTTTGATCTAGATTATTTTCGACATGAAATGAGATCGGAGATATAATAAAGAAATGCACAGAGATTTCACAGATATTCAATAATATCATAGAAATATATCAGAGATGCAACCATAAACACAGAGATACAATAATACATGATTTCTATTCATGAAATAAATGTACAGAGACTATAAAAATACAAATTGAAAGGCTCGCTAGAATGGTGGCAGCTTATCTCTAAGAAGAGATGTGATGGCTACTCGCATTCACAAGAAGATGAGTACAATGAGGCTCTRAAGGCCTTTTTACAATAAAMAGGAATGCCAAAAACCCTAGACATAGAAAAAAGTAACCCTAGGAGATGAAGCGCCAAAAGTCATGTGGGCCCCGTTTGGGTAAGTTAGTACATCAACTTCCTGGGGTTGTAACTTTTGCATACGATCTCCATTTTAGGMGGATGATAGCTCATTGGAAAGGTATCGTTGAGGAGATTCATTTTGGGGGCTCAATCATGCCTTTGGCTATCATTTAGAACATSGATCTCAAAAAACCTTCATTTAGGCCCTCAAAATGGTCCCGAAAGTTAAAACTTGCTAAAAATAGTAAATTGCCAAAATTTCCAGAAAACTGTTTTGAGCCAGTTGGAAAAGGTGGATGGCCACTGATATCCACCTGGATCACTTTTGGTGGGTGATGTGCCTGTAGACCATGTTTTCTCACAGCCTATTCAATCAGTGGTTGAGAAATTGGTCATGTCGATGTAGTCTTCGGTTGATCCCTCTCTTCTCTTAGAGAGTGTTGAGTCTACCAAAGTGGTCATGGCGATGCAGTCTTTGGTACATCCCTCTCTTCTCTTGGAGAGTGTTGAGTCCACCAAAGTGGTCATGTCGATGCAATCCTCAGCTGATCCCACTCTTCTCTTTGGGAGTGATGTGTCTACCGACTATTTTTTTAGCATTTCCAGTTCAATACTTTCAGAACAAGGGAGCATTCTGCTTGCTTCGAACACACCCCCTCCAAGTCCTAAGATGATTTCCTTTTATTGGAATGACCTTGTTGAGCCTCGTTTTCCTTCTTATGCAACCTTTCAAATAAGGGTTGAAGTTAATTCAGCAAACATTTATCGATGTATGATGGATGAAGGTGCCTCCGCAAGTATTTTATCCTCCTCAGTTTGGAAAGCCTTGGGATGTTTCGAGCTTGTGTCTGCTTCGCATGAGTTGTTTTATTTTGAAAAATGTTTTAGTGAACATCTGGGGATTCTTCCTTAGTTGCCTATCTCATAAGGTGGGAAGACTTTCCTTGTGGACGTTATAGTGGTGTAAGGCTCGTTAGATTTCAATATGATTCTCGGGCGTGATTATTTATATGTTATGAACATTGTGTTGTCTACGCTCTCTTGGGTGATGCATTTCCCTCATAATGGAAGCACTTTCACTATTTAATAGCTGGCATCTGATAATCACCATCCTAATTTGGATTTAGTTCAGGCTGCCCCTTTGTATGTTTCTAGTGTTCGCGTAGAATCTACCTTACCACGGGTTAATTATGTGGCATATTATCCTTGATGTTCAATTGCTTCTAAGCATGAACCTATGCAATCATGTTTTCCTTCTCGAGACTTGGTCTCAACAATTGATCCTTTGGTTTATCCAATGGGGGCATGGGAGCCCTTGCCTACCCCTCTTGGTACAAGTGATATCATCGGGATTACTTGAGAAAAGTAGCCCCTGGAGTCTTCTTTAAGCCCTTTTCAGACTCTCTAAACATGGAAAGATTGTTGAGCGATCTTGTTTGCCTTCACGCTCGCCAAACTCAAATTTGAAGGCATGTCTATCCGACAATAGTTTACCCATTTTTCAGTCTAGACGATCAATTTTACGAATAAAGGTATTATCTAGGAACTTCAGTTCGCTAGAATAGTATTCTCAGGCGTAAGTTTAACCCTTTTTCGGGCCCAAGGGACTAAATTTTTGAAAAAGGAACATTCTCCTTGGTTTTGTTTTATCACCTTTTTCAGGCCTTGGAGATTATTTACGAAAAGGGAACACCCACGGATTCCATAGTTAATCTCTTTTCAGACTCCCTAAAATTGAAAATATCATCGAGTGAACTTGTTCCTTCACACTCGTTAAATTGGTCCAGAAGAACATCTACTGGCATGAGTTTAACCCTTTTTTCAACCTATAGATTATAGTAGAAAAAGGTACAGCTCAGGAGATTCGTCTCGTCGGGAGAGTTCTCCTCAATAAATTTTATACTTTTTTGGGCTAAGGAGACTAAACTCAGAAAAAGGAAGTGAGTCCATAGTTAATCTCTTTTCAAACTCCTTAAAATTGAAACTATTTCTGAGTGATCTTGTCTTTATCACACTCATTAAAATGGTTTTGAATAGACATCTTTTCAGTGCAAGTTTACCCCTTTTTCAAACCGACTAGACTATCTCTGAAAAAGATACTCCCTAGAGTCTTGTTTTACGTTTTTTCAGACTCTCTAAATGTGAAAAAATTACCGATCTTACCTTCTCTGGGCTCATTGAAATTGCATTGAAGGGGGTCTCATTGTGTCTTGTTAATCGTGTTTGCATCTCTTCATCTTTGGCCTAATGTTAGCTCCATGTTGCTTTCAACTGAACCTTTGAAGCATGCCTTATACGCAAGCCTTGTAGCACTTTTCCTCTGTGACTTGACACCTTGACCCATGGAGGAATTTTCCTCGAGTGTCCTTATCCTGCACATGTCTCCTTACTCTGAGCATTAGTGTTTTCCTTACGCTTGGAACTAGTATGATTGCTTGTGACACTTGTTCCTCCTTTGTAACATAACATTATTTTATTCTTTTTCAAGCTCTTTAAAAAAATGAAAAAGACAACAAAATCAAATATCCCAAAAAGAGGGGATGAGAAATATGTATTCTTTTTTGGCAGCACAATGAGTCGCCCTTCGACAAAGCACATCCTTCTGTTTTTTCATAAAGCATTGGGATCTAATATGACCTTAGGAAGTTGTTCTCACTACATAGAGTTGTGTTCTCCTCCATTTGGTTACTCTTCCAAACACATGGAGAGTTTGTGTTGCCTCCTACATCGTGAACTTATGTCAAATGTCATTTGCCTGAGTTTGATCATATTTTGTGCTTTTTTCCAAGGGAAGTTTCACCCAACTTGAGTCACCCTTTTTACAGTTTGTCTCTTGACCTCATGACCCGGCCATCCCGAAATTCCATTCAAGTCTTGATTCAAAATCAATGAAGTTCTCTGCCTGGTCATCAAGATCCTCTTGTCTTTTACCGCCAAGTTGTCGAAGACCTCAAAGTAGTGAATATATACACTCGTATTATATTCCTACCTGATTTTTGAAGATCTTGAAATTGTTGCTCGAGCTATGACGACGTCATCTCCAACCATCGGGCATTATTGGCTTCTTGAAGATGGATATTATACTTGTATATCTTTGATTTTGAGATGTAGATCCATTGTGTATTGCTTGTGGCTACACTTTATATAGTTATATGACATGGATTTGCAGTGTATTTTATTGGCAGCCATGATTTATTTCATCCTGAGCATGGGTATGCCCGCCTCGGAGAGATAATTGTTATTTTGCAGATGGCACCTCCCGAACTCTGGTCCCAGGCTTACTCATTTTCGTACATTGGTGAAGATTTTGTAATGTATTTCGGCCATCAGATGCTCTTCTGAACTCACACATTAGGGGGCATCTGTTACAACCCTAAATTTCTCTACACATGCATACATGGCCTTGGCCCTCTTACTCGCATTTTTTTCCAAAGCACTGCTAAGTTTCTCTTCTTAAAAACCAATTTTTTGAAGATGTACGTACCCTGCACCATTATTGCCCACGTACATATGCTTGGTGCACCACTACAGCTAATGTACATATGTATTTTGCACCATTACAGCCCATGTATACTTGCAAAAAGTTGCAAAAAATAAAAAGTTGCAAGGAATCTGTTGAGACTATGGGCTATTGGGTAGTTTCCCAACTAATATACCCGCTATGGCCCATCACCCAACCGAATAACCATCCTTGTGTCATATAAAAGGAGTTGTTGGGGTCTCATTTCACATATAATCATAAGAACAGTGAAACTCTACCCAATTTCACTTCCCCTCCTTGCCCAAGATATCACAACCCCTTTTGTGAGAATTTCCTCAACATTCCCTCATTATCCCCTTCTTCCTCCATTTAATCCATTCACTTCCCAAGAAGAGATCAAAAGGTTGAGAGGAGAAGTTTATACAAAGGTGCACTTGGAGCTTGGTGAAGAGGAGCCCGGACCAGGTTCATTGAGCAGTAGCCGACTTTGATTGTAAAGGTATAAACATTGTGTTATTAATAAAAGAATTACTTTTCCTGTCCCAAATGATGGTGTCTTGAATACTTTTGTTGATTTATGTATGGCATTCTAACATCTAACCCTAACTTATGTATGGAATAACATGCTTGTATATTTTTCTTTGTCAATCTTTGGATGCAGGTCAGCCCTGGGAGGAGGCGTGCAGTCAATAAAACTTCCAAGCACGAGGAGGTCATCACCAAATGTGGGATTAGAGGTATACTTACCCGATCTCCTTTTCCTTGCTTTCTTCATATGAGTTTTGGTATGTTTGGGGTAGTTTAGAGAATTAATTGACTTTTAGACGGTTAATCGATATGCCTACATTCTGAACCCTGGTGTAGTCATAGGGGGGTTTTTCCTGCTAGCAAGGTGGTGACTCCCTCTCAGAAATTGGTCATCAAGAGGTTTGTTGAAACACACAAGCTATCTATTCTAATGCTTTAGGAAACCATTATGGATGGAAATAAAGATACAAAATATCTATCCTTAGCTCTAAATGGTTGGGATTTTATGGGGTCAGATGCCATAAGCCGCTCATATGGAATTCTTATGGGCTAGAAGTATTTTGAATCAATGGTACAAAATTCTTGGGCCATTGAAGCTATTTTGGGAATTACTTTTTTCTCAAGCGAGATCAACTTAAATTCCCTTTCCTTAAACACATATAGTCATTTTTTCGACAAGAAAGTGTTGTAGGAATAAACTTTAAATCTCTCCTTCTTCAAATCAGATCTAGTGATTCTAGGTGGGGACTTAAGCTTCACCCTAGACGCCTATGAAATCTGGGTTCTAGATGAAAACTTGGATCCCCTGGGAGATTTATTTATACAAAACCTGGAAGCATCTAGCCTCATAGACATTCTATCGTCTCGATACTCCCAAACTTGGAGGAACATCTGCATGAGGGATGCTCAAGTTTCAAAGTTCCTTGATCATTTCCTTCTTTCTAATTCTTCTTAGAAGAAAATCTGTGAGTCCACCAATGGGTCTCTTTAGGTGGGGACTGGGATCATTGTTAGGATATTTAGACACTTAGAAGTTAGTTAATATCTACTTGGTCTAATGTGTCATTAGGTAAAAGTGTGTTTTCTAGTGTGTTTCTTTAGTATGCATTAGTTTGCATTTGTAGTTAGGAAATCCGACGGTCACAATATGTTCCCGACATAGAGTGATCTAACGGTTCATACTATACTCGATCTTAACAACCATTGATCTGTGGCTTAACACCTGATTGGTCCATGATCTCTATTGAAAGAGCATGGAGGGTCATTTGTCGATGATCAATTGTGAGAAAATCTATTGTAAAATCTCTCTGTAATCTTTTTCTTTTGCATTAATAAACTGCTCCAAGTGGCCGCGTTGGCTGGGGCCGTGGATGTTTCTCTGTAGGGGTTTTACCACATGAAAAAATCAGTGTGTTGATCTTTGATTTGGTTATGTGAGTGGTTACTAAAGGTGTCCGTCCTCTGTTGGAATACCTGTGTTGTCGAACATGGTATCAGAGCCTGTTTGAAGACTCGCTCCTGTTGTAGATCAAAATCGTAAAGTCGAGTTGCCTCATCTCCATTTTCTGTCATTTTTGTATATTTATGGGCTGAGAGGACTATTCCATTGCATCCAAAGCACTCGTTTAATTCAGGAACACTTTTTTTTTCACTTGAAAAGGTTTCCATTTTCCCAAGATACGGTCGTTACAGTCAAATCCAGAGGTATAAAGTTTGAATACGCATTTTTAAAATATTTTGCAGAGAAGTATTTTGGTTTTATTTCGGTTTTGTATTTTTTTATTTTGGGGTTGCTACTCTTTTAGATCTATGTATGCTCTTTTCCCCATGCCCTGTGTGATCTTCGCAAATCAGAAATAGATAGGAAAAGGTCCATCTTCCAGGTCAGCTAACCGAGATCTAACCCTTCTTGTCATCGAGAAGCGAAATTTTTTTCTTGTGTGAAAAGAGTTTTTTTTTAGCACACTCTCCAAGGCCGTCTTCAACAACAATCCTCCTTCTGAACATTACAATATGTTTTGCTAGATCATTTGGTTAAAAGTTTCCTTATTAAGTAAGAGGTCTTAAGTTCAAGTCTCTCTTTTGTTACTTTTTTTGAAAAAATTCATACTAAAATTGGAAAGTGTATTTCACTTCAAGTATAAAAGTGAATCACTATAAGTAGCTTTAATATTTTTTAGAGTTAGCTTACACTATCACGTGGTCATTTGGTTACCATTTATGCCTTTTTTTAAAAGGCATAACTCTCACATTTGAATTCTGTTTTCAGTGCCGTTTTTTTTTAAACTGCATAACTTTTCGAGCTCTTTCTATCCAGATCATCAGTTTCAGTTTTTAAATGCATATTATTTTCATATTTAATATTTCTTATACAAGTAATGTTTTGCTTACCAACAACAACTACTTCCAATGGAAATCTCATATGGAAGATTTATTAAGAAGTAAAGCCTTGTATCGGATTACCTTGGGAAAGAAAAAAGAACCCACTAATGATGATAAGAAAGTCAAATGGGCTAATAGGAGTGACGAAGAACGTGGACTAATCGAAATGTCCATCTCTCCTGATTTAAGGTACCACCTTCAAGAAATTGATGAACCCAAAGAATCTTGGGTAAAGATTGAATCTGTGTTTGGTAAAATCAATATTATCTGAGCAAAACAGTTAGAAAATCAAATACTGACCTTGAATACAAGTGTTTTTTCTTGCCTTGGAGACTATCTATCTAGGTTTAAAACACTCAAAATTTTATGTGAAGAATGTAAGATAAAAATGGAGGAAGAGTGTTGCATCTATCTTATTCTTTCTAAGCTAGGTAGTGCATATTTTGTGTTTGTATCTACCTTTAATGCCATGAGAGAGGATCTAGAGAAAGCTTATGAAAAACCCACTCTTAATTCCTTTTGTACTTCTTTGATTAGAGAGGAAGATAAGCTTGTACAACTTGGAGTGATCAACACTGCAAGTACCTCCAACAAAGCCTTAGTTGTCCATCAGAAATATAAACCCAAGAATACCAAGAAGCAACATCCTCTCCACAACAACAAGAAATATGGCAGTCCCAAACCCACTCAGACAACTTCTGCTCCTAATGGTGACAAGGGAGAAAAATATAAAAGTAAGAATACTAATAGGCATTGAAAATTCTGCGATAAAGATGGTCATGATGAGTCCAAATGTTTCAAGAAGATGGCAGATTTAGAAGCAACGATGAAGAAGCACAACATCAATATTGATTCTTCTTCTTCTTCTTCTTCTTCTTCTCATGGACATGCACTTTTTGCTTCTGGTTTCTCCTTCTATACAAATTCTACTTCTACTTCTACTTCTGAGCCATATTTTCCACTCTAAATGAATGTAACACCAAGAAAATATTTGTTGGTGATGATAGATCTC
Organism: Picea mariana; assembly: GCA_032191745.1. Lineage (NCBI taxonomy): Eukaryota > Viridiplantae > Streptophyta > Pinopsida > Pinales > Pinaceae > Picea > Picea mariana. The sequence continues at coordinate 318,005 of JASDQU010736660.1, read as the reverse complement.
TTAGTGTTGAAGGATCTGGAACAGTTCAAATAGAAAATGGTCATTTCAATGATGTATTATGTTTTCCAAGTCTTTCTTGTAACCTTCTATTAGTATATCAAATCACACATTCAGGTGAAGGTAAAACCGTAGAGTTTTCACCTCACCAAGTTGTAATCAAGGATCTAAAAGATCCTAAGCATGTTCTTGCAACTGGAATTGCTGATGATATTACCAGGTTGTACAAATTTGACAACTTNAGTATATCAAATCACACATTCACGTGAAGGTAAAACCGTAGAGTTTTCACCTCACCAAGTTGTAATCAAGGATCTAAAAGATCCTAAGCATGTTCTTGCAACTGGAATTGCTGATGATATTACCAGGTTGTACAAATTTGACAACTTCAGGTCATCATCTTTTTCATCAGTTTTTGTTGCTCATAGTGATGACTTGAGCAAACTATGGCATGAGCGGTTTGGTCATCTAAACTATCGCTCATTGAAACAACTATGTAATCAACAGATGGTGACTCTTCTTCCTCTTGTTTCATGTAGAGATGGTGTTTGTGCCAGTTGTGTTCTCAACAAACATCATTAGGATAGTTTTGACAAACGTGCCTCTTGGCACGCCTCGGGTCCTTTGTAGCTTGTTCATAGTGATTTGCGTGGTCCACTTTATTCTCCTTCTTTTTCTGGGTGCAAGTATTTCTTAACTTTCATTGATGACTTTTCCAGACGTACTTGGGTTTACTTCTTAAAACTTAAGAGAGAATTTTTTAACAAGTTTTTGGCCTACAAGGCCCTTGTATAAAAGCAATCTAGACATCAAATTCAAAGGTTAAGAACAGATAATGGAGGTGAATATGTGAACAATAATTTTACAAGTTACTGCACTACACAGGGAATCCAAATGGAACACATTGTTCCATATACACCACAACAAAATGGTGTTACTGAGAGAAAGAACCGCACATTAAAAGAAATGGCTAATTGTATGATCCAATCTAAGGGATTAAGTCTAAAGTATTGGGCATAAGCCATCAACTATGCAAATTACATAGTAAATCGTACTTCCACAAAGGCTCTTCAAAATGTAACACTGGAAGAAGCTTGGACTACAATTAAACCAAATGTAAGCCACTTCCATGTATTTGACAGTATAGCATGGCATCACATTCCTAATGAGAAAAGGAAAGCATTGCAACCTAAAATTGAGCAGTGTGTATTTGTTGGTTATTCTGAAGATGTCAAAGGTTACAGAATTCTTCAATCACATTGTAATGAAATTATTATTAGAAGAGATGTTAAATTTGAAGAAAATGTCTTGGCTTGCGAACCTAATTCGGTGTTTGTGCCTTCTTTGACCTGCGAGCCTAATTCAACAATTGTGCCTTCTTCATCCTGCGAGCCATATTCGACGTTTGTGCCTTCTTTTGATATGGTGTCTTCTTCAGATGATGACAATGAGGATGAAAATCCACCTCCGCCTGCTCACCCTCCTCTAGAAGAGTCCTGTGAACCTGAACCAGCACCCGTTCCACTGCTTCCTAGATGGGTCTGTTCAACATTAGAAGCAACTGATGATCTTGTCGATGATCCTTGATATCAGTGTCAGACACTTTCACAGTTCCAGCGAGCCTCTTCTCTTTTGGCTCAAGTTTCAGAAACTCATGATACAAAGACATTTGCAGAAGCTTCAGGTCATCCAGATTGGGATACAACAATTAATGAAGAGTATCGTTCTTTAATAGAAAATGATACTTGGATCTTGTACCTCTTCCAAAAGGAAGAAAACTTGTTAGATGCAAATGGGTCTATAGAACTAAGTATGCATCAGATGGAAGTGTTAAAAGACACAAGGCTCGGTTAGTTGCCAAAGGATTTTCCCAAGTTGAAGGAATTGATTATAATGAAACCTTTGCCCCTGTAGCCAAAATGAATTCCATCTACCTTGTTCTTTCCCTTGTTGCCTCACATAAATGGGAGGTCCATCAGATGGATGTTAAATCCGTCTTCTTGCACAAATATTTGCAAGAAGAAATATACATGGAAAAACCTCCTGGCTATGTCCAGAATGACTCTAGCCTTGTTTGTCACCTCAAGAAATCTCATTATGGTCTCAAGCAATCTCCCCAAGATTGGTATGAAAAAATGGACAACTTTCTTATTACCACTAGATTCTCTAGATGCCATTCTGATCTTAATGTCTATACCAAGAAAGTAGGAAGCCATCTCATAATCCTTGTTCTTTATGTTGATGACCTTATCCTTACTATTAGTGACTCAAAACTTTTAAACCATGTGAAAACCAACCTTAAGAAGAAAATTGAGATGACAGACTTAGGCTTTTTGCACTATTTCCTTGGACTCCAAGTTTTGCAAACCAATGAAGGAATTTTTCTTTCCCAGTATAAGTATGCCTCATGTGACCTTCTTCGTTGCTTTCACATGGATGATTGTAAACCAACCCCTTATCCCTTCCAGTCTGGAGTCAAGCTTAGTGCCACCTGTACTTCTCCTAAAGTTGATGCCACCATGTACTGTCAGTTAGTTGTTAGCCTATTATACTTGACTCATACCCGTCCTAATATTTCCTTTGTTGTTGGTCTTGTTTCCCAGTATATGCAAACACCCCATGAAAGTCATTGGAAAGAAGCTAAAATGATACTTCGTTATGTCCTTGGTACAGTTCAATTAGGGATACATTACAATTCAGGGAGGACTCCTTTATTGGTTGGTTTCACTAATTCATATTGGTTC
>JASDQU010736660.1:289026-299681 GCA_032191745.1 Picea mariana | reverse complement strand
CAACTCAAAGGAAAAGCATCAATGTGGTGGGATCAATTTGTGTAAGTGAAACACATTGATGAGAAAAAGGTTCCTTGGAGAGAATTCAAAAGGTATTTGCAAAAGAAGTACTTAACCAAATGATACTATGATAAGAAGATGAAGGACTTATTGGAACTCAATCTTAGGAGTATGAACATAGATGAGTATGAAAGGAGGTTCTTAGAGTTGTTAAAATATGTTTATTTCATCAAGGATGAACAGGTTAAGATTCAGAGGTACCTGAGTGGGTTGTCATCATTTATCAGTGACAAGATATGGTATGATTATCCCAAGACACTAGAGGAAACCATAAGGAGAGATAAATTCCTTTATGATCAGAATAAAGGAAGACCAACTTTCCAAAAGGCGTGGGAAGACAAGAATAAGAGCAATAAGGAACAAAGGAGGAAGGGGACAAAGCCACCATTCTTCCAAAATAATTCTCAAGGAAAGACAGATCATAAGGAACCCAAGATGATTGAGACAATGGGGAAAAGACCAAGGAAACCACATATTCAATGTTGGGGTTGTGGGGGGGATCATATGTACAAAAATTTCCCACACAGAGGTGAAAAAATGAAGACTTTTCACAATGTACAATAAACTAAAACAGTGGAGGACATGGGAAGAAATGTATCTAGGATCTACATAGCTCTGGATAACAAGCAAGTTGAGCTTCAGTCACATATGATTGAAGTGGAAGGTAATATCAACAACCAACCCATTGTTATTTTGATTGATTCGGGAGCTAGTCATAGTTATCTAGATCCTAATATGGTGGAAATATTTCATTTTCCAAGAAGCAAGCTTGGTAAACCTTGGATGGTGCAGCTAGATACAGAAGCTAAAAGGAAGATTAATGAGATGGTTAAGGCATGCCCAATGGACATGAATGGATTAAGAACAAGGGTAGATTTTAATATTATACCTTTGGGCTCATATGACTTCCTAATCGGTATGGATTGGTTGGACCAACATCATGTTTTTATACACTATTATAATAAAGCTTTTACAAGCTTGGATGAAGAAGGGAACTTGAGGATAGTGTAGGGTATTCCAAGAGCAGTAACCATCAGAGAAGTTTTAGCCTTGCAACTAAAGAAAAACTTCATGAAAGGATGCCAAGTATTTGCAGCATATATGGAGGAGGCACCTAAGGATAAAGTACCAAGTATTGAAGATTATGTAGTCCTAAAATAATTTGAAGATGTGTTTAAAGAAATATCAAGGTTTCCACCCAAGAGAGATATTGATTTCTCCATAAATGTGATGCCTAGAGTAGCCTCGGTATCGAAGACTCTTTATAGGATGATTACACCAGAGTTGAAGGAGTTGCAAATGCAACTTAAGGAAATTCTAAAGAAGGGGTATATACCCCCAAGTCTATCACCTTAGGGTGCCCCAGTATTATTTGTGAAGAAAAAGGATGGAACCTTGAGGCTTTACATTGACTTCAGGAAGTTGAACAAGATAACTGTGAAGCACAAGTATCCTTTGCAAAGGATAAATGATCTCTTTGATCAGCTGAAAGATGCTAAGGTATTCTCTAAGATTGATCTCATGTCAAGTTATCACTAGGTAAGAATTAAAGAATAAGACATTAGCAAGACTACCTTTAGAACAAGGTATGTCCATTATGAGTTCACAGTGGTGCCATTTGGGTTATCAAATGCATTGGTTGTCTTCATGTGTTTAATTAATGGTATTTTCAAAGAACACTTAGATAAGTTTGTCATTTTATTTTGGATGACATACTTATTTACTCAAAATCTAAATAAGAACATGAGCAACACGTGAGGATGGTGCTACAAGTATTGAGAGAAAATTGGCTATTTGCAAAGTTGAGCAAGTGCTCATTCTACCAATGACAGATATGTTACTTGGGGCATATTATTTTAGAGGAAGGGATAGCAGTGGACCCAAAGAAGATAAAATCCATTAAAGGGTGGCCAACACTAAGGAATGTCTCTGAGGTGAGATCATTCATGGGACTTGCATGTTACTATAGAAGATTTATTGAAGGATTATCAAAGATTGCACACCCAATCACTTCCTTGCAAAAGAAGGGTGTGAAGTTTGAGTGGACATCAGATTGTGAAAAAAAATTCCAACACTTTAAGTATTTGTTGATTAGTGCTCCAATATTGAGGATTGTTGATCCAAATGAAGACTTCATTGTATGCACAGATGCATGTAAAGAAGGACTTGGTGGAGTTCTTAGTCAGAATGGACATGTGGTGTGCTACGAATCAAGAAAATTAAAGGAGCGTGAAAGACACTATGCTACTCATGATTTGGAATCGACAACCATAGTGCATGATTTGAAGATGTGGAGGCACTACCTCATGGGGAAAAGATTTGGGTTGAGGACAGACCATAGTGGTCTAAAATATTTATTTGGACAACTAACTTTAAATTCCAAGCAAAGCAAATGGTTGGATTTCCTCAGTGAAAATGATTTTGATATAAATCATATCAAGGGTAAGGAGAACAAGGTGGTTGATGCACTTAGTAGGAGAGTGCATGAGATGCATGTTACAACCATTAGCATGTACCAAATAGATTTGAAAGATAGAATTCTAGAGGGTACAAAATCAGATCAACGGTACATGGAGATAAAGGAAAATTTTCAACAAGGTGATTTGTAGCAGAAAATGGAAAACTATAAGATGGAAAAGGATGAAATTCTCATATATAGGGGCAGAATTTATGTGCCAAATTCTCATGAATTGAAAATTTTGATATTAAAATAAATGCATAATGTCCCTTATGTTGGATACCCAGGTTATCAAAAGACTGTTACAGTTGTCAAGAGCCAATATTCTTGGCCAAGTATGAAGAAAGAAGTGGTTGATTTTATTGCTAGGTGTTTGGAATGCCAAAAGGTGAAGACTGAGTATAGACACCTAGATGGGTTGTTATAGCCATTACCCATTCGTGAGTGGAAATGGGAAGTTGTAACGAACGATTTCATCACTAAGCTACCCAAAACAAATAAGCAGCATGATTATATCATGTTAGTGGTGGATAAGATTACTAAAGATGCCCATTTTATTCCAGTGAATCTCACTCGCAAGGCAACTAACATCATTGATATTTATATGAGAGAAATTTCTCGACTACATGGTATACCCAAGACAATTGTGTCTGAGAGAGATCCAAAATTTACATCAAAATTTTGGAAGGGATTATTCAAAGGATTTGGGACCAATCCGAACTTTAGCACAACCTATCATCCAGAGTCATATGGGAAAACATAGAGGGTGAATCAAGTGATTGAAGATATGTTAAGGATGTATGTGTTGGATAAACCATCCAAATGGGCGGATTATTTACATTTGGTGGAGTTTTCTTATAAAAACAAGTATCGAGCATCTCTAAAGATGAGCCCATTTGCAGCACTTTATGGCAGAAAGTGAGACAAACCAATGAGTTGGGAAAACCTAGTAGACAGAGAAATGGTTGGACCAGAATTACTCAGGGAAATGGAAGAGCAGGTGGAGAAAATAAAACAGAATTTAAAGGTTGCCCAGGACAGGAAAAAAAATTATGTTGATAAGGGAAAAACTCATAGAGAGTTCAAAGTGGGTGACCATGTGTTCTTAAAAGTAAAGGCCAAGAGAAGTTCCTTGAAGTTAATTGTTCAAAATTGGCAGCTTGTTATTGTGGGTCTTTTGAAATCCTGGAGAGGATTGGTCCTGTAGCATACATTCTTGCCTTATCTGCATCAATGTGTATTTATAATGTATTCCATGTNAAGGGAAAAACTCATAGAGAGTTCAAAGTGGGTGACCATGTGTTCTTAAAAGTAAAGGCCAAGAGAAGTTCCCTGAAGTTAATTGTTCAAAATTGGCAGCTTGTTATTGTGGGTCTTTTGAAATCCTGGAGAGGATTGGTCCTGTAGCATACATTCTTGCCTTATCTGCATCAATGTGTATTCATAATGTATTCCATGTATCATTGCTTAAAAAGTATGTACCCGATGATAATATTGTCATTGATTGGAATGTGATTTAGGTGGAGCAAGAAGGAGTCTTCTGATTTCATTCGGTATGCATATTGGATCAGAAATTCAAGTTGCTCCGTAATCGAGCAATAAGACTCGTAAAGGTACAATGGACCTGGTATGGTCCTGAGGATGTAACTTGGGAGCATGAGGATGCTATGTGAGCAGAATACCTGCATCTTTTTTAAGACTTTTGAATTTTTCATTTCATGTGTGTATATACTGCACTGAGGACAGTGCATAAATAAGGGGGAGGGGAACGTAATACCCCTAGGCCAAATCCTAATTGTACATATAAATGTAAATGGACACATAGGTAGGTGAGCCAAGACATTTGGGCCAGAGTGCCTTTGTGTATATGTATTTTGAGGCTAGAGTGCCTTTGTGGTTATTAGGTTGGAGAGCCAGATGCTAAAATGGTCAGTGAGCCATCATTGTAATATGTAATCACATGAAAATATTAATGAAAACACATCATTGTTGCAGACCAACCATGTAAAAGAGTATGGGGGGGGGAAAATCCACTAGATAGGAAAAGGGAGCTAAGAGTCTAGGAAAAGGGCTAAGCTAAGAGGGCTTGAGCCCAATGGAATATTATATTAATATAATATTAATATTCCTTAAAACTAAAGTATGGATATTTATTTATATCCTAAGTTCTAAGGATGGGGGTAAAGTGGGCCTAAGGTAGTTCCCAACATGACAAGTGTCAAGATAGGAACATGCATACATATAGTTTGGACTTTGTTCACTTTCTTATCATTCGATTGTTAATTGTTCTGACCTCACCACCTCCATACTATGGTCATATGTACCTTTGTGTTGCGAGTACATGTACCAGGAAGAGCTTTGGATCTGGACTAAAGAGGTGGGTTATCAGGCCCATAGGACATTGAAGAAGCAGGTTGTCATGCCCATGAGAATTCTCTCTAAGTGAGAGAATTATTTATAATTGGTTTCCCAAGGTGGAAAGTTGCAGCTATAGGGCTCTAAGACTCCCTGTCTGGATTGTTGTTGAAGCCCCGAAAGGGAAGTGGTGCAACCAAAGGACTGTGAGAAAAGAAGGAGCACACTTCCTAGGCTGACATAGGCATGCGGAGAATCAGGGACTGTAGGATGTTAATTTGATTTTGCACCTGTGTCTGAGTTTATACGTTGTTATAGAGATCTTAGCCTGGTTATAAATCCTTTACCCGGGTGGACTTTTAGCCCCAACTCGGGGGTGACCCAATACTGAGAGTTTATGAGCGGTGTGTTCTAAGGTTGGAAGGAACATGGAAGGTCTACATGTAGTTGGTGTTCTTTTATCAAAGACAAGTTTCAACTGTGTGTTAATTTATGTGTTGTGTCAATATTTATGCATTTATTTTCATGGATTTTTCCTATGTAAGCTGCATGTATATTTTTGTTATTATTTTGTATGAATATGTGCATTTGCAAAGCATTTTTATGAATTAAATTAGTATCAGAGTTCGTAATTTTCATGTGGCATTACTCAGCAGGGATTTAGGGATGCTACTGTTAATCCCATGTTTTTTGTTTCTAATCCTTTTTTCTATTACTTGTTCTCCTTTTATTGATTTGCCTCTTGTTACAAAGAAAATCTCTCTATAGCAAGGGGTAAACCACAAAAGACAAAAATGACTGTAGAAATCAACTCTAATCCCAAGTGTGCTATGTAAACAAATATGCTAGCAAGACAAGATAAAGGGCCTACCTCATCTAGACGTTCGATGAAGTCCACCATTGAGCACTTGACTCAAAGCAATACACCTGCAACTTGTCCTCAACAACCAAGAAACGCAAGCATATGGTGATAATATATAAAGTTAGCACATTCAATAGCATAATCCATCAATATTCATAACAAAGATGCCCATGGAATAACAATTCAAATATTTGCAAGATATTAATTGGATGAGAAAAGAGTATTTCCATTAAAATGTGATCAGCAAAAGTGAATGAATTACAAACTTTTGTGTCGGCGCGGTTTGGAACCAAGAAACTAAGTCCCTTCTAGCTGGGCCTCCACCACTTCAATCCTCCACCAAAGGCAAGCTCATATAAGAGAGACAATGAGGTTCTCAATCAAGTAGGGAAGAGCTTGGGGGATGAACAATGTGTTCAGACTTAAAAGGACAAAGGGATGCAGACTCAATATGAAGTGAATAATTTCTCTAGAGTAACTTTCTCAAAGTTGAATTATTCTCCCCTTTTCTATAGCTTGGATATGGACCATTTATAGCCTTCAAATGGAACTAAAGGGTCGAGTCAGAACATTTCTAGTATATTGAAGGTCAAGGATCATGGATCCCATGACGTGACATGGAAACCCGACACTATTTTTTAATTTTTGGAACAAAACTCGATGTACATGGGTTGTAATGGTGCAACCTGCGTATACGCATGTTGTATAATAGTTAGGCCATGTATATGTGGAAAAATATTGTTTTAATCTCTAGGAACATCAAAAAGGGACTTCAAGTCTGCATAGGGAAATGAAAAAGGCCTTCTGAGCAAATTTGCATAGGGTGAGGAAAATATTGCTATAACAGATGCCCTCTAATGTGTAAGGTCAGAGGAGTATCTGTGATGGTCGAAATACATTATAATACACAGAAATGGAGTAATGGAGACTCAGCTGGATTTCTCCTAAGAATATTACAATATGTATTGACTTTGTGCACATGGCTGCCAATTTGAATTACACTACAAATCCATGTGAAAATATACCAAACAGTTGTTCATGGATATGAGTAGGCAATACAAAGGTGGCTATATGCCAAAGGCTGTCATAGTCACAAACATGGACCAGTAAAACCAATCTCAAAATCAATCTGAAGATATTTTTATACAATGGAGTACAATACAATCCCCCATGATCATTAAAGTCACATAGGTATTGGTCCAATGAAAGATAGCAACAACTCAGGAAAGTTGTGGCTACGAACTGATGTCTTCAAGTCTTCTACACGATCCACCAAAGGTGCAAATATACATCATTTGAATAAAGGAGTTGAGGTCAAACATGATGAGACTTTGTTTGATTACCAGTCATTAAGGTATATCATTAACAAATTTCAAACATCCTATCGATAATGAAAGTAGGTATCAAGGAACCGAGTAAATTCTTACAAGTGTGAATAAAGGTGTTGGGGTCGAACACTTGAAGAATCCATTGATCGGGGGGCATTGATTTATTCCCAACTATTGATGATGGGAAGACCTTCCACTAATGACTGCAAGCCTCTAGGTACTCATAGGACTCTAGGTCTCGTTTCTAGAATAGATGGGTTGAAGTCGATGGAAGGAGACCCGCTGAAAGGAGAGCATTGAGGCATCTCTCATCATTCAGCACAAGGTACAAAGCAGAAGCTTGATTATTTGGAGGGAATAGAATGAAGAAAATGTTCATGAACCAATGAACCTATGCATCTTTTGTGTGTGCCAGATGCAAGTGGGACACGAAAAAGACCCTATGAATAGAATCCAATAAGGAAAACTACTGACAAAGGCGAGGAAACCACAAATATGGCTAATGGCATCCAAGACACTACATGAATCCTAATGTGTGAATATATTTCTTGTTGTCGAACACAAGGGAAACCCCCCAGTCAGCGACCAATGATGGAATGTCGACTATTGGGTTCAAGGTTACCTACCAATGATGAAAGTAGGACTAGGATGCACGATAGGACTACAGTTTCATGTAATTCTAAGACATACTGAGGGTATGGCCGACATGCAAAGTCAAGAGTTTTGAGGAATGGCCGACACAGGTTGATAGACATCCTTTGAACAAGAGCATGAGACATATGGAAGGCTCTGGCAGCATAGACTCAATTATGAAACTTTGAGATGCAGGAGGCATCAATCAAACTCTCCATAGGGACTAGAACAGTAACTAGTCGGGGGAGTAAACTCTAAGTAACGAGCTCAGCTTCCTAAGGTCATGCTAAACCCAAAATTTTGATGATAAGTGGACTCAAAAATTTTGTGTTATGTTCAAAGGTGACACGACTGTTGCCAATATAAGATAACATTCCTTCCATGCCTGCCTTTTTTCGTTTTTTCATAGTCAAATGAATGCTATGATACAGAGGAGGAAACGAGTGTCGCAAGTAAGAAACTAGTTTCAGCAATGGAACATACCTATTCTCGATGCAAGGAGGTGTATGCGGGAGATGGAAACTTGGGGTAATGTTTCCTCTTGGGTATAGGTTGTCAAGCTGCAAAGGATATAAACAAGGCTCTGCTTGGCTGATGATGCAAATTGTTGAGGTGATAGGCTTATAATGCAAAAAGAGAGAACCGACAATAGGCTCAATACTACAAGCAAGAGAATGAGATGCAATTACAACTTAATGCCAAAAAAAATGTCCTTTTTCGTAATCTTAGTCTACTTGGTTTGAAAAAGGGATAAACTTACACCAAATAGACATCCTTTCAAATCCAATTTACGAGTGTGAAAGAGACAAGTTCACTCGGCAATATTTTCGCTTTTTGAGAGAGTCAGAAAAGATCTTAAACCAAATTCGTTGGGAGTCCTCTATGTAGCATGTCATGGGGGAGGTTAGGGCTCCCATGCAGGACTTCTATGAAAGTTCAGCAGCTTACGAATAGCTCACACAAGCTTGGGAAAACCTATAGCTTTCCAAGTAGAGGGGGATAAAATACTCGCGGAGGTTACCTTCTCAATGATATATCGGAGAACACCTCTTATTTGAAAGGGCATATAAGAAGAAATTTGATACCCCACAAGACCATCCTAGTTAACGGGAACCTCCCTAAGACTTGGAGGGACAGTTCTTGGGGAGAGTAAAACTCTCTCTTGTTTAGAAGGTGCATGACTAGAAATGTTAATGGCATGGTCAAAAGATGTCTCACTCCTCAAAATAGGAGTGGTGTCGGGTGATGATTGCATCAGCATGAATGTTGTGTCAATCAAAGGAGAAATGGAATTTTTGGAAACCAAAGACAACTCTGAACCTGAAGGGTTGTTGGATAAGGACTGCACTTCTTCTACTACAACAATAGTAGGGCACAAGTGAGTTAAATGGCCTCCTTTGCAAAGCCTACAAAGGAAATTGGGCTTACATCTTATACATCGAGGCTTCTCAATCGTATGAATGCCCCCAACGTCACTCACAATGGTTGGTGACATGATCTTTGCGCAACTGGTAGAGGCTGGTGATTCATCCCCCACATGATGTACATAGGTTGGTGATGATTCTCCAACATGGTTGATCAGGGTTGGAGATGTGATGTCAGTATGACTCATGGAGACTAGATTTGTGCCCCCGGCATGACTTGCAGTGGATGGTTGCCGGTCTTCAACATGGCTTGCAAAGGTTGTCGACTAATATCTAACATGACTAATAGAGGTTGGTGATGGAATTCTAGTATGAATTGCAGTGACTGGACTGGTGGTGGTGGTTAGTTACAGCATTTGAGACCAAGGTCCCTGAAAAGACTGGTTTTGAGAAATTGCAGGCCAGGAAGGATCCTGGTCTACACCTTGTCCCTGCCTGAAAAGGTAGTATCCTCCACCTAATTGATCCATAGAGGTTTGTAAATGCATCATCACCAAAGAAGATGTTTGTGAAGATAAAAAGGCATGACAAGGGTTACTCAGGTGAGGATATATATTTCCCTCGGACAAAGGGGTTCCGTGAAGGGGGTAGCTCGTGCCATAAAATTGACCCCCTCCGTATGAAATACTAGAGGATAGATGGAGGTCTATCCTGGGAAAAGTGTTCATATGAACTAAAATAGTGGATGAAGGGTATATGGACGGGGTGTAATAAGTAGAATAACCACCCAATTGAGCACTTGCTTCAGGAAAAGTGAAGTTAGGATTGGATCTGTAAGAAGGGAGATTCCAACCTCCTACTGTGAGAGTTAGTCGAGGGATATGACTCCTATCAAATGAAAACATAGACAATGGAGCCATCGTGCCCCCGAATCCAAAACTAGGATTCATATAAGTAGGCAAGGGAGAGGATGGAAAGGGTGAAGCCATGTTTGGAATATTAAGAGGAAAATGATTAGAGACCCAAGGCATTGACTGAGTATCATAATTTTGTGTACCATTATGAAACACGGGCGGATTCGTCCCCATGAAATGAGTGAATGCCATGGGGGAGGTAGTGTTAAATGAGGGACTCAAAGGGACCATACTATCCATGATAATGAAAGCTCACGGCGCAATACAAAAACGTAAGGTCAACTAATAATCAAAAAGCACACCAAAATAAAATAAATAAAAGGCCAATATGCACATAAACGGGATAAAGTGGTTGAAAAGGGGCCTCCCTCCCTAAACTAGGTATGCCTCACCCAAGAGGGGCCTAAGACTCCCTGCAAAAGATCAGAGGTATCAGAATCAGTTATAAGGGCCCTCATGGGCTTAACAACCAGTCGGTCAGATCCCCCTGGAGAGGTAATCCTCCATAAAGGTTGTGTGTTGTCTGACCCTTATCTGACCCAGGGTACTTGCAGAATAACCCCTGCAAGTAAACTATGTGGTACCTATGTCAAGAAACTAAGAAACCACAGTATAACCGATGTGCAGGTGAACAGTCGTAAGTCAGTTCCATTGTATGGGCAGGGTAACAAAGCTCAAAAC
>JASDQU010736660.1:257770-282159 GCA_032191745.1 Picea mariana | reverse complement strand
CAATACTGCCCGCACTCCTGCCGACACCTATCCTCCACTTGCTTGACCGCACGCCTGTCCCTTCCCCGTTGTCTTTCCTTCCCCTCTCACCTCCTGACACCTGACTTGGAAATCTAAAGAAAATCTATCACAAGTACAATCATCAGCAAAATTCTTCATGCATAAGAAAGCCTAGCCTTTCCCATGAGATATCCCTCTTTATATAGGGTGAAAGAGGGATGGATGAGGAGATTAGGATGATCCCACTAGATCAAAAAAGCAAGTAACATCCAAAGTGATCTGAGGCCACCTCATGTTCTAGAAGATTCCCTTCTAGAACTTTCGTGAATTTCATCTTTTTCTCTTATTTGAGCATCATTGCACCCTATGCACAAGCAGCATGCAGCGACACCACAGTCCATTTTTGATGCAGCATGCAACGATCAAGCATCGTTGCACCCCAAGCACTTAGCAGGGTGCGAAGATCTCCTTTGATATGGTTTTTAAGAAAAGAAATATGATTCACTTTTTCATGGATAAAGTCTCATTTAGCATCTTCAAGGAACATAGACGTGAGTTATGCACATATTGTCAGTTAATCACAGGGTGACCAAAATAATGTGTAACAGCTTTAATAATAAAAATACATAGCACGCAGGGGTGTAGACCAATTAGCAAGTGTCATGTAAATGGAAGGAAATGTAAAAAGGAGGTATCATGTTCAATTCTCACCCTGATTTACGCATGCCCCGTGCTTGCGGGTTGTGTGGATGCACCTGGAGGTTATAGAGGTAGCAGACGGGAATCAACCCTATGTCACGCGAGTATGAGAACTGTGAGTTGTCGATTTCGCCAGTCACACAAAAAAAAATGCATCAGTCGAATATATGATACCATGCACTGATGCATTACAAGACAAACCCAACCGATGCATGAAATTTAGAATGCACCGATGCGGAAGTCTGATACAGAAGCATCGGTGCAGCGTTTTAATTAAATGCACTGGAAGGCCGATTTGTATTATTATAATTGTTGTTGTTAAAATAGTATTATGATCGGTGTTGGTTCATTATATTACAACACCGGTGCGCATTTTATTATAGCACTGATGTTTTTTAGAATTAAACGCATCAGCGTTCATTTTCTCTTTTTAGAAACATCAACCTGTGATAGTGCAATTATTGTTATTTTTTAATTCCATTGTTCATCAAAAAATTGACATCTATCTTATAAAAGTATTCATATAAATTAAATTTTGAATAGTGCATTTGGATATGATGTTTGGATTAATTTGTTCTATCATCAGATTTATCATCTCTTCATTGTAATATTTAATCATTCGTATATTTAATCAGCGATGTAACATTTCACAGTGACATTAGACAACGCAATAGAATAAAATAAAACCTTTTTTATTATATATGAATAAGAGGCTCTTTGTCATACAAAGTGGGACACTTATTGGTAACCCCTTGTCTTTCAATTGGGACACTATGTCCATTACATTAAACAAAATGTTTGATTTTCACAAACAATTCTTTCAAAAAATACAACAGCTTGCATTAATATCCAAATATATTGATCATCATTCTTTGTTGGAACTGTTGACATTGGTCAAGCTACTTCCATGACTTGGATTATCTGGCCGAATGTTTTGTTGATTGCCTCGATTGTTTTCATCTTCTTCAAGTTCCATCTATAAAAATAAAAATAAAGTGTAATGAGTGTATCTACATTGGTGAGAATAATGGAAATTGAAATAAATAATATACATGAATATTAAATGAAAAGTGACATACCATAGAAAGAATTGAGTCCTCAATGATACACATTCTTTCAAAACCAAATATCATGCCTAGCGTCAACAACTCTTATGTTGGCACATTTCCATGCTTTGTTTCTTGCAAGTTTTATACCCCAAATAAATCATAGATTTAATATAAAGGATTTTTTTTGTTCCATTAATTATAAAATGAGAGAAGTAAAACAAGATAGATACATACAAATTCCACAATTAATTTTTGATTTGCCAACATATACTCACAACCAATACTTAACCCAATGTCAAACAATTCTTTTGATGCCTCTTCTTTGTATGTTACCACTTGTTTGAAGACATTCAAAGATCGCTGTTGTAAAACAACTTAAAATATACAAAAATGAAATCTTAGGTTCTTATAAGGAAATGACAATTACTCACAAACATTGCTATCAACACTTTTCTTCCTTGTGGTCATGTTTTATGTGTTGAATGGGTTCCATTTTGTTTTCTTTTCTGCAAGAAAATACTTGCAAATTAATATTTAATGCTAAATTATTTATTTAGATGTACCTAATAGAAAAATTCAATGATTTCATACATTTGAAGCGCGTTGTTGTTGAGATAGCTCATCCTGGGATGCAATTATGTCCATTTCTTTGGTCATCTTCTTGTACACGTTTTTGGACATTCCTACTGGCATATTTCAGATATCAGCTCATTGATCTAAATAGGGATAGAGATTGTAAAAACTAAATAGGGATAGAAATCATAATTTTTTTATTTTTTTCTGAATTTTAATTAAATCTAAAAAGGGATAGAAATTGTAAAAACTTTTATTATTAAAATCAACAATAAAATTTAAAATTTTTACTATGCAGGGTTTTGAGTGAATCACAAAACCCTTCAAATTATGATCTTCTGAATAATTTTGTTGCTCCAAAAGGGTTTTGAGTGAATCACCATACCCTCCAAATTCTGACCTTCTAAATAATTCTATTGTTCCAAAGTATTCTACTACTCCACAGTGTTCCCCGATATGTCTTTCTTGCAAATTTCTCCACTGTAAATTTTGGAAAAATAATGAAACAGTGAATATCTTAATACTATTTAAAGGACTTTATAAAAAGGGTTTTGAGTGAATCACCGTACCCTTCAAATTCTGATCTTCTGAATAATTTTTTTTGTTCCAAAGTATTATGTTGCTCCATAGTGCTCCCCGGTATGTCTCTCTTGCAAATATCTCCCTTATAAATTTTGGCAAAATAATGAAATAATGAAATAATGAATAGCTTCATACTAATTAAAGGACTTTATGAAATTAGATTTTTGAAAAATAAATTTCCGCTCATTTTTCAATTGTAAAAAAATAAAGTTGCGCTTTTTTTTAAGTTTTTCAAATCACCAGTGCATTTATTAATATAACGCATTGGTGCCTTTGTTTATACAAAGCATCAGCGCACTAAATATTTTTGGAGCACCGATATCATATCATTATTTTTTATTTATTTGAAATCTTGAGAACCAGTGTGGTTAGTAATTAAGCCCTGGTGCTTTATATTGTTATAGACGCACCGGTGCGTTTTGTTTAAATAAGCACACCGCTATGCTTTAAAAGTTAACTGAATTTTTATTTGCACACAAATAGTATATTCATCTTAAATTATCTTTTATGATGCATCCACGGGACTTGTAGTACTTCATAGTATACATTTTCCGCTTAAAGTTGCCTAATTCTTAAAAATTTATTGTTGATTTTGCTCAAATGCAAGGAGAAAAACTTATAATATCAAATGACCAATTCTTCAAATTCCATCCCAATCCATATTGATCAAATTCCATTGTGGAATTCTCCCTTTCCATCTCCAGTAAGTTCAGATTTTATTTATATTTCGACTATCTAATTGAATTTATTTTTTTATCCATGTCAATCTAAATAAAAATGTATCCAAATTTGTAGGATCCTGATTCATAATCAAGTTCATATGCAGAAAATATTCCACCAGTTCAAAAAGGTCGGAAGCTCTTATCAGGGGAAACATACTGCAAGTAGTTGGTAGGTGAAAATGGACAGTCGATTTACCCTGCCAATTGTAACATGTCATCTTCCAGCCGCAATCCAACTGGTTCAACGATGGTAATAATTTGAGCAAACCAATTACATTGTGCTTACTAATATCATCGATGTACTAATGTTGAATATTTTTTAAATTAGGATTATGATGATGAGCGACCTACCTATCATCTTCTATTGCACCCCACTACAATGTCAAATCAAGAGAAAGTTGTAATAAGAGCACAACTCAGAGAAGAAGCATACCAAGAATGGTTGAATCAACCACATATTAAATTCCCACTATGCCCAGATTCACCAATTAGGAATGACTACAACAATAGTAGTTCATGAAAAGTTGGAAATGGAGACAATCAAATAGAGGTTGGTATGGATGATTATTTACGAGATACGACTGCCATGGAGACAATGTTGTTAGATTCTTTCCAGAACGATGAGCTAGGGGATGATGCTCATATCATGGATACCTTTCTCGAAAGCCTAAAATCTGCTTCCACCACCCCTCTGTTTTGACCTAGACGGTAAAAGTCTACCCAACTAGGCACAAAAATGTTATTGTACAACTTGAAAGCAAATTTTGGCATCTCAATCACATGTTTCTCGATAATATTGAGGTAACTCACCATCAAGTCCCTTATATTTTGAGAAATCTTGTCATACAATCAACATTAGAAACAATCGATTTTATGAACATTGAATGACATTGTACATTTATATTGCCCACTAAATACAGGTTATTCAAAGATAAGGTTCTTCCAAGTGATAATGACTTTCCCGGTAGCTGCGAAGAGGAAAAGTAGATGTTGAAAATGTTGGGTGTTGAGTACATATCATATCATTCATGTCCAAATGATTGTATTCTATATAGATGAGAATATGCAGACAAAGAGATATGTCTAAAATTTGGGCATGATAGGTACCATAAATCAAATAAAAAGGGTAAATAACATGGTTCTCCTCATAATATATTAAGGCACATGCCTATAATCCTAAGGATTCAAAGGCTCTTTTGTTGCAAAGAATTATTTGTGTTTTAGGGATGGTATGCCTCGCATAGAAGTGAGTCAGGAGTTATGGGAATCCCAACAAATTCAATAGCCATGAATCATATAGAGGATACATGGTCTGAAAAATTCAAGGATGAAATATGAAGTCTACGACTCAACATAGACATGGATGGTTTCAACCCATATTCCCTCCAAAAAAACAATTGTTTTGTTTGGCCTATAGTAGTGATCAATGACAATACACAATACCCCCCTATGGTTTTCCGTGAAGAATGAACATCTTATGTTGCCTCTTATAGTCCTTGGTAGAAGACAAGTGAAGAATATGGATGTCTACCTACAACCATTGGTAGATGAATTGAAGGAATTATGGGAAAGGATACATGTATAAAATGTATCAAGACCCATCGCAATAGAGAGGAGTTTTATGCTGTATGGCATATGTGCTTACACCACACATGGTTATCCAGGCTTAGGATTTTTCTCTGGTAAATTACATTTTTATTGATTTTTTTATATACATAACAATATTTTTTGGCATATTTAATTCACTGCTATTTTTATGATCTCCAATGCTAACATGCTATGTATACATTCAACATTAGTACATCTTGTAACAAAAGGGTATCATGGATGTAAATGTTGTGGACCTTATCTAAAGGCTAGATGGGACAACCACCTATGAAATCTAGTGTACGACTGCTCCAGGGTATTCCTCCCAGAGCAACACCCTTACAGAAGAGCAACATCTGATTTCAATGGTAAACTAGAGAGAACTTTTTGGCACAAGGGCAGACCCAGGGTTCAACGCTCAAGAGATGACCAACAAATCCCTAACTACCGTCCCTTTCGGAAACACCTATGAAGTAGATGAAATCTCACCTGAGGTAGAGGCAGGGGTGGTTGCAGGACTCAAGTGTCTGCAACCTTATCTGGGACACTGATCTGTGATTATAATACTTAATACAGCTCTTAGCACCAATAGTTCCTTAATATGTAATAACTATTCACTTGGCAGATACAACAGAGCTTCACAATATTCACACAAATCTACAGTATTCAAGCACTTAGCATATACAAATGGATCAGAATGAGCATATCAAGCACTAAGCATGACTATCTAGATCAGATCTAACATTCTCACATATGATAAGCACAAAGCATAAATAGATCTATCTAAACATATCATAGCACTTAGCATATAACATATGAACACATCAAGACAAAGTACAAAGCACATAACACAGTGTTTATGTGGTTCACCCCCACCCTAGGGCTACGTCCACCAACTCTTCTTCTTTATTGTCTTCTATCAATTGGTTACAAGCACAGAGCCCCAAAAACCCTTACTCCACATAGAATAGGAGATCTGCACAGCTTGCTAGATCCTTATTCCTTGCACTATAGCACAAAGCCTTCTACATTCTCTCGCAGGGACTTGCACTCGGCTCTGCAAGTCTTACACAAAATGCACAAAGTCTTGATCCTACAGATTCAACTCTTGGCACTTAGCCTACATCACATAGATATATCATCCGCTACTTATCTATATGGCCTAGACATCTATATATACATACAAAATAGGCCTAAACATGGGTAAACCCATGGGCCGACATCCCAATCCCATTACATTATCCCCAAAAACCCAAAAAGGACCCAAAAGTGGGCCGAGATCTCGTGACCTCCGCTTCATCTTGCGCTCTTCCTTCGACAGGCTATTGAAGTCCCAAAAATGGTCAAATATGACCAAGTGTTCCGAAAAACTTGGTCAAGGGCCAACAAGCCCCCAACACTCACATGTGACTCATCCTGAGTCACTCTGGTCTGATCAATTCTGCCTCAAAATCCTCAAGCTTGGCTCGAGCTACTTCGACCTATTGTAGTGTGACAGCCTCTTGCTCAGTGAACTCCTGGATCACTGTGTCATTTATTGGCCCTTCTAGGAATTGTTCTACAGTGATGACAACATGTTCAAGCTCATTTCCCTGGCTTTCAACTTTAGTGAACATTTGGCATGCCTTTTCTTGGATTGGTTGAAGTTGTTGGGAGAGTTCCATCACTTTACTTTGCAACGTGTGTACCTATTGTTGGGAGGTCTGTTGTTCTACAAACCTCTTCATTCTTTCGACTAGGTTCAAGGCCTTCAGCTGCGCCTGTAGTGTACCTACATGTTTCTTTGCTTCTTGGAGTTGTGCCTCCAATGCCTGCAACTCTGGACTCTCTATGAGGTTCTCATAAGTCTGGGCACTTCTAGCACTCAGTTGCTTGCATTCCAAGGAAAAGGTTTTTAATAAGCCAACTACGCTACGAGAAGTTGCCTCCCTTAGATCTCTTATTTCTTGAGGAATCTTGGGCACAGTACAAAGTTCCAGATCTGTGATGCCCTGCTGAATTTGCTAGATTACTTCTTCAAGTTGTGCCACTTGTTGTGGGACACGCTCTTCAATATTAACGTCAATGACTGTCACAGAGTGAATTGCTTTGTGAACCCTTTGTTTTACTTCAAGTTGCTCTGCTAGCAACTGATCCTTGCTTTGTTGTAATTGTGCTTTTTCCTCATCCCACTTCATTTGTAGGGCAATATTTTATCATTCTGCCTTACTTTGTTGTTCTACAAGTGCACTCTATACTTGTGCCAAATCTTGGGTGGCTTGCATTGTGTCTTCTTGAGCTTGTCGAAGGTGAGCTTCAACTTTATCGGTGATCTGGTGTAATTGGGTGGGCTCATCTCCTATTCATGTTGTTCCAATTGTCAAGGGCACAGTAGAAACTGCTCGGCTGGACTGGAGTGCCTGTTGCACTTCTTGAAGTTCACCCTTGAAGTTCACACTGGTCCCTTACCTCTGGGGTGGACCTTTTTCGAGGTGCTCCTCTCAGTGTGGCCACTGATATGACCATGTTTCCGAGTTTCAGGTTACTGTTGCATTTGTCTTTGCAGATCGGATAAACTCTGCAATAAAACTGCGTTAATTTATGTCTATTTTTCTTGTTCTTTAATCATCCTTTCATTGTCGTCCTTGCAGCTTTGCAACTCGACCATGAGACTCCTCACAGTCTCTGCTAGATCTGGAGGGGTCCCTATTGCCCTTCTTTCGTCAGACTCTTCATCTCTATTGTGGGAGCCCTCTCCCACCTCTTGATGAGTCACCATTCTCTACGTCTGTAAATTCTCGTGGCTGATCACCCACTTGGGTGCAAAAGACAAACATTGGTTGTTAGTCAATAGTTAGATACATTTTTATAACCCGCGCAAAAATTCATAATTCTTTCACATGCATACACATTCAGGTTCTTATTTTCAAAATTCGATCCTTTGAATATAAAAGGGTTTAAGATAGAGGGTTACTCCTCTTAGGAGTGTTCTGAACGGAACTTCTGTGAAACTCGTTCATGAGCCCAAGCAGGCCAAGTGTTGTAACCATGCTCTGATACCAA
Source organism: Picea mariana (assembly GCA_032191745.1). Lineage (NCBI taxonomy): Eukaryota > Viridiplantae > Streptophyta > Pinopsida > Pinales > Pinaceae > Picea > Picea mariana. Next base: position 273,905 of record JASDQU010736660.1, on the reverse strand, counting down.
TTTGTCACACACAAACTACGGCATAATAAATTTTTCACTTTTCCTCAAGGGACAGAATCCCCAAAGTCCTACGAGGGCCTAGCGCAGGCTAGTTCTTCCCTGTTCACCTTCCTGTGATCGTGGGTTAGGACCACAGGTCAAACAAACCAGGCACCTTTTCGTGTTTTGTGACTCAGCGATACAAGTGAGTCCAATCTTAAAGGTAGAATGGAGAGGAGGTTCCAGAATGAAACCCTGGCTGTAGATCTAGGCGCACAAATTCTGGTCGTCCAGATCTACCCGTCGCTTAACGACAAAGCACTAGCTCCCTTTCTTTAGTCCTTATTTTGATAGGACCACATACGCACCTAAATGCAAGCGTCTTTCACAACTCGTGACCTCGCAAGTCGTGAGTATAAGACCCTAAAATTTTCTTCACCAATTGTTGATACCCGAGATCACGAAATGGGTATAGCTTCCTTCTATCAGCATTCTCTGTGCGTGATCGTCGACTAGGCTAAACGTTAGCTCCTCTCACTATTTTCCACTTCGTGAGTTCAACGGTTGAACTCTTGTTCCCTCCTTATTCGATCCTCCAAGACTTGAAAGTCAGCGAAGGTTGACCTTCCTCTCGCACTACTCACAACTCGCCACTTGCGAGTTGTAGCATCAAATCTTGGCACCTTCCCTTCACGAACCCCTGAGAAGCGATATTTAATTTTCCCTCTCACGTTCTTGCTACTCGCGACTTCACAAGTCCAAGGGATGAGCTCTCATGCTCTTATCCCACTAATCCCTGAGACGTGAGAAGTCAATGGAGCATTGACTCCCTTCTCCAGGTGATGCGTGTCCACCTGTCAATCACGCATGCCCCACCTTGAAGTTCTACCACGTGTTCTCTCATGCTCGACTCTCGGCACTTCGCTACTCATGAGGTCGTAAACGACTCCTTTCAACCTCCGAACCCCCGAATGCACGATAGGCGATGGGGTTCTTGATCCAACAGTCCACCCATTCTCTGGATCCAACAGCTATCTCCACTCCTCGCGACTTGGAGCACCCAACCTTTGGAATTGTACCTTGTGAACCTCCGAGTTCGTGAGATCCCTAGATCTCTACCACCTATCCTCCTTGGATGGACGGCCCTAATCCTCTCACGACTTTGCCACTCATGACTTGGAGCACCCAACCTTTGGGCTCTTACCTTTCGAACCTCTGAGTTTGCGAGATCCATGGATCTCTGCCACTTGTCCTCCTCGGATGGACGGTCCTAATCCTCTCACGACTTTACCACTCATGACTTGGAGCACCCAACCTTTGGGCTCTTACCTTGCGAACCTCTAAGTTCACGATATCTCTAGATCTCTGCCACCTATCCTCCTCGAATGGACGGTCCTAATCCTCTCGCGACTTCGTCACTCACGACTTGGAGCACCCAACCTTTGGGCTCTTACCTTGCGAACCTCCGAGACATGAGAAGTCAACAGAATGTTGACTCCTTCCCAAGCGACGCGTGTCCACCCGTAAGCCACGCGGGGCCCCACCTGATGGATGTGCCACGTGTTCTCATGAGCCTTGGCTCTCGGCACTTCGCGACTTCATGGGTTGAAGCACCCAAACCTAACCGCCWTGCAACTCTACAAGATATAATGGTTATCGGTTGTTCGCCACTTCTATCTCGAAGTGTCTCTATCATTCGTTTCTTCTCTCTTTTGCGCGTGTCTAGACGTACATTTTCGATGACCCAGATCTATTTCACTCCAGCTAATCTAACGGTAGTTGTAGCTCTTCCTTGAGCATGCACTTCTCTTTCTTCTCCTTGGAATATTTCTTAAGTATCAAAGGTCTCGGCCTTTTCTTCTCCTCTGCGACCTTTGCAGCTATGGCTCCATGCACAAAACGGCACTATCCCTCCCAAGCTTCCCTACTCTGAAGCCGTGAAATATTTCCTCGACCTCTATGAATTTCTACAGGGTATGTGCATCTGACCAGGTTCTATCTGTCCTGAGCTTCGTCAACTATGAGGGACTTGGGAGCTTTGCACTCTTTCTCCTAGGTTTGACTCTTAGAAGAATCTTCAACACATCTATTACCCTCCTTCATCAAGTCTAGGACTTGAGTGGGTCTCGGTCTCTACTTGCTACTCGTAAAAACAAAGGAAAGGGGTTAAGGCATTTAACGCCCCCTCTTATCCTTCCAATCTAACGGCCATGAGTGACCACGGATCTTCCGACAGGATCTCGCCCGTCAAATGATACTTATCCCTACACAGCCATCTCGGGATTTCAAGAGGATCATTCCTCCTCGTGCAGGGTTACTAAGGCCTTGTGCCTTCACATCCTCTTCCCAGGTTCTTGATGGGCTTTTCAACAAGGGTATCTCTATGGGGAGGTTTACCCAGGGTACTATCTGAGGTAGATAAGGGTATCTCTCTCTCGAGAACCAGACGTGAAGTCTGAATTAGATCAGTATGCATATAAATAGTGATTTATGAAAACATAAGCCATACGTAGTCTTTCCATAATAAACATGCAACTACCAGTACTGATCAAAACACCATACAGACATTCTTGCACTGAAATCATTCACAATTTCTCAACTTATGAGAATAAATGTCAGAATATATATATATATATATATATATATATATATATATATATGTCAAGATGCCAGAGACAAAACACTTATCAGAAAAATACCAGAGGTGATGCAACTGCTGAGAGGGGTTCTCGTTTCCACCCAACCATAGGCTCAGTGACTCCCAATGGATTTACCGCTAGCCACCCCCGATCTGAGACCACGATATTGCGAGACTGTGTCTCTGTCTACCAGTGACTGAGAATGAAGGTTACTTTCCTTCTTCTCCGCTATCACTCACTCTGCATATTTTCCAGAGTTCTTCCTCCCTCACATCTGCCCGTGATCGCACACTCCTCCCGCCTTTTTCCTTTCCGACGAGGTTGCATGTGGTACGATCTCCCTCGTGGTGGTTAGGTGGTAGGACCCCATGGATGGGCATTTTTACCCCCATCCCTCATTACGCATGAGGATCCATCCACCTACCAACCTGCGAGTAATTAATTTCGGGCCAGCGAACCACTCTTGGTTCTCTGGGCCAGTGAAGACCAAATACGGTATTGGTTTTTGGTGGAAGTTAACGCCACCATTCCAGGTGCCTTCCACCACCTTTTTCCAGCCATCGTGGTCTCTTTTTTATCATATTCCCCTCTCAGTAGTCCTGCAATATATATTCATAATATTATTCACATTCATCGACCTTTTTCACAAGGTCTATTTACATCACACATTCTCATTTTTTAGTTTGCCACGATACTTGGCTAGTATAGTTATTTTTACAGACTGGGGGAAATAGGGTGTTACAATTCCCTCCCTCTTAAAGGAACATCATCCTCGATGTTCTATCTATCAACATGACCTGCATGTATAGATGTAAACAAAATCGGATATGCATGTTTCATGGCATCCTTCATTTCCCATGTAGCCTCATCTGGGCCAAAATGTTTCCACTGCACCTTGACCTGTGCAATGGTTCAGTTCTGGAGCGGGGTTTCCTTTATGTCCAGTATGCATTGGGGTTCTGGTAGAAATTATCCCTCTAGTTCCACCTGAATCACAGACCAATCAATTATATGATTAGCATCATGTACATATTTCTTCAATAATGAAACATGGAAAACATTATGTGCTTTGACTGTGGGAGGAAGTGCTAGATGATAGGCTACAGGTCCCACTCTATCTAGAACCTCAAAGGGTCCACAATACTGAGGTGCCAACTTGGCACAAGCTCCCATTTTTAGGGAACTCTTCCTAGTTCTAACTCTGAGATATACATGGTCTCCCATTTTGAACTCTCTTGTAGTTCTCTTTTGGTCGGCATAACTTTTCTGTCAGTTTTGAGCGACCTTCAGATTTTGTTATATCTAAGTCACTTGTTGTTCCATTTATTTTAACATGTCAGGTCCAAAACATATCCATTTTATGGGATTACTCTAGCTGACTGGAGTATTACACGGCCTACCATAGAGGACCTCGAAGGGACTCGTCTTTAGGGATGCTTGGTAGCCATTGTTGTAGTCGAATTCTACCAGTGGCAGGTAGTCTTCCTATTTCTTGGGTCGATGCATTACATACATACTTAACATGTCTTCTAATATTTTATTCAATCTTTCTATCTGTCCGTCAGTTTGAGGGTGATAGGCGGTGTTAAACAATAACTTGGTCTCTAAACCAACCATCAGTGATTTCCAAAAGTTGGAAGTAAATTTTGTGTCTCTGTCAGACACGATCTCTTTCGGCATACCATGCAGTCTGAATATCTCTTTCATGAATACCTGGGTGATATCGATTGCCTTGCAAGTCAACTTGATGGGGATGAAGTGAGCAGACTTGCTCAATTTATCCACCACCACCATAATGGCGTCATTTTGTTTGGTTGAGGTTGGTAATCCAATGATGAAATTCATGGAGATGGTTTCCCATTTCCATTCTGGGATTGGTAAAGGTTGCAATAATCCTACTAGGTGTCAATGTTCTGCTTTAAGCTGTTGGCACTCTATGCATTTGGCTAGGTACTCGGCTATGTCTTTCTTCAATCCAGGCCAATAAAATTGTTTCCCGGTGGCAGTGACCATTTTATGGTATCCTGGATGACCCGAGTAGGGTCTTTTATGTAGTTCATCCATAATGAACCTCTTCAAGTCGTCACACGCTAGAATATAAAATCTATTTCTGTAAGTGAGCAGACCTCCTTCGGTCATCTGATAGCCTTCATATTTTACTCCGGCGGGTTCTTGTTGTAGGTACATGGTCACATTCTGAATGAAGGGATCTGTTTCTTGTGCATTTCTGATTCTTTTCTTGACATCTGTCTCGCAGGTGCTCACTGCTGTCAGGTGAATTGTTTTCATGCTTCTGCTAAGGGCATCGGCAACCCTATTTTCTTTTCCTTTAATGTGTTTGATTTCGAAATCAAATTCACTAAGGAGGGCCATCCATCTGGCCTGTCTGGCGTTGATATTTGGTTGATCAAACAGGTATCGCAATCCATAGTGATCTGTCATAAGTACAAATTTTCTTCCCAGGAGGTAATGCCTCCACATTTTCAAGGCATGCACTATGGCAGCCAGTTCTAGATCATGGGTCACATAGTTGACTTCATGCTCGTTCAATTTTCAGGATTCATAGAAGATCAGACTTCCTTTCTGCATAAGGACTCCTCCAAGCCCTTCCTTACAGGCATCTGTGCACATGAGGAAGTCAGCTTCTGGGTCGGTAATTTTCAGCACGGGTGCATGGTTCAGTAGATGTTTCAGGGTTTGAACTCTTTCTTCACATTTCTGTGTCCACAGGAATTATGTCCCCTTCTTCTGGAGGGCAGTGATTGGACAACCAATCTTGGAGAATCCTTCTATAAATCTCCTATAATATCCTGCTAATCCCATAATGGATCTGATATCTGAAACATCCCTTGGGGTAGGCCATTCCATGATAGACCTGATTTTGTCAGGGTCCACTGCTACCCCTTCTTCGGACAGAACATGACCCAAGTAATGTATTTGCTTCTAGAAGAAGTCACATTTGTTGAATTTAGCATAGAGTTGATGCTCTCTGAGTACTTGCAGCACAAGCCTAAGATGTTCTTCATGCTCTTCTCTATTCTTAGAGTAAATTAATATATCATCAATAAAAACTAGCACAAATTTATCTAGAAATTTACTGAGTACATTGTTCATCAAGCATATAAAAGTGGCAGGGGCATTGGTCAACCCAAATGGCACTACCACAAACTCATAGTGACCATACCTCGTCTGGAAGGAAGTTTTATGGATGTCTTCACCCTTGATTTGGACTTGATGGTATCCCGATCTCAAGTCGATCTTTGAGAAAATAGACGTGCCTCCCAATTGATCGAACAGATCATCGATCCTGGGCAAGGGGTACTTGTTCTTTATGGTTACCTTATTGAGTTGTCTATAATCTATACACAGTATAAGGGTGTCATCCTTATTTTTCACAAACAGGACTGGCACTCCCCATGGAGACAAGCTGGGTCGAATATAACCCTTATCCATCATTTCTTTTAATTGCAATTTGAGTTCAACTAACTTGGGTGTGCTCATCCGGTAGGGTGTCCTAGACATCGGCACAGCTCCCCGTGTGAGTTCTGTCGAGAAGTCTATGTCTCTTCTCGGAGGTAGACCCAGTACCTCTTCCAGAAACACATCTATATATTCTTTCAGGGTAGGATGATCTTCAAGGCTAGGTTTTTCACCTTCTATGGTTTCCGACACCTGTATTGCATATAGGGGACATCCCTTTCGGCAATACTTTCTCATTTTCAGAGCTAATATTTGTCTCACCGAGACAGGTTTTCGGATCCCTTGAAGGGTCATCCTTTTTCCTTCTTTTCTCATACATTCTAAGGTTTTATGGTAACAGTCCAATCTGGCTTTATGGGTAGCTAGCCAGTCCATACCAATCAACAGATCATACGATCTGAGGGATAATACGTTAAGGGTTTCTTGGGTGGGAAATTTACCCAACATCAATTGGCAGGCTAGTATGACCTTTGCTACCCTTCTTTTGGTGCCAGTGGCTAACTGTACCAACCATGGCTTGGTTTGTTTTTGTGGCTGTAGTTTACACTTATCAACAGCTTTAGGGGCTATATAACTCAAATTTGAACCAGGGTCAATCAAAATAGACACTAGATGGTTGGAGATCATACCTTCTATCTCCACCGTTGAATCTTAATGGTCAGCTTGGTTATTATCCAAGGCTGCATAAATTTGCGGCACACTCCTGGCCACATCATTGACTGTAGCAACTTCCTGGATGTTATAAATCCTCGACTATTCTGTTGTCGGTGTGGACAGTCTCTCAGGAGATGTTCTTCTCCACAACCCCATCATTTCAAAGGTTCTCTCTTTGGGTTATCAGTCTTTACTGGTACAGGTCCAGAAATTTTACTTCCGCCTGATGAGGGAAAGTTCTGCTGGAGTACACTCTGGGCTGGAAAGTTCATTCTTGGGTTCTTCTTATAGTTCTTAAATCCTGGGGATTTAATCCCCTTTTTCTGATACCTTGAACTATTCTTTGGTTTCCATCCTTCACGAGGTTCTGCTCAATGCCCAAACTGTTCATGACAATAGGTTGCCTTTCGAAAAGTGTCTTCTAGGGTCTTTGGCTCATCAAATTCAATTATGTTCCGGTAGTCCTTGGGTAGCCCAATGATGAAGCATTGCACCTTTGCCTTTTCTGCTTTTATATAAGGAACATATCTCAACAAGTCAAGGAATTTGTTGACATATTCTTCTATAGTGAGTTGTCCCAGTTTGAGTTCATAAAACTCTTTAGTCTTTTCGTCGAAATATTTTTTCGACAAGTACTTCTTCTGGAAGTATTTCTCAAACTGTTTCCAGAACAAATCCTCTTCACGAACCCCTTTCACATTCTTAAGATCTTCCCACCAAATGGAAGCCTTTCCATTCAGATTGAAGGTGGCTACTCGGGCCTTCAAATTTTCTGAAAAATCATGGAGTCTGAAATATTTCTTTAGTCCAAGCAGCCAGGCCTCTGCTTCCTCTCCCTTCTTTATCTCACCATCGAAGGAGGGTGGTTTGGCCTTTCTGAATTCCTCAAATTTATGACCCTTGGAACTCTTTTGCTTCTTCTGTTTTCTTAGAGAATAGGAACTAGTTCTGCTGCTAGAAGAGTCTTCTGAATCGCCAGCTTCCTTCTCAGAGGAATCACTCGGCACTAGTCCCTTACCTCTGGGGTGGACCTTTTTCGAGGTGCTCCTCTCAGTGTGGCCACTGATATGACCATGTTTCTGAGTTTCAAGTTCATGTTGCATTTGTCTTTGCAGATCAGATAAACTCTGTAGTAAAATTGCGTTAATTTCTGTCTACTTTTCTTGTTCTTTAATCATCCTTTCATTGTCGGCCTTGCAGCTTTGCAACTCGACCATGAGACTCCTCACAGTCTCAGCTAGATCTGGAGGGGTCCCTATTGCCCTTCTTTTTTCAAACTCTTCATCTCTATTGTGGGAGCCCTCTCCCACCTCTTGATGAGTCACCATTCTCTGCATCTGTAAATTCCCACGGCTGATCGCCCGCTTGGGTGCAAAATACAAACATTGGTTGTTAGTCAATAGTTATATACATTCTTATAACCCACGCAAAAATTCATAATTCTTTCACATGCATACACAGTCGGGTTCTTATTTTCAAACTTCGATCCTTTGAATATAAAAGGGTTTAAGATAGAGGGTTACTCCTCTTAGGAGTGTTTCGAATGGAGCTTCTGCGCAACTCATTCATGAGCCCAAGCAGGCCAAGTGTTGTAACCATGCTCTAATACCAATTTGTCACACACCCACTATAGCATAATAAAAAAAATTCTTTTCCTCAAGGGACAGAATCCCCGAAGTCCTATGGGGGCCTAGCACAGGCTAGTTATTCCCTATTCACCTCCCTGTGATCGTGGGTTAGGACCACAGGCCAAACAAACCAGGCGCCTTTTCGTGTTTCAAAACTTAGTGATACAAGTGAGTCCAATCTTAAAGGTAGAATGGCGAGGGGGTTCTGGAATGAAACCTTGGCCATAGATTTGGGTGTGCAGATTTTGGTCGTCCAGATCTACCCATCGTTTAATGACAAAGCACTAGCTCCCTTTATTTAGTCCCTATTTCGATAGGACCACATACGCACCTAAATGCAATCGACTTTCACAACTCGCAACCTCGCAAGTCATGATTCGAAGACCCTCAAATTTTCTTCACCAATCGCCGATACCCGAGATCATGAAATGGGTATAGCTTCCTTCTGTCAGCGTCCTTTGTGCGTGACCGCTAGCTAGGATAAATGCTAGCTCCTCTCGCTATTCGCCGCTTCGTGAGTTCAACTGTTGAACTCTCGTTCCCTCCTTATGCGATCCTCCAAGACCTAAAAGTCAGCAAAGGTTGAACTTCCTATCACACTGCTCACAACTCGCCACTTTGTGAGTTGTAGCATCAAATCTTGGCACCTTCCCTTCACGAACCCTCGAGAAACGATATTTAATTTTCCCTCTCGCATTCTTGCTACTCGCGACCTTGCAATTCCAAGGGTTGAGCTCTCATGCTCTTATCCCATGAATCCCTGAGACACGAGAAGTCAACGGAGCGTTGACTCCCTTCTCCAGGCGACGCGTGTCCACTCGTCAATCACGCAGGCCCCACCTTGAAGTTCTGCCATGTGTTCTCTCATGCTCGGCTCTCGGCACTTCACTACTCATGAGGTCGTAAATGACTCCTTTCAACCTCCGAACCCTTGAATGCGTGATAGGTGATGGGGTTCCTGATCCAACGGTCCTCCCGTTCTCTGGACCCAATGGCTGTCTCCACTCCTTGTGACTTCGCCACTCGCGACTTGAAGCACCCAACCTTTGGACTCTTACCTTGCGAACCTCTGAGTTCGCGAGATCCCTAGATCTCTTCCACCTGTCCTCCTTGGATGGACGGTCCTAATCCTCTCGCGACTTTTCCACTTGCGACTTGGAGCACCCAACCTTTGGGCTCTTACCTTGCGAACCTCCGAGTTTGTGAGATCCCTGGATCTCTGCCACCTGTCCTCCTCGGATGGACAGTCCTAATCCTCTCACGACTTCTCCACTCGCAACTTGGAGCACCCAACCTTTGGGCTCTTACCTTGTGAACCTCCAAGTTCATGATATCTTTGGATCTCTGCCACCTGTCCTCCTCGGATGGATGGTCCTGATCCTCTCGCGACTTCGCCACTCGTGACTTGGAGCACCCAAACTTTGGGCTCTTACCTTGCGAACCTCCAAGATGCGAGAAGTCAACAGAATGTTGACTCCTTCCCAGGCGACGCGTGTCCACCCGTCGGCCACGCGGGGCCCCACTTGATGGATGTGCCACGTGTTCTCATGAGCCTCGGCTCTCGGCACTTCATGACTTCGTGGGTTGAAGGACCCAACCCTAACCACCTTGCAACTCTGCAAGATCCAACAGTTATCGGTTGTTCACCACTTCTATCTCGAAGTGTCTTTGTCATCCATTTCTTCTCTCTTCTGTGTGCATCTGGACATACATTTTCAACGATATAGATCTATTTATCTCCAGCTAATCTAATGGCAGTTGTAGCTCTTCCTTGAGCATGCACTTCTCTTTCTTCTCCTTGGAATATTTCTTAAGTATCAAAGGTCTCATCCTTTGCTTCTCCTCTGCAACCTTTGCAGCTATGGCTCCGTGCACAAAATGGCACTATCCCTCCTGAGCTTCCCTACTCTAAATATGTGAAAGATTTCCTCGACCTCTATGAATTCCTACAGGGTCTGTGCATCTGACCAGGTGTTATCTGTCCTGAGCTTCGTCAACTAAGGGACTTGGGAGCTTTGCACTCTTTCTCCTGGGTTTGACTCTTAGAAGAATCTTCAACACATCTATTGCTCTCCTTCATCAAGTCTAGGACTTGAGTGGGTCTTGGTCTCTACTTTCTACTCGTAAAAATAAAGGAAAGGGGTTGAGGCATTTAACGCCCCCTCTTCTCCTTCCAATCTAACAACCGTGAGTGACCGCAGATCTTCCAACAGGATCTCACCCATCAAACGATACTTATCCCTACACAGCCATCTCAGGATTTCAAGAGGATCGTTCCTCCTCCTGCAAGGTTACTAAGGCCTTGCGCCTTCACATCCTCTTCCCAGGTTCTTGATGGGATTTTCAACGAGGGTATCTCTATGAGGAGGTTTACCCAGGGTACTTTCTGAGGCAGATAAGGGTATCTCTCTCTCGAGAACCAGATGTGAAGTCTGAATTAGATCAGTATGCATATAAATAGTGATTTATGAAAACATAATCCATACGTAGTATTTCCATTAAAAACATGCAACTACCAGTACTGATCAAAACACCATACAAACATTCTGTCACTTAAATCATTCACAATTTCACAGCTTATGAGATTAAATGTCAGAATATATATAAATATATATATATATATATATATCAAGATGCCAGAGACAAAACACTTATCAGAAAAACACCATAGGTGATGCAACTGCTAAGAAGAGTGCTCTTTTCCACCCAACCGTAGGCTAAGTGACTCCCAACAGATTTACCACTAGCCACCCCGGAGCTGAGACCACGATACTGTGAGACTGTGTCTCTATCTGCCAGTGACCGAGAATCAAGGTTACTCTCCTTCTTCTTCGCTATCACTTACTCTGCATATTTTCCAGAGTTCGTCCTCCCTTGCATTTGCCCGTGATCGCAAACTCCTCCTGCCTTTTTCCTTTCCGGTGAGGTTGCATGTGGCACGATCTCCCTCACGGTGGTCAGGTGTTAGGACCCCATGGATGGGTGGTTTTACCCCCATCCCTCATTACACGTGAGAATCCATCCACCTACCAACCTGCGAGTAATTAATTTCGGGCCAGTGAGTCACTCTTGGTTCTCCGGACCAGTGAAGACCAAATACGGTATTGGTTTTCGGTGGAAGTTAACGCCACCATTCCAAATACCTTCCACCACCTTTTTCCAGCCATCGTGGTCTCTTTTTCAGCATATTCCCCTCTCAACAATCCTGCAATATATATTCATAATATTATTCACATTCATCGACCTTTTTCACAAGGTCTATTTACGTCACACATTCACATTTTTGAGTTTGCCATGATACTTGGCCAGTATAGTTATTTTTACAAACTGGGGGAAACAGTGTGTTACATTGAAGCATGTTGAAACTGAAAATAGCAAGCTTAGAAACACAAACATAATGCTAAAAGGTGAATTGAGTAGTTGTGAAGAAGAGAATTACAAGCTTGAAAATACCATTAATAGCTTGAAGGAACAATTAGAAGATTATGAGAAATTGAAAGCAAAATTGGATCTTACAAAAGGGGAGCTACTATTCACAACAAAAAAGTTGAAGAAGTTCAAAAAAAGCACTGAAAATTTAGATGAGATCCTTAGCAGTCAAAGATCTCCAAACGACAAGACAGGACTAGGATACAATGACAGTTTGAAGACAACAAAACAAGAGAAGGAAGTTGAAAATGATGAAACCGACACTCCAGAACACGTNAAGAAGTTCAAAAAAAGCATTGAAAATTTAGATGAGATCCTTAGCAGTCAAAGATCTCCAAACGACAAGACAGGACTAGGATACAATGACAGTTTGAAGACAACAAAACAAGAGAAGGAAGTTGAAAATGATGAAACCGACACTCCAGAACACGTTGAACAACAAGATAGAAAACTAGAATTCAGAAGGAATGAGACATCAAGAAGATCCTCTCCCATCAGGTATGAAAGCAATCATTATGAAGGAAACTACAGAAGAATAGATCGTGAACCCAGATGGACCACACCACAAAGAAGATCACTTACACCCAGGTATCAAAATTTATTTCTTAGACATTTTTATACTTGTGGAAATTTTGGACACAAGGCAATCAATTGTAGAATCAATGAAAGGAATAACTATGGAAGCTACATGAATGGTGAAAATAGTAGATATGAAAATGTTTGTAGACCTTTCAACAGAAATTATAATCCATGTGACCCATTAATGGATCAAAATATTGTATGTTACAAGTGCAATAATCTTGGTCACAAAGCATGAGATTGCAGAGAGATGAAGGAAGATAATCATATGCCAAATGTCTACATACCAACTACAGCATGGAAAAGGAAAGAAATTACACACAATGAAAATTGTCGAATAGAATTAGTCGCTAAAGAATGCAAAGAAGAAGATGAATGGTTCATAGACAGTGGGTGCTCACTTCATATGACCGGAGATCAAAGCAAATTTGTCAACTTGAAGAAAAAGGGTGGAAATGTTGCATTTGGAGATGACTCATCTACCAAAATACTTGGAAAAGGAACTATAAAGATTGGAAGTGAAAATGTAAAAGTAGGAAAAGTCCTATTGGTTGAAGATTTGAAGCATAATCTCCTCAGTGTCAGCAAAATATGTGATCAAGGATACACTCTTACGTTGGACTCCCGAAAATGTAAATCAAAGAAAATAACTCAGGAAGATTGGTTGAACTGAAACAAGAAGACCAAACAAAATATACATCCTAGACATGAAGAAGAGAGAGAAGATAGAAGCCACACAAAAGGATTCCAAGGAAGAAAAAGTCTCAAAGACCAAAAATAAGGATGAAGTATTATTGAGTGCCACATGTTCAGGGGGGGCAGCCCCAAAGAAGAAGGTTACCTTTTGCCATTAAACTCAGGAGGAGAAGCCATAACCTTTGCCATTGATGTCAAAGGGGGATATAAATTGGGATCATGATGATAGGGGGAGCATGAGTGTTTCCATCAATGACAAAGGAGGAGATTGTTGGAATATTGGTTGTTGTCATTGATGTCAACCCTAGTCACGGGTTTTGGACCGCAAGATTAATGAAGGTATTTGGACATGAAGGAAAATGCACATGCAGATACAACACTCATGGATGGATAGTATACATCATGTTATTTCCAGTGGTATGTGGCATGTCATGTGGATCCTCATGGTTGAGAAGAAATGAATTTTTGAAGATGACAAAGTGAATTGAAGAAGGAAGTACATGTAGGCACTGAAGATAATTAAAGAAAATAATTACAAAATAAGAAAGTGTCAGGTCGGCCCTAATGTTAAAAAGAAGTGACATAAATAGCATAAATAAACATCATTATACATTCATTTGATACAAGTCAAATTTCAGAGGAAATAAGAAGAAAAGAAGACCGGATTTCAAGGGAGGATGAAGTCTTTTGGTGATGTGTTCTAAGGTATGTTATTTTCAGGTCATCTTACCATTTTTGCTATAACTTTTTTTCTAGAACAATTCAGATAGTGAAATCTATATGGTATTGAGAAGACATATCAAGGTACCTCTGGTAAAAATTTCAGCTCTTGATTCGCTATAATTATAGAGATACACTCTGTGGAAGATAGGGTTTGTGACCAGTCCTTAAGCTAGTCAATAAACAGGTGTTCCGGGTAAAACAGTCATAACTTCTTCATCAAGAATCCAAATGAAATGGGATGAATTTCATTAGAAAGAGTACGGAATATAGTTTCTTTTATGTGAGTTTCAAAATCGTATGTTAATTATTGATCACGAAGAATTCCGTGCAAGTTCACTCTCCTAAATAGACCAGAATTGAATAAAGTCTACCATTCTTTCTATAACCCTTTTTTGGGGAGGATTCAAGGAGTGAAAATTGGAGAAGTTTTAGAGAATAAATTGAGTAATATTATCTATAGGATCAGAGTACTCCAGGAATTGAATAATTTCATAAATTGAATAAGTCTCAGGAAGCATTATTAGGTTCTATGTGATGATTGGTTGATGGTGATGATTTAATGTAAAGTTTTATTATCTCTCATATATTCTTTGGTGGAAGGAAGGGGAAAGGATGGAGAGTTCAAATCTCTCTTCATATTGGAGGATTGTATCTTCCTCTTGGAGGTTTATCCCTCCCTTTACATTTGGAAGTTGTAGCTACCTTTGGAAGTCATTACTTCCCTTGAACAATAACTATTGATTATTTTTCATATATTGTGCATGGTGTATTGTGGTGTATTGGTGTAACTCTTATACTATTGTTCATTGCTCATTGGATATAGTTGAATGGTTTAAGTATAAGTTGAAAAAGATTTTAAATTGTACTTGATACTGATTCACCCCTTTCTCAGTATCAACAAGGGTTCGATCTCCAGAAAAGTGGCACCTTCTGGTAGCTCCCAAGCAATAAAAGTGATTAGTATGAGCAACCAACTAAAGTGGAACTCATACCCTTGGTCTTGTGCTTCTCTGCAATCAAGATCTAGCTGGTTTAAAAGGTACTACACCCAGTTCATCTATAGTCTCTCGGCACACTTCCCTGCGAGGTCAACTACGAATCCAGTCACTTGTGTTGGTTTGTTCTTGTGAACTAGCTTGTCCGCGATCAGCTGACAGGCAAGGCGCACTGCGCCACTCTAGATAGAGGCCACTTTGTAGCCTCACATGCCTTTCTCAATATCACCATAAGTTTCTTTTATCCTCTGTACTAGTGCTTGGTCTGAGGTCTTTCCAGGGTAAAACTCTTGTGGGTCAGGGCCTTGCATACTAAGGCCTGTGATCTAATTGATCAAGGTCGGATCCATAGTGATGTGGTGTTCCAACCATAAGTATCCTCCATGGTAGCAGGACAACAGCAACTTGACACATGCGTTGACTTCCTGGTGTCTTCCAAAGTGGGGAATCTTCATTACATTAAGCAGTGTGGACTGCACAAGGTTCTGGGTCCATGTAATGTCCCCACTTTGGGACATCATCACAGGGCAGAGATTTATGATGATCAGAGTAGCCAGATGAATGTTATAGAAAGTAAAGGGGTATTTGAGAGGCATTGTGGGGTCCAGTTGGCATTTATCATCATATTCCATCATTATGATCCATTCCGCATAGGTTGGTTTTGGTTTTGTTCCATTCCGATGATTTCCATGATTTTGACTATTTTGAGCTATAAGTTAATTAAAATCACTGAAGAGGTCATTTTGGGCACATTACTTGGAGGAACCTCTCAATGTAGTAGCTCATTGGAATCGGGAGGAGCAACACTACAGGATGGGATGGCTAGAAGTGATTTTCAGTGGCCAGAGAAGCCACAAGGAGAGATAAGGAGATTTTCAGAGGTAAAAAGGTTAATTAATTAATTAAAGTGATTTAATCAATTAATTAATTAAATATTAATAAAATGAAAGTCACTTTGGTGGGACAAGGTGAGCCAAAAAGTATAAAGGAAAGGCAAGGGCCTCTTCTCATTCATTCATCTATGATCTTATTTTGATATCTGGCTTCTAGCTAGTGAGCCCAATATTGGGGGTTTTGAAGGTTTTGACATAACAAACCCTAGAGGACGATTCGGTGGTGAAAGATTCCACCTATCTTGTCCCAAGCTTGGTCTCGGAGATGCAATACTCTCCCACACCATTCTAGTTCCGGATCTACCCAGTTGCAGGAGGAGTCTACATCAATTTCATGTGCAGATAGAGAGAGGGTGCACCAGTTGAGGGATTCCAGCAAGAGGGGCACACCATCTTTGGAGAGAGATTCGTTGTAGGAGATTGGCAGGGCCGTTGAGGAT
>JASDQU010736660.1:223887-242991 GCA_032191745.1 Picea mariana | reverse complement strand
CGTGTCATAAAATCGAGGTACGGTCTTAAAACGTGTCCGGTACGGTCTTAAAACGTGTCCTCCACCTATGACACGTGTGAAAAACGTGTCCGGTACGTACCGTAGCGTGTCATCTCAATGACACCGCGGATACGGACACTTCGCCTCATATGGACGTGTCAGGTGACTTAGGGTACCATTCTAGACATAGAGGAAATTGAAACCTGAGTTGCAGATTATCTGTAGACAAAGTTTTGACTCAAGAAATATTGAAATAAAAAGAGATATGATGTAAATAGTGGAAATTGTTGAAGGTCTGAACCAGTTAGAGTTCACATCCACTCGGTATCGAAAACATTTGTATATTGATTGTATGCTCAGTGAGAATATCTCGGATTCGACGTCGTCATTTTTACAATGTACAATAGCGATTCCATCCAATGATCTATTCATCCACGCCTTCACTGATCTGTTCTAACTTCTCAATAAAATTGTTCGAATCCTACCAATTGTGGATCTAATTCACCCAGAAAAGTTTTGTTCACTTCTCCAGTCTGGTTGGATCTATCCACAGACGGTGATCTACATCAACAAGAAGCGATGTTGAGGCTACACTGTGCAAGTATGATCTGAGAATAATTTGGAGTATGATCTCCAGCCCGCTCACGTTCCTCCTCGAGACGGTCATATCTTGCAAGGGGTTGCAATGGATCTAGCTTCTCAAGCGTGACGTTTTCAAGATCTGATCTGCAGTAGCGATCCTTAGTCTTAAAACTATTCAAGGCGATAGGCTTCTAACAAGATCCTCCACTGTCTCAGAGAAACATGCAAAGAGGAGGTATTTCGACGTCCACGGTCGCTGCTAAAGGTGTTATACATCCCGCATTTATCGGATCTGGTAACCAGTTTCCAATTAGAACTTTATTTCTCTCCACTGACATAAGTGAGCATCAAGTTTTCTGGCCTCTTCTTTGAGTAATTGAATTGAACCGACATTCACTTGCTAGGGCATGCAAAATTTCCAGGGTTTTGCACTGCAAAATCATGACAAGAGCTCACACGGTGGATGTTTTCATTTGCAGCGATTTGTGAACTGGCCCGTTAGTATTTACCAATTCTCAGAGCACAGGAAACGCCTTTGCACACAGGAAAATCATGGTGCCATTACACACAAACCAAACTACACTCAGATCCGATCTACTTGCGCTTTCTCAACAAAGCAATCCAATCTACACTCAGGTTTGTCTTTGCATCGTTTTTTGTTGCATACATCTGAAGGTTTTCTCACGCAGACAAGGGCATCGTTGCTGAAGGGATATTCCAACCCTTGCGCAGCAGAAGAAGTAGAATCAGATTGTGAGTGAATCGCTTATATGTAGATAGAGGCATTGTTTATGTACTTTTCCTGACCTCGAGTTTATCAGATTGGGTGATCTGGTGTTCAGTCATCGCTCGTGCGAGCACTTGTCCAGGATATTGTGCGCATGATCTACACCTCAATAACCAACGTCCTGTCACTCCAAGATTCGCGCCACCAATACGCTTGGGATTCACTCATCTTTTCACTAGTATTTGTTAACTTTATGGGAGACAAATAATTTTTTTTACATAAAGATGAGAAGTGATAAAAGGATTTTTTGAAGTGTTACTTCACAAATATTGATATCAGTTTTTTAAAGATTGTGAAGTGTTTAAAAAGGACAGCCACCGTGATTGAAGCAAAGAGAATAAGCATAGATTACATATTGTTTAGGTTGAAAGTCTCACCATTAAAATTGGGAAACGAGAAACAGTGTTTCTTCATGTTTAACTTTTCTAGTTCAAGGGGGGCACATTTTTAAAGACGAGAGAAGTTCAATTCCAAAATTGAATTGTAATTTTGAAGTTCAAAGAGTTGAGAAGAGTTCAGTACAATACTCTCACATTCTTTTTCGACGAGACTTTTAGAGGGTCAAGGCCAAGCCCCTAAAAGATACTCTTTTTTTTGGTGCTTTGAGTAGTGTGCGACTGTGTTTGATTACTTGGATTGCCTTATGATATTTTATGTCTAGTCTTGACATCATTAATTGATCATTTAAAATGCAATACACGTGGAGTACAAAAACAAGTTAAGAAAATTCAAGCACATATGATCAAACATCTATGAAGATAATTCTCAAGCATTCAAGTCATCAACCACATCAATAATGGACAAATCAAAGTTTTCGAACTCAACACATCATGGAGCATTTGAAGTTAAATTGTAACTTGCAAACAATACTTGTTGTAAGATTACTTGATCAAGTTGATTTGTACTTGCAATAGTGTATTTGTAAGTGTAATTAAATTGAGTTGAATTGAATTTGTCGTACGGTGCATTCTCGGTTGAGCCCGACACCCAAGATTCATTATAATTTTGAGTCGAAATTTTGACAAGGTTGAGTACTTGAAACTCAAATCATTGTAAACATCACAAGTTTGAATGCATTTTCAGTGGTAACTGACATCCTCAACTTCCTGGAAGCAAGTTCAAGCAAGGAAAATTCAAGCGAGTGTGAAACAAGTTCAAGCGAGTGATTCAAGTGAGCGAGTTGCAGATAAGCCGTCTTTTATCGAGTCAAATTGTAATCAGGATCTACCTGAACAAGGAGACCTCATTTAGTGTTTTGAAATGGCTCGAAGTCTCGAATTATGAGAGTTACTGAACACTCTAATAAACACCATTGAAGACAACATAGTGATATTGAACAAAGCAATTCTTCAATCAGTGCTAACTTGTTTGCAAGTGACGCAAGCTAAAGTTATACTTTTTCAAGAACAATCATAGCTATTGAATGATGAGTTGATTGATCTCAAAAATCAACAACCAGTGAAGTGTTCTGAATTAGTTTTTGTTCAACACAACCCTCTCTATGATGATAATGATGATGATGATGTTTTTAATCAACAGACACTGAAGGAACAACACAGTGATATAACTTCAAAATCAATTTCAGATGAAGTTGAATCTATTCATGAACCTACTTTGCAAGAGTTTTCTTTTGATTTCAGTGAAGAAAACCTTTCAATGCTGCAACAACATGCAGTAAATCCACTTCCACGGATTTCAAAGAAACAGGTTCATAATGCTCTTTCCAAGCCCATCATCAGACCTTGGAAAGAAATCATTTACAACAAGAATAGAACAGGACTTGGATATGACAAGGAAGTTACCTTTCATATTCCCGATTATTCCAGCGCAATCAAGTTCCATAGTGCTGGATTCCTTCAAGAAGCTTCAACTTCACTTGTTCAAGTTCAACATCATAATGCGACATGCCAACATTGTAATCGAGTTGGTCACATGGAGAATCAGTGTTTTGATCTCCATCCTTGCCAACATTGTGGCAAGCATAACCATTCTTTAGATAGATGTTCAACACTAAAGAAACTTGCAAGATTGAAGATTCACTATGAGTGGATTGATCCTTGGCAGTGGTCATCAACAACCAAGCGATTATATAAGTCTTATCGAAGAATTCAATCTCGAGTAAAGACCAATCTTTGTAGCACATAACATTTTTGTACCTCACATAAGTGGTCCCCTTATGGCGTAGCTTTCGAGCATGGCCCTCACGGGATGAGATAACATGTGGTTTTTTTTGCATGCCCACTTTGTGTTGTACTCAAATGGAACAAGTATGGCACTCTCTTGAGCCTAGAAGGGGGGAGTACAATGATGTAACTCTCATGCACCTTAAGGGGGGGAGTTCAAAATTCCAGTGACGATGGTTCATGAAACCACTTGTGGTCTCTCCTTTCAACTGACAAAGGGGGGAATTGATGATGGAATTGAAGATGGTTGTCAGACAAAAAGTTTCGACAACAACAAACATCAAATATGCCAGATGGGCAACTGTTGTCTGTAGATGACAGACTTTGGCAGGATTATGGTTCAATGACTTGCAATTGAATCATACACATTATACATTGGGATGTTGTTGGACACCTAAAAGTGTCAAAATTGGTTAGTGGTCATCCAAAAACCATAAGATACATGGTATCAATTAATCAGTGGTTATCCCAAACCATAGATTCAGAGAGCACTTTCAGTGATACACTGATAGTAGAGTGGTGATACTACATGTACACCAATTAGCAGAAGACATCAAATTCTTCTAGCTAAAATACTTGGAAAAATGATCAAATTGTCAAGTAATCAGGGAATGTTCAGATATTGCAGCTGTTCTATTCCATATCTCAGCTCTCTTCCAGTTCATTTCAGATGAACCATTCAACATCCATATTGGCGGTTTTTTAGGCAGTTCTTCATTGAGGCTCAACACCAGAGTTTCAGTATGAAGACTTGGAATTGATACCAGTTTATGCTTTATTGTTGGTATTATTGATCAGACTTGTGATTGAGGGGGGGATTGTTAGCCTATGGCTTACCTTTACCAATCACCAAGTCTAAATTGTCACCTATATTTGTATTATTCATTTAGGATATTAGTAATATATCCTCAAGTGATGACTAATGATTTAGTTAAGATTGCCTAGCCTAGTCATCATGCATGATTTTAGGATTTAGAGCAAATCTCTCTATGTGGTGGCATCACCCATTGTACTATAAATATGTAACATTGGAGTGAATACAAAAAGTGTTGGCTAGTGAGCCTTTTCCGCCATGTTGTTGTTCTTGTTTATGTTTTATCACAAATGCCTCAAGTATTAAAGTGACACTTACCACAATACCTGACTTGTACTTCATGGAGCAAGACCCATTGTCTTCCGGAAACAGACTGATGTGGTGAATGCAATCATGATGAACCAGAGAAGTGTGGTGGTGAAGTGGGTCTCCATCTGTGTAAGTGGACATCACGAGTCAATCTATCCCTCGACACTCCAGGTCTTCAACCTGAGGGCCTCGAGACATTATCCCCTTAGTTATCCCTAGAAGTGGGGGATAACAAAGCCCACAGGTTGGATGATGCACCCCCTCTCTTTGGACACATGGGAAGAGGAACGTTGCCTTTGGAGGCACTTGGACACCATGAGATGAGCATGTTACAGCCTTTTGCACCCCAACGTTGGCCTTGGAAGGCCATAAACATCACCTTCTATGCCCTAGACGTCACATGAGGGTTAGGGTTTTGATGCGGTTTCTCATGGATGATGGTGATGTGGCATGGTTTGATGGAGAGAAAGTAATTTGGCATACATTAGAGCTATGTTACCGGATCCGACCCCTCTAGATGCTGGATCCACGTTTCGGAACCGGATCCGGATTCAGATCCGCCCAGAAACGGCTAGGATCCGCCAACAAGATGTTTCCATCTGAATCAGAAAGGGATCCGGCCTTTTGGAAACACATCCCAGTTTTTGTCTACCCAACACACGCATATCCCAAAGGGTTTTCAGAGTAATTTATACAATTAAATTATTAATGCATTGTGTTTGCTTTTATACAATTAAATTATTAATGCTTAAATTATTTATACATTTAACATTTAAGCAAATAGTGAAATACCTCTCCAACTCAATCTTAGTTTTTGTTCTAATGTTGTGATTCATGAATGGTTTTGATTCTTAACTTTGAATATATATTTTAAAAATTTTAAAATATTATTATATTTTTTGTATGTGGCGTTTCCCCGCCGTATCTAGATCCTGACTTTTCAAAAATCTGGTGGATCCGTATCTGTTTCATGGTAACTTAGCATTAGAGCATTTGGGGGCATGGCATATGGCCTTTGGAGGCCCAACGTTCTTCACCCCAAGGAAAAACGTCTCTCCTAGAGGCCTAGCGTCACCCTTTAGGGCATGATGTCACCCCTAAAAGGGGAAATTTACTTTATGATTTTGTAATTTTGAATTGTGAAGGACAAATAGAGGAGGTCGACCTCCCTAATTTGTGGTTGACTTTAGATATGTGGACAAATTGGTTTTACAAGGCCTTCTATAAATAAAGGCCTTGTCATTTTTCATTTGGATCATAACTCACTTGAGAATTACATACTTGTTGGCTGAAATTTTTGCCCTACTTGGGCAAGGTGCACTATCTCTTTCTTATGCTTTGTGGATGCTATTACTTGTCTATTGGAGGAATAAGCTAGGCACTATCTTTTGGATGCTTTTTTCTGGGCTTACATCCCTAGAGAAGTGACAAAACTAGCTCTTACACAAGAGACTCCATTAACCCAATTGATAAGGCACTAATCTAACTTGCATTGGAGATATAAAATCGTTGCATTGGTATACGTGAATTTTTGAGGTATTGCAATTGTTCAAGTTGGAATTAATTCTTCATGCTTTAGGCTTCTTTGTGCCCTAAGGGCATCTAGTTTAACCAAGTAATTCTCTTTGTTGTTACAAATTAATTCTACAACCATTAGGGTTGCTGCAAAATCACTCTTTCATCATCTATTGCTCTCTAATCTACTGCTGAAATTTAGTTGTGAACCTAGATTATTGTTCTACTGGTTATCATTTGGAGTCTGAACGGTTTACTTGTTGATTTATGTGGCTAGATCTTGCTGCTATAGCAATTGTTTTCTACAGCCACTTGGATGTCATAATAACTTGCTGATAACACTTAATAAACAGCCCTTAATACCACCAAAGTTTTGCCCTAACCATTGGAAGTTTGACTAGTCATTGCTAGCTTTATTTCTGATATCTTGTACTAGATTTTGGATGGTCAAATTTGTAGCTATTGTTATCATTTGTTGCTGATATATATATATTTCCATACTGCTGCAATTTGGGACAACAAGACTTCTTGCTTGATTCCCTTTGATTTAAGGCTTGTATCTACCATTTGTCTTGTTCCGGGCATGGCTAACACTGTTTTGCAGGTACACAACACTTGGCAACCATTCTCCATCTAGAAGAATCATTCTCAAGCCTTACTCCTCTAATCTCGACCTATAGGGGTGTCCATTGTTCATTCTCACACTTTCCATCTCAATTCCCTTAGGGTCACCAGGATTCCTCCCTTGTGGTGATCGCATCATCACTAAAGTGAGGGGAGTGTCTATCGAAGGTGACAGTGGGTAGGTATGTAATGTTCCCAAGCCAACATGCCAGGAACATCACGGTTTTGGGTGTCTTTTTAAACTTTTATTGAGTGTGGCATTTCGTCAAACACTTTGCTGATTTTCTTGTTTGTATGTGTTTACTTGCAGGTTGACCTCTTGATTTCGGCCTTAGGGTTTAAGTTCAATAATCACACATAGATCTGGAGATACAATCAATGAAAGTACAAGATACACCAAGCATGGAACCAATAGCAAGATCTGACTTTTATTAATATAATGAGCAAGAACATGATACAAGGGTGAGGCCGATCTAGAATGCTCAACAGATGGCTCCAAGAGACAATATATGAGCTACTACAAAATGCTCCTGAGAAGACAAAACAAGCCTCCAAAGGCTAAATATACAATGAAGACCAATACAAGAGAGATTTGGGCCGTATGAAGTGCCAAACCTCAAGCTGGATGGTGCTACGCCCTGCTGGAATGCTGAAGCTCCTCAATAATTCGGCCCTGTTGCCAAAGATGTCCAAACCCTCCGGTGAATATGCCAAACTGTAGATCGGGTAACTGCAAGAACAACCCAGGTGTTCAAATCTCCAAGACCCCTCTCAAAGTCATGGATCTAGCCTCCCTCCAAGAAATGGTGCGCCCCCCTGGATGCCTGAAACCCTAGATAATTCGGCCTTCCTCCTAGAGGCCTCCAAATGCTCCACAAAACCACTAGAATGATAGATCGGGGCTTGGTTACCTCCCTGGTGAAGTCCCAAGCGAAATGATGAAGATCTGATCTACCAAATGGATGAAATCACTTTCTGAAGTGTGCTCCTCTCCTCCAATTCGTTCCATGCATCCAATAAATCAAATGATCCATAAAACTCCATTGGAATGCACTAGATCTAATGGCCACGACCCTGCAATGAAAACCCAGGTGCTAGAATCTCCAGAAGCCCTGCCAATCACCTGGAACAAACTTCTCTCAATGGATGGTGCGCCCCCCTTGCTGGAATTCCCCAATGGTGCGCCCTCCTTCTCTTCCTGTGCCTGTGGCTGGTGTAGAACCCTCCTGCATTGAGTAGATCTGAACTAGAATGGTGTGGGAGCATATTGCATCTCCGAGACCAAGCTTGGGACAATCTAGGTGGAATCTTTCACCACCGAATCGTCCTCTAGGGTTTGTTAAGTCAAAACCCTCAAAACCCCCAAGGTATGGGCTCTCTAGCTAGAAGCTAGATATCAGAATGATAATCATACATGAATCAATCAATAGAGGCCCTTGCCTCTTATTTATACTTCCTGCATCCCCTTGTCTCTCCAAAGTGACTTTTCTTTTATTATTATTAATTAATTAATTAAATCACTTTAATTAATTAATTAACCTTTTTACCTCTGAAAAGCGCCTTATCTCTCTTAGTGGCTTCCCTGGCCACTGAAAGTCACTTCTCATCATCCTATCCTGTAGTCATGTTCCTCCCGATTCCAATGAGCTATTACACTGAGAGGTTCCTCCAAGTATTGTGCCCAAAATGACCTCTTCAGTGAATTTAATTAACTTATAGCTCAAAATACTCAAAATCATGGAAATCGTCGGAATGCAACGGAACCAAAGCCAACCTGTGCGAAATGGTTCATAATGATGAAATGGGATGAGCGATGCAAGCCGGACCCCAAAATACCTCTCAATAATCTTTGTACTCGCTATAACCTCTCTCTGGCTACTCTAGTCATCATAACCCTCTGTAATGTAATGATGTCCCAAAGTGGGGACATTACAAGGTACTCCCGTAGCTGTCTCACCTTTGTGACTTGGGTTGGGATTTTCCAAAGCTACAATCTGTGCGATAACACACAGAATAGCTGAAAATCAAATAGCAGAAGCATAAAACAGTTTCACACATACACAGGTAATTAGTCCTTCAAATCATCTTTTTATTCCTTTTAAAAACTTACAAGGAAACCTCCACAAGTTTCCGGAAAAACGACATCCGCACTGTTACAAAACCACCTCAAACTGAGCTGTATGGACCTGCTGAGAGTACAACCTACTGTACAGACTGTATGGACTTGTTTGTACGACTGTACAAACTTGTTCTGTATGGATGTACGGATATGTACTGTACGTCCCTGTGATGGAGTCTGGATTCGCCTCTGCCTGAATCCGTGCTCTCACTCTCTTGGTCGCTCAACTTGCTCGATTGTTCAACTGTGTCTGTGTCTGTATGTGCTTAAACCCTCAATCTTGACCTATCTTTATACTTTTAGCTGAAACCCTACTCTACCTAAAACCTAATCTATTCTTGAGATTAGTCCTAGTCTAAGTCATAAATGCATGAAAACACTTTATTAGACTTAACAACTAAAAATAAGACTTTTCATTTTTTTACTAAAGTGAATTACAAAATAGAATTACTTTTCGAAAATAGAAAATATCTCGAACCACTTCTCGCACTTTCACATTGAACCTGTGTGGAAGTTCCTGTCTGAGCTATATTTGTCAACAACACTAAGTCAAAAGGAAGGCTATTTGCATAAATGCATCATCCTATAATTTCATCTGCCTTATCCCAAGCTTCATTATTAAAACACTTTTTAAGAGGTCCCAAATTAGACCACTTTAAAGGACTGCTAGTTTCAGCAGGGTACACTTGATGCCTTGATGAAGCTGATCCCAGTATTGTTGGTTGTAACAATTAAGAGACTTGGTTTGACTGTGCAGCGTTAGCATCTGCATCCTCTTGTTCTTTTCTATATTTTGCCATCTTTTCCTTGCTCAAACCCTTTCCCTCTGTGAGTTTGTCCCATTTTGTTTAGGTGGGCCGGTGGATACTCTAATTCCAGTGTTTATTTCAGTTAAATGGGCTTCACCATGGTGGAAGAATCCTTGAATTCCATTTCAAACTCAATACAGACCCATACTAAAGACCCCCTCCTTGGATCTTCCTCACAACAGCAACATATTTCTAAAGGTGGCACTTTGGATCATTTTTGGCAATAGTGGTGGATATAGAGACCTCAACATTCACAAATGATGGGTCCATGATGAATAGAAAAAGATAGTAAGCTATAGCCTACAATATCAAGAAAAAAACAAAAACAAAAAACCAGATTTTAGTCTTTTAATTCTTCCCACTTGTTTTTTTTGGTATAGGCCCTAGTGTTTTACATTCTTTGTGAGTTTGATGCCATTCCAATGGCTGTTTTTGGAGATCTACCATGAATTCACGGATGCTTTTGCAAAACAGGAAATGAAATATGGGGATTTCTACCCTAAATTTATGGCTATTATTGAAAAACAGCAGATGGGGATTTCTGGAATCTGCCTTGAATTTTTAACTGCTTTTGCAAAACAGCAGATGGAATCAACAATTTCTTCTGCTGTTTTACAAAAACAGCCAGAAATTCAGGGTAAAATCCCCCGTAACAGGCTACAGCCATAGGAATGACATCAAACTTACCTGGAATATAACAAAAAAAATCATGGAAAACTACAGTTAAATAGCACAGGAAAGCACTTCAATCTAAACACTAACAGGGAAATAAACCGTCGATGCGATTCGAGAAACTTAGAAAGAGACTGGTCACTGGATGATGAAGCCCATATCTGGAAATGGATACTTAAGCAAAGAATTACCACCATTCGACAAACTTTCAAGCTTCAAGATTCAAACCTTCAAGTAAACTTCCAAGATTCCAAGCTGCAAGTATTAAACCCTCCAGCAAAGAATCACCCAGTGCCAATTTCTTTCTCTAACAAGAAAAACACTTGGAAAATGTTGAGTATTGGTGTGCTTAAGGGAGGCCCAAGAGGCTTTATTTATATGTTTTGAGGTTCACTTTTAGTGTTAGGGTTTCAATCTTAGCTGTTAGGTTTATTTATTTTCATCTCAAAAAATCACTTTTCTAGCCCGAAACATGCCCTGTAGTAGCTGGAGTCTTTCACAAAATCAGGAAACGTCTAACCTACAAACCAAAAAGTTTCACGAAAAATGGGATATGTTTCAGGAACCCGCCGAAATATGGGTTTTCCATATCAGGTTCCAGAAATGCCGTTTCAGGTTCTTGGATACAGCTTGGAAACATCTTGGTGTTGTTTCCATGCTGTATCCCCTAGCCTCGTAGATGTTCGGGTAACTTAGATATGAAATTAATGAAGCCTTATCTAGGAGGTAAACAATGCGATTGAGACTTAAAGTGCATATGTTGAAAGGTGTTGTTTGGGAAGTAATTCCCTATGGGATTGACGCTAGAGGTGTATCTATTGAAAGAACCATTTGGGAAGAAATTACCATTGCAATCAAATTCATTATTATAGGATTTGACAGTAATCATAATACTCATGTAGTCAACTCAGCTCCAGTAAAAAACAAGCCAATATCACTCATCCCGATTATAGTTGGTCAAGCTCGTCATTTGACCAAATTTTTGAGTACTCAGCAAGTCTTGAAGTATTCTCCGAATTTGATGCAAAAACTGAGTCTGTGGAATATAAGAAGAAAATATTAAAAAAAGGCATGTCATTTTGATCATCCCAGGATAACATGCGGTAGTTTTGAAGATTCTCACAGCTGGAAGCTTATGCTTTGTCCTCTCACTCGAGCTACATAGTATAGGGAGTGTATTACCATTTTCACTTTTAAGTCTAAGTCGGCTGCATTGCATGCTATTTCTGTCTTCTATATATAGACATGTATTTGAAGTTGTGGTTGGGTGGTAGGGGGACTGGTCCGTAACAATATTAATGGTTCATGAGATTGTGTTTTTAAATCATCAAATTTATTGACTGCAATTGAAAGTTGAGTTATGCTCTGATCCAATGAAGGAACTGCATTATTCCTCTGCAATCAATTATTTTGCATGTTGGAAATATGGGAAATCAAAATCTGGAAAAGCAGAATCCTTGCAGAGGGGCAGTTTTGGAACATTCTAAAGTCTTAGTTCAACTGTAGATGGTGGTTAGAATAAGATGGATACAGAAAATAATCGTTACTTCAGTGTCAACCCTTTTGTCCACTGTTTTAGTTCTTCTGATTTGGTCATTCTTGTTATCATCACCTGGGATGGATCTATTATTATTATTGTTAAGTTTTTGGTTCAAGTTAAGACCAGGTTGTAACTAAGTTTTTGTTTTGTTCCTCTTTTGGTTCTTATTTCTTAGTTTCTGGACACTGCACTACTGTACCCATGTTTTCTTTTTGGTTTGTCTTGAACACGTGGTTGTATTTAATCTAAGAAAAAAGGACCTGTGTCTGATGCCTGCAGTCTGCTATTGCCAATTTTGACATTCATTTTTGGATAAATCAAATACCTATCCCACAAATACGTAGCTGAATGGTAACTTCCCAAGGACCACCAAATGATATGAAATTTATTCCTAGCATATCTTATATCGCATGGGTCTGACAACAAAGAAATAATTTTTACTATAGTCTATAGATAAATAGATGGCATTATTAAGTAGAATACTATCCGAGAAGAGATGATTTGGTAGATAAGCACTTAACTTATTTCCGTGACAAATTTCTGTCTTGAATATGTAGAAATTTTGAGAATCGTGCAATTAATGCAATTCAGAAATTTCACCTCATTTACTTGAGGTTTCGTGGATCTAATCCTTGTAAACTTTCAGCCTTAGGGCTGATCTGAAATATTAAATTACTGCAGTTATATTTCACTTCCTTTCAACCCAATTTCACCTGCAGCCCAAGAGAATAAATAGTAAATACCATATGAGTGTACTTCAATACCACAATACCACAGACTATAGGGTACACTTTTCAAGGCATATAACAGATCTGAAATGTCTTATTACAGCAGATATAACAGCTGCAAATCTTCTCCTTTATGTTCCAGATATGTATTAAATCACTTAACCAATTCGACTATATGTTAACAAGGGCTGAAATCTACTCAATCATGAAGATAGCATAAGCTGAAAATCAAATCTGTAGGTACATAATATTTAGACAGCTAGAAACTTTATATATATATAAAAGATGAATTACAAGTACATACCACAACTTTATCACAAAGCTGGTACAAGTCAAGCTCTCCGAATCCTAGCTAGGGAAACCACAAGAAAATCCTAGCAATCGATGACTCCTGGCGAGGAATTACTCCCAACCAAAGCTGTTTACTCCACCAAAGATCGTCAACATGCTAGCATCAACACCGATGAGTCCTTGGCACACACACCAAGCTTGTATCACACAGGCGCTCCACCCTAGCACTCGTCTTCCTTATGGTTTAAAAACCCTAGCCGTACATAGCAAGACAACTCTAGTGCTAGCCTCTAAGTCTACATGTTCATCCTAGGGTTTGAGTCCACAAACCCTAGGTCTTCAACTCTTGCATAAACACAAACAACAAGTTCTCCATGGAACATCAAGAATACAATAACCGAGTCTTCTTTCAAGCAAGGCATCACACCAAGCTCAAGACTCATCAAGCTAGGCTCTCTACGATCTTTCCCTAGTCTCCATGCATCCTACAAGAACGAGTCTCCAAACTCATGCAAGGCGTTAACTCCACTCTCCACATCTTCTATTATGGTAGAAACCCTAGTGCTACAACAAGAGTCACAATACAATCCATCGTCACCTCTAATGTCACGTTCTTCTCTAGGGTTTACAAGCAACGTCTCACAAGAGCAAACCATAACATCACACAAGAGTAATCTCTCCAATAACAACCAAAATGTCTCTCTTTCTTTTCTTGTCTTCTCCTAGGGTTTCCTCATGAACCTTAGCGTCTTGCTCCCTACAAGAATCCTCCAAGACAATGCAAAGATAGAATAGAGTACAATGATAATGTGTTATGACAAAGCTCTCTCCCTTTTTATATACAAAAGGTGAGGGAGGCTGACATAAAATAAGGACATGTGCCCACACAATCGACAAGGCAATCCTACATGGAGAGCTCTACAATAAAAAGGATGTACAAGTGTCATACTAGGGTTTATCCAACCCCTAAGGTGAAACACCCTCTAAGCATGAATCTCCTAGGGCTGAATACCATTCTTTTAGGATGCTGCACTCTCCAACATGATGTTAGTCCATTGTTCCTCTCTTCCATAGTGGTATCCAAGTGTCCTCATATCCAGGCATTCCTCTAAATTTGTGCCACTTGTCCTCTCATGTGCTCAATGCTCCTCTCGTGTGCACCAATGTGGTCACTAAGCTCCATTGCTTCTCCTCAACATATGTGTCCGAGTCGATAACCAACCTGCATGAAGTATTCTCCTCAATCCAAGTGCCCTCAAGTCAAGTGCCCAACCTCCAAAGTGTATATCACATGGTCCCAAGATCCTAGGTCTAAGTTCCCTCCTCCAAATGCCTAACATTGCTCCTCCTAGGTAGGTACCTCTCCTAATTGAGCAACTGACTCCCCCGTTGTGTTCACCCAATGGCTTAGTCATCATGTTGATATGTGTAACAACCTCCTAGGTAAGGGCGATGTTACCTCTCAAACTTACACTCAAAGATATTCAAGTCCATGAACAAAAAACAACTCGAGAGGCACTTAGGAAGGTTGCCCACTGTCACCACAACAACTCTTCCTCTCACTTTAGGTTGACTATCCTTCGACACAAGGAGGGATTCCCTAATAAGAATGTTCAATATGTTCTTTAAAAATAATGGGATGGTGGATTTCCAAGACCAATGCCTATCCAATGGGTGGAGTCAAGATCAACAATCAAGAGGGTTCAAACAATATGGAAGAAGGTGGAGTTAAGCTATTATAAACATGCTCAAACTAACCACATGGATTTATTTCAATATGCAGGAGGATTCTTCCAAAGATGCTCCTCACAGCTAGTATAAAATCAACCAAGTAATATTGTGAAACCATGAATAATTAAAGGATAGCCACATATAAAATCATAAATGAAGTAGACACAAGTAGGAAGCCCTCTTCATATAGTGAACAACCAATAATGCATTAGTATTCAAGTTCAAGAGGGCCTAGATGTGCCACACTTAACCTTGAAACCCTAGCTAGGGAAACCCTCAGAAGAGAGTGGACAGTCCTAACCGAGAGATTACAACAACGAAACCCTTCAATAAATAGAATGATTATAGAAGACGAAAGGAGGGTTTTACCTCAACCCTAATGTCTTCTTTTGGGGCAAGACTACCCTTCTACAAAGAATATTTCAGAAGATTTGTACAAGTAGTTTCTAGCAATCAAATCAACCTGGGAAAGAGAAAAGAATGATGAAGAACCTCACATTAGAATGCCCCTTAACTTCTTTCTCCCAAAATATTTTCAACTGAGCTTGGAGGGAAACTCCCATAATTCCAACCATGCCTAGAAAATGAGAGCTCTCTTCTTTTTAGAGGGCTCTAACTCTAACTTCCTCTTAATAAAATATATTTAGAAATTACTAGAAGCTTCAATAGTATAAGGAAAACTCTAGAAGCCTCTAGGGAAAAGCGCTCCTTCACAAACTTCCAATAAAATATTATTTAGAAACCCCAAGAGATTCCTCCATATTTTCTTCCAATAATTTATTTCAGGGAGCCTCCTAGAAACCTCCATTAAAATATTCTTAGAAGTATCTAGAACCCTTCATAAAATATAACTTAGAATGCACAAGAGCCTTCTCTTGGTGGAGTGTTTTGCCATGATTCCTTCCTTGAATCATGCATAGATTCCATTTGTCACCTCCTAAGTTAGGGCGCTCCTCCTAGAAGCTTCATTGTCCCAATGCAAGCCATCATTCTAGAAGCTTCTCCCGTTTCTTCCAAGTGTGCCAAAGGTTCATATAGGAATCATACCTCCAAACATGCAATTTTGCCTCATTAAATGTAAGATGACCCCAAGTGGTGAGAAATGCCTCTAAATATGTAACTTTGCCTCAGAGAGTGTGAAATGCCTTGAAAGGTGCTCCTTAATGGAAAAATATGCATCAAAATATGTAGAAAGAACAAAATCCATCACTGACCGTATGAGATCATGGTCTACTAGCCTCTGCGCAAGTCTTCATGCCTCCTTAGGTGGTAACAGGTGCCATGGTAGCACTCTTAACGAAGGTCAAGCATCCACCCAAATTGAGCTATCCATATGTCCATGAAGCATCGCCGAGGGACTAGCATTGGGTGAAAACATTTTTGGGGTAACCCCAAAAGCTAACAACGTACATCTGAATCCACAATCAAACGTGTGAAAGTAGGCATGGAACTGCAAACTTGCGAAGATATTGCGTTATGTCTAAATACTTTACACTTGACCTTACATTCCCTTTGCCCTTTGAGATGTCTACACTGTACAGTTTGAGCCTTGAGGTATGATATCAAGACCAGAATGACAGCTGTGGGAATGTACTTGTTTACAATAGATTTTTTCTGGTTCAATCTAGAGGACATGGTCAAACAAGCCACATGGATGATGTGCATCAGAGACAAGTTACTGAAAGCTGATGCAGTTGGGTTAGGGGACTTTGCTTCGGTGAAGAGAAGGTCAAATCCAGATGAGTAGTCCAAAAGTTCTTTGTAACACACTATGGATCTTGCTTCTCTGCATTCATCTCTTCTTTCATTTGTACGATGAAATGATGCGTTTGATGTAAGCCTTTCCATCCCATAGGCCAATTGGTCTCATGGATATTTCAGTAAAGTTCAATTCAATGCCTCCCTCTCCTTCAATATTATCCCTTTCAGACTATAAATTTCTCCTTGAGCATAGTTTGAGTTGCAGGAAAACCTGGGACAGATCAGCATGTTTCCCTGTGAACATCATGGTATCAACGTAGTGACTTTTTGGATATATTTAAATCTCTCCGTGTGTCTTGTATGTCTCCATTTCAACATCTTTATGAAACTTAATCTTATCAAACTTCTTCCTTATTACAAAGGAAGCCTGCCCAATATAGAAAGGTTAAAAAATGCAAAACTTTGATCTTCTCTTGCTTCTCATTTCCTGCTATCTTCTAGTTTATTTTTTCTTTTCCTCTTTTTTATATTTTTCCTGCTTGAAAAACCTGTTTTTTTATTATAAGGATCTTGTGTTTTTATTTTCTCCATATAGTTGATTATATTTATTGTATTGTTATGTAAAATTTCCCCAAAACTTTCCTATAAATGATCATTCCACTTGTGTATTGGCTCTGGGCATTGCAGCATTGGTGGAAAAGGTTTCTTTGGCACGTGGTTCACATTATTATGGGGTACATTTGCAAATTTACCAAGAATTTGTTATTCAAACCATTCTTGAGCAACATTTAGTACACAATCTTACATATAAAATATAGCTTGCAGTGTTCATGTATTTTGAATACTTATTCTTATGCATTTTTTCGACTTTGCTTTTATATATTGCATGCCTTTTCAACCATCTACTTTTCAATGTTGTTTGCAGGGAGAAGCCCCAGTCTCGACCTCAGCGTGAGAGGAATTTTAGTGGGCCATTAACCGCTCATGTGGCTAGTGACATCCGTAGTACAGACAGCTTTCTGGGATCTCCAAAATCATCAGCATGTATAAACAGTCCTTTCAAAATCTTCTGCTCTCTATTCCAATTGTTTTTTGTTTATTTTTTCTTTCAGTAGAGCCACATTTGTTTTCGTTATCAGTTTATTGTGAATTTTGTGTTGGGTATTGCATAATTTGTTACTGCAATCAATGCAGATAACTTGGAAGAAAAGTCAAAGGGACTGGTTGTGCAACAAAAAGGGCGCTTCAAAGTCACATCTGGGGATCTTGATCTAGAGGTGGTGTGTTTGAATAAGCTATGAAGACTTTTCAGTTAATCTTTTCCATTATTTTCATTTTTGGCAAACATTACAATTCTGTTGCTTCCATTCTAGGTTATCCCATCTTCCAGTCCACGGAGAACACAAGGTTTACAGGTATCTATTCTGAAGTACATATAAGTTTTCTATAATGTTTTCTTTGCCATGTGAGGTTTGGTTGAGATTATGTAGATGTTGAGAGGGAGATGTGTTTAGCTGTGCTGTATCTGAAGTTTCTAGGAGTACCTTTTCTCGGCAGACTGGGCCAGGGCCAACACAATAGTATACCACTGTTGATGGCTGGTTGCCTGAAAGAAAACTCACTCCATGCTTTAAGTTATGCACTTACCTGCTGTCTTTTGATATTGTGTACCCTGCATTCTCCTATTGTATCTGAATCTATAGAAAAGAAAGATGTGTGCTTGGTATTGAGAAGTTTTACACTTTGTCATTTACCCTATGTTGCAGGAAACGCCCCCCTGGGTGCCATAGCAGTACCCGAAATGCGTCGAAACGGGTACGAAACTTTGTTGAAACGCCACTGTCCGTACTGTACGACGTTTCTCGACTTGGAAACGCCATACGGTGCGGTCGGTGGCGTTTCCAAGGCATTTTGATAGCTTTTTTTTGGTTTGCGGGCCCGTCCTAGTGGCCAAGAGGGCTGTGGGTCCCATAGGTAGCAAAAAATCCCCTTATTAACCACTAATAAACATTTTAAATCTGTCCAAATATCATCACCATTTCACCCACCCTAGTAATTAATGGTAATATGATGAAAATGAAAGATAAAGGAGAATGCCACTTTTACTTTTCATGAAAGATAAAGGAGAATGCCACTTTTACTTAAATTTTTAACATTACCATTAATTGTTTCAGGATGTTTGAGAGTGGTTCCAACTTCATTGGACTTCATATGGAGAAAGTAGAATTTTAGGTCCCATTCAAAATTCAACAGACTTAATGGTTTTTAGGATTTCAAGATTGGCAGGATTACAACGTTTCCACTGGATTCTATCATGTATGAGGGTATGGAACTGGCATTTAATCAAGAGCATCAAGCCCTCTATGTACCTCGATGTCCACCAGTTAACATTTTTGGGGTTGATTGGTTTGGTTTTGATAACATTACTCTCTGCAATACAAGGATGTACAAGTCTCATACTAGAGTTTATCCAACCCCCATGATGAAATGCTCTCGAGGAATGATTCTCCTAGGGTTTAATGCCTCTCCTCTAGGATGATGCACTCTCTAACAAGATGTTAGTCCAATGCTCCTATTCCATGGTTGTATCCAAGTATCCTCATGCAAGGCATTACTTATATAATTGTGTGCCACATGTCCTTTCATGTTAATCTAGACATGGTTCTCCTTCTAAAATGTCATTTATGTGTATCATTATT
>JASDQU010736660.1:185480-198836 GCA_032191745.1 Picea mariana | reverse complement strand
GATGTTGAGAGTTCCCAGACGAGGAAGAGATTTGACTTCTACTATTTTGTGGATTTCTGGAGGAAACCGCCACCATTGATCGGTTTCGGTGTTGAGAGACACACCCTAGCCTATTAGAGATACCATCCAAGTATTTCACCATGCTATTCAGGAGTATCCAGTTTGCAGTATTGTGCAGCTCAATCGGTGAGGGCGCAAGGTTAGATAGAGGGTTTGTGTAGTTGCACGAGATTAGAGCTCAGATTGCAGTTTCCTTCCGACCCAGTTGAGATCCAACCAGGGCACATTGATTGAGCCACCTACCATCAGATTCGGACGGTGGAATCCTTCAGAGTGCATCATTCAGCCATCTAGGGCGCAACTCTTGTGGAAGGACAGTTGGGGTCATAGACGGAGCATCAGAGCAGATTTGGGTAAACCCTTTCGACCCAGTTCTGCATTTGTCGGGGTGAACATTTTAAGTCCTATATCAGCCGATTCCGTTGGTGGAATCATTTGGGCTCATCCAGAGAGCCCAGGAGGTGCGCAGACCCCCAGGGGACGAGATCTGGAGCATCAGAGGACAAATCTGCCATCCGACAGTCACCAGGATCAGTTTAGAGGCCAGGGCGTTTCTATTGGGACAATTTCCAGTTCATTCCGATGGGTATAGCCTTCCAGACGAGTATTCCAGTTTGTAGCGGTTACCGTGCTTCTCCGAAACCGCTGATTTTGCCGATCTATCCGTGCATGCATCAAATCTGCCTTCATCTTCTGATCACGAGTATTTTATGTTATTTTCTTGTATTCCAGTGACGATCTATGAGATCTAGTTGATGACTATCTTCTATATTTCCAGTATTTCATTGTATTTCCCTGCTTAAATCTCATAATACATATTATTGGGCGGTTGTTGTTCCTTATTTCCGCATGCATCATATATATACTTTTTAAACAATAATGTATAACATGCACATGCAACAACCACAAAACATCTCAAGCACATAACTAAAATGCATCCAGAAACCCCCAGAGTATCAGATCTGAAGATAAAATGCATCCAGAAACCCCAGAGTATTAGATCTGTGAGACAGAACACTAGATCCATAGTAGATATCTAGATCAGCTGGATCAGGGATATTTCAGACATGCCAATGTCTATCCTTTCAATGGTCCAAGGATTGCAAGAAACATTGGCTGTTATAGAAGAGAATCTTTCATGTTATCAAGTTCCCAGAGATGAACAAGATGATGGTGACTCAGGCTTGAATGATAAGGAACTAGTAGCTGCAGCCTGCACCACTGGAGTCATATGCAGAGTTCCAGGAAGATGAAGGTGAAGATTTGAATGTTCAAGAGTGTTCATTTGTTATTTCCATTAGTGATGATGAAAAATTTCAAGAGGAAGAACCACAAGTCAACTATGCAAAATTGGATTAGCAAGAGACTTCTTCCGTACCCATCCCAGTAGTGGTTCAAGAACAACTTGATCAAATACCATTACAATAGAAGGAGCCACTTTTGGTTCAACCAGAGGATGATATCCCTTACATTGTGCATATGATCCCGCATTTAGGGGTTGTTCTTCAGGATCCTTTGACTGATCAGTGCTTGGATATCAGAGTTTATCGTGATCCAATTTAGCTCAGAATGGTGGAGGTATCTCAACAGGTAGATTCTAAGAGTTTTGGCTCTCATGCATTTATGCTTACTACTGTTGAGGTACTGTGTTCCAAATTCCAACTAGCAACTTTCAGTTATGCCTTCACTAGCAAGTACTTCAAGGCATCTTTTGGACATATGAGAGTTCAAGATTGGTTGCACCGGAAGGTTGACTATGTTGATTTTTTTCGTTTCACTGATCACCTAGCTGCATGGTTACATTGGTCTTTCGAGTATGTTGATTTGATCATGGCAACTTTGAGGTGAAAATTTTGGTTTTTAGGGGTATTAGTCTTAGGTCCTTTTCCTTTCCGCATGTCATTTCGTTTTTTCTTTCTTGCTGATTTTGTACATTTAGGACAACAATTTACCTTTCTATTTGCAGAGTCTTTTCCATTCAGTTAATTTACTTCCATCGTTGGGTAAGTGTTGCTGATTTTTGCCTTATTATATTAGCATGTGGTCGTGTCTTGTGATGTTTTTTCCTTTCATAGTATAGTGGCTTTCCAATTTGCTATTCCTCGGTCAAATTTTGAGTGTCTTATCTTACATATGCCGAGCCTTTGTGTCTAACCATTAGAGTAAGTCTAGATGGGGGTTCTATTTGTTCATGTTCCCAAAGCATTGAGCCTTTTGATGGGTAGATTTGCAGAGACATAGGAGAGTTTGAGTCATCTTATGTCTTGTCTCTTCCTTGCTTATCATTGGGTCTTCTGCTTTGAGTCAATCGTCTCCCTCATCCAGCAGTAGGGACATGGTACCATGCATCCTATATCTTCTTGAGTTATCAATTCGCGTTGAGGGAAGAGTTTTATCCTTGCTCTTCTTTTCAATAGATCATCCTGAATCAACTTCGACACATTATCTGTGGATGATCCAAAAGTAGAGCACCTTGATGGTTGTTAGCCTCATGGGCAGTTATCTTGCATTCGACAAGGCTGAGCATTATTGGGCCTTGATGATAGTATATTTCACTTGGAAGGATCCCTGCAGTGTTAGCATTAGGAAGATGAATAGAAAGAAGGAAAGAAAGCACGCTTAAAAGATCCAAATTAATCACAATAAGTGGCTAAGAACTACTAATCAATGCACAAAGTAAGATCACAATACCGACAAGAAACGAGAGATCGATACAAGCACAACAATTCTTTATTAATGGCTTGCCAAAGGGCCAATTACACCACAAAACTCCCTTTGAGCTCCCTTCATCGTGACTCCCGTCTTCCCAAAGTTGAGGTGAACAAATTTGATGGCTCAGATTCCACAGGCTAGGTCACTCAAATAGAACATTATTTCTCCTTGCATGGCATTACTGATGAGTTGGCCAAACTTCGTTATAGTGTCCTCTATCTAGATCTTGAACGTCGACAATGGTGTAAAAATGCACGCAAAGGGTATGTTGCTTGGACACAGTTTGTTGCAGAGCTTTATGAATGCTTTGACACCGACACCCACCATTTAAGCTGTTTGACCAAGTTTAAACAATTTGGCACAATGGAAGACTTTATAGTCGCCTTTGAGCACTTGGATTTCAGAATGGAGGGCATGTTAGATGCCTTCTTTAGGGAATGCTTTATCAGTGGCCTAAAGGATGAAATTTGCGCCCAGGTCCTAATGGCTCGCCCCCAAACTTGGTTGGAAGCTACTAAACGAGCCAAAGAAGCACAACATATTGTCTTCGCCAAAACATAAAACCCTCCTTTATTCCTCGCCCTCGACCCACCAATCTCGCCCCTCCTACCACTCCTCTCAAGATCTATAAATTAACTAGGGCAGAAATGGCTGAACGCCAACTTAAGGGTCTTTGCTATAATTGTGATGACAAATATTTTCTAGGGCACAAGTGTAAGGAACARAAGCTTTTTATGGCCATTTCTGAGGATGTTTCCCTTGTGGAGGAGGTGCCCCCAACAACTAATCTCACTCATCCCTCTGATCCATTAGAAGTTGAACCCTTGATTTCGCTGAATGCCCTCACTAGCTTCTCTGCTCCCCAAACCCTCAAGTTAATTGGCTACATTAAGCATATGAAAGTCATCATCCTAGTTGACAGTGGCAGGACCCATAATTTTATCCATTGGTGCCTTTCCCAAGAAATCAATYGCTATAACCGTGCAGTCAATAATTTTCAAATCATGATTGCCAATGGTGGTTCCATAAAATGTGAAGGGCATTGTGAAAATGTGCGCCTACAAATTGGTCAGTACCACCTAAAATCTCATATGTTTGCTATCGACATGGGCAATTGTGACATTGTGCTCGATGCTGAATGGTTACACACTCTCGGCCCCATCAGCATGGATTTTAGGGACTTAACCATGCAATTCCAACAGGAGGGACAACAATCAAAGTTCCAAGGCATCACATCAAGCTCCCTGAGATCATCAGTTTCCATCGAATGGAAAAGCTACTAAAAAAAGGTCATTCTGGCCTTATTGCCCAACTCCTTTCCATTCAAGCTGTTGAGACACCTTCTGTGCATCTTGACCTACAATCTATACTCTGCCAACACCAAGTTGTTTTTAACACTCCCCATGGACTCCCCCCTTCATGCAACGTCCATGATCATTCCATTCCTTTAGTGCCGGGTAGACTTCCTCCCAATGTTCACCCTTATCATCATCCCTTTGCCTAGAAGAATGAAATTGAGAAAATTGTTCAAGAATTGCTTGAAGCGGGTGTTATCCATCCTAGTACCAGTCCCTATTCTTCCCCTGTAGTCATGGTACTCAAGAAAGAAGGCACTTGTTGCACGTGTCCTGATTTTTGCACCCTCAACAAACTCACCATCAAAGACAAATTTCCCATTCCTGTCATTGATGACCTTTTGGATGATTTGAGTGGTGCTCAGTACTTTACCAAACTTGATCTCCGTTTTGGCTACCACTAGATACACATGAAAGAGGAAGACATTCCCAAGACTGCATTTAGAATTCATGAGGGTCACTATGAGTTTTTTGTCATGCCCTTTGGTCTGTGTAATGCCCCCTCATCTTTTGAAAGTCTCATGAATCATGTCTTCTGCCCTTTTCTCCATCATTTTTTCATAGTTTTCTTTGATGATATTCTCATCTATAGTAAAACTTGGAAAGCCCATCTCGCCCATGTGGATCAAGTTCTACATCTCCTATCTCAGCACAAACTTTTTCTCAAACACTCTAAATGTGCTTTTGGAGCCTCTAAAGTTGAGTACCTGGGTCATATTGTCGGCAAAGATGGTGTATGGGTGGATCCTAAGAAAATTGAAGCTATGAAGGATTGGCCTCGCCCTAAAACTCTTAAAAGCTTGCGTGGTTTTCTAGGTTTAACGAGCTATCATCGCAAGTTCGTTCAGCGTTATGGCAAAATAACAACACCTCTCACTGCTCTCCTTAAAAAGAATGCTTTCACTTGGACTCCCATAGCTGATCAATCCTTCCAAGCCGTGAAAGAGGCTATGTGTACAACTCCTGTTCTAGCACTACCCGACTTCACCAAGAGTTTTGTCCTTGAATGTGATGCTTCAGGGAAAGAAATTGGGGTAGTCTTCATGCAAGATGATCGACCTTTGGCTTTCACTAGAAATTTTTTTTTTGGAGCGACATTTGGGCCAATCAACCTATGAAAAGGCAATGTTGGCTATTCTTCATGTAATGGATCTCTTGCATCCTTATCTATTGGGGCAACACTTCCAAATTAAAATTGATCATTGTAGCCTCAAATATTTTCTAGAATAGAGAATTTCATCTCCAGAGCAACAAAAATGGGTGACCAAGCTATTTGGGTATGATTATGAGATCAATTTCAATAAGGGAAAAGAAAATGTGGCTGCTTATGCTTTTTCTTGGAAGTATGAAGAAGGGTCCCTCTTTTCCCTCTCCTTCATTGTAGTAGATTGGCTTCAAATTGTTCATCAGGAATGGTTACAAGACCCCAAACTTTCTCGCCCGATCCAACAATTGCAACATGGTTCTCAAGCTTCTCCAGGGTACTCTTGGCACAATGAAGAGCTTTATAAAGGATGTCTGCATTTAAGCAAACGGTCGAAACTCAATTCCACTGTGCTTTCTGAGCTTTATACTTCACCCAGATCTGGGCACTCAGGCTTTACCAAAACATATGAACAAATCAAACATTCTTTTTTATGGGAAGGTATGAAACTGGATATCCACACCTTTGTGGCTGAATGTGATACCTGTCAACGCAATAAAGGAAAAACTATCAAAGCTCTAGGCACACTGGAATTGCTCTCGATTCCACCCACTATTTGGACAAATATTTCTATGGATTTCATTGTTGGCTTACCTAAATCGAGCAATAAGACAGTCATCATGGTGGTAGTAGATCGTCTCTCCAAATATGCTTATTTCTGTGCTCTTCGACACTTGTTCGCCGCATCCACAATGGCTCAATTTTTTCTAGATAATATCTTCAAACTCCATGGCATGCCTCATTGTATTGTCTTCGACCGTGATCCCACTTTCACCAGCAATTAGTGGCAAGAATTGTTCAGGATCCAAGGAGCCCAATTGCATCTTAGCACCGCCTAGCATCCATAGATTGATGGACAAACTAAAGCTGTCAACAAGTGTTTGGAAACATATTTGCGGTGTTTTGCATCTGACTGACAACATCAATGGCCCCTTGCTGAATGGTGGTAGTAGGTACAACACATCTTACCATACTGCCACTCGCATGGCTCCCTTTGAAGCGGTCTACGAGAAAAAGCCACCATCGGTTCTCTCCTACATGCCAGGTGTCTCCAAGGTTTAAGAGGTTGACAACACTCTTATAGTGCACACGACCATTCTCTGTACCCTCACAGAAAATTTGGTCATGGATAAGAATCACTTGAAACAACAAGCAGATCAGGGTTGTTCAGAACGCCAATTTGCTGAAGGGGACCAGGTGTTTCTTCATCTGCAACCTTATAAGCAAACTTCACTCAAATTTGAACACTGTCAGAAACTCGCCCCCAAATTTTATGGTCCTTATACAATTCTCAAGCAAGCGGGGTTCGTGGCCTCCTAGTTAGCTCTTCCCAATCACTCTAAGCTCCATCCTGTTTTTCATGTCTCGTGCCTAAAGAAAGTGATCGGAACTAAGTGCCAGACTCAAACCAATTTCCTTGAGTTGGATGAAGAAGGATCCATTTGGTTGCATCCACAAGTAGTCTTGGACCAACGTGAGTGTCTCCTCTGTCATCGCACCATCAAAGAAGTCTTAGTTCAGTGGAAGGATACACCCCCAAAGATGCCACCTGGGAGTCGACTACCATTCTCTGCAACAATTTCCCCATCTCAAGCCTTGAGGACAAGGCTGTTTTTCAAGGGGGAGGGCATGTTAGGGACCTAACCTCCCTAACCCCTCACGTAGATAGAATAATATGTTTTCTATGTAATAAAGGCCGACATTAGTAAATAATGCCTATATAATAATGTGAACAAGTCTAACGTAAGAAGACTTAATAGAAGCTTCCGCTTCTAGAAAATCTTCCTCTAGAATGTTCTTCAAAAGATAGATCATAGAATTACTATAAATAGAAGTAGAAGGCATGGGAAAGTCTTGTCTTGAGAATTATTGTAATAGAACGTTGCTCTGCTGGAGGTTGCCCCCTCAAAGAGAGACATGAACTTGATAGAATAATATGTTTTCTAAGTAATAAAGGCCGACATTAGTAAATAAGGCGTATATAATAATGTGAACAAGTCTAACATAAGAAGACTTAATAGAAGCTTCCGCTTCTAGAAAGATCTTCCTCTAGAATGTTCTTCAAAAGATAGATCATATAATTAGTATATATAGAAGTAGAAGGCATGGGAAAGTTTTGTCTTGAGAATTATTGTAATAGAGCGTTGCTTTGCTGGAGGTTGCCCCCTCGAAGAGAGAAGTGAACTTGGATTTCTATCAATAAAGGTATCATTGCTTGTGTTATTGTTCTCTATATTTTGCTGTTTCGATGGTATCTGTTATAATATTTTCTATTTCTGGTTCATATAATACATCTGGTACCTTACATAGCATAACCTTGATTGACTCAAACGACTTTGCGAGGTCCATGTGGGTCTGGATTAGTGGCATGTCCCCCTTTCCCTGAGATATTTTCATCGTAGTATGTTACTTCCCTCCTACTTCCTTAGGCTTTGCTCTCCATAGGGATTCAGACAAGGACCCATACTAGGACTTGTACACAAATACTGGTTAGTATTCGTCTTTGGTGGATGTCATCCTCTTCGGGGATTTCAATGCTTGTACCAAAGCCTGACAAATTCCACTTTGTGATAGGTCCAAGGATGCTCTTTGTCTCCATGAGATAGACCTAGCTTCAGTGGACCTTTAGAAGGCATCAGAGGATGCACTGAAACCGCTCAACCTATGATAAACATCTATTGCACCTTGGCGAGTCCCATTGAGTTACTACTCCTAAATGGCCTTCCTCGTTTCATGGATTCTATCAGGTTCACATATTTCCCTCACAATCAGTGGGGGGTGACAACATGGTTGACTATGCTTGAGCCAACCGAGATTTACTCTCTTATATCTACCAATTTTCTATTATCTTGATCTCTCTAGCTAACCATGCCCTCCTTTTTGTCTCCTATTAAGCCGATCCTCCTCCCTCCCTACCCCACTACCCCTTGGACCCCCCTCGTACAATTGTCTTGTTTGATGATGGGGATTCAGATGTGTAGTCTTCCTGACTTCGCTAGCTGCTTCCTCCCCTCCCTTTTCTCGTCCCTTGAGTCGACCGCCTCTAAATATTCTCATCTTTCTTCGACTATTTGAGAAGTGACCCTCAACTCATATCCCCATATCACCAGTTCACTCTCATGTCCCAAGAACTCCAGATCTGATCTAATGAATTGGTGCTATGATGACGAGGAGGAAAAGCATGTCATAGACAACTCCATCATGCCTTCTTCCATGACCCCTCCTCCTACCCACATCTTCGAAAGTCCTATCATTACCTTCTTTTCTACAAGAAACATCTCTTCATCTCACATAGGAGACGTGGATCATGTGCATCCCTTCTCCATTTCCACCAAACCTTTTGGTGCATCGTTTTCCCCACCATTCTAGTTTTAGATTCTATTATTTTTCTTTCATTTGCAACTATGGGTGATAGATAGTGGGCCCTCCAAGCTAAGAGGAGACTCTTCACTCTTCCACATAGGATTTTCCTAGATGCAGACCTCATTAGATCCTAGGTTGTAGAGCTCATATAGTCTCGGGAATAGGTAGTAGATGCATGAAAGGCACAAGATCATGTAGTCATCTGGGATCTTAGGGTAGTGTTTTGGGATTCCCCCTAGGGTGGACTTGTTCGGGGCCATCGAAATGATGGCTTTGTAGTGGGGGTATGGTATCTCAGGGGTGTTGATCGATTGCTGGAATTGTAACAAAGATCTTTGGTCATCCCCAAGCATAATCTTCAATGTACTTAGACCATTCGATATCCTTTTTTTGACTAAGACCCATGCAATCCTTGCCAAGATGGTATTGGAGTACCCACAATATCATTGCTTTGTAGTTTGGAGCTCGGGGATTGGTGTGAGTCAGATGGGACAGGACATGGTTACCATGGTAGCATTAGACGACCGTGCTAGGTTCATGTGGGTTTAGATTAGTGACATGTCCTCACTTTCCTGGGATATTTTATTTGTAGTTTGCTACGTC
Organism: Picea mariana; assembly: GCA_032191745.1. NCBI lineage: Eukaryota > Viridiplantae > Streptophyta > Pinopsida > Pinales > Pinaceae > Picea > Picea mariana. Next base: position 189,539 of record JASDQU010736660.1, on the reverse strand, counting down.
CCTCCCACCTCCTCAGGTTTTGCATGGATGTAGATAGTGACCCTTTCTAGGATTCATATTCCAATATTGTATAATACTTGGTTTTTTTGTAGGTCATCATCCTGGAAGATTTCATTGCCTAGACCAGAGATCAATAGATTCCACTTCATAACAAGATAGAGAATGCTCTTTACCTACATGAGATTGACCTAGCATTTTCAGATCTTCTCAGATCTTCACACCTTATGGAAGACACTTGTTGCATCTTGCCAAGTCTCATAAGCTATTGTTCCTAAATGACATTCCTTGCTACTTGAGCTCTAGCATGTTTACTTGTTTTTCTCACAACATGGGCGTAGTGTAGTGGGCTATGTCCTTGCCAACTCGACCATAATTCCATACATCCGTCGGTTTTCAATCGATTCAATCCCTCTTGTGGACCATACCCCTTTCATTCTTTCTTGAAGTTGACCCTTCCCTCTCCTTACCCAACCTCCTTCGGGCCCTTCTCGTACTATTATCTTCTTTGATGTTGGGGACCTCGGTGCCTACTCATCCCTACTTTACTAGCTACTCCCCCCCTTTCCCTCTTTTTGGCCCTTGAGTCTACCTCGTCTAAGTGAGCCCTTCTCTCCTCATCTATTTGGGAAGCGATCCTCAATTCATATCCCCATGTCACATGTACTTCTTGCTCCTCAAAATCTAGATCTAGTCCAATGAATCGCTGGTATGACGGTGAATGCAAAGTACATTATTGCCATCTCCACACCTTCCTACACAATCCAACCTTCTATCCCCATCTTTGGACGTCTTATTGGTACCTCCTACATTGTAAGAGATTTTTTTGCATCTCATATAGAAGACATGATTTGTGTGCATCACTTTGATGCTCCCCCGAAATCTTTTCGCACACCCTCTTCCCCTGCTGCTTAGGTTTAGCCACCAACCTTGACCCCCATGCCATGTTCATCCACACGACCACTCTCTATGATGTACCTAGACAACCTCTTGTCCTTGTGTCTTCCCCCCATCTCTTTTCACCTGGTCTTCTATACTGATATCTAGTAGGTAGTTTGGGAGATGAACACCCACATAACAATAAATGAAGAGGGTTTCCAAGCATAATTCTTCAAACATGGTATACATCCTCTGATTGATTATCTTGTTGATTTATTTAACCATGTTGTGTGCTTCGACTTCCCACAGTTTTGGTCCCACCACACTATACACCTGTTCCACAAATTGCACTGTAGTGCGTGTTAAAGTATTCAATGTGCTTGTTTAACCATAGACAATATCACAATATTGTCACCCAACCATAGGCATGCAACCACCCTCGAGCACCATAACCTTTTCTAGATAGAATGATTCCAGAAGCAACACTAGAACCAACAGATAACCAAGAGAGCGCATCTTTCTTCGAAGATAGCGCACCAGACATAAAATCCCAAAACCACAGAATAAGAACAATAGTCAATTGCAGTAGTTGCAATTGCACTTACCATGAATACCACCAAGAATATTAGAATACCACCAAGAATGTCACCAAGAATGTCACCAAGAATACCACCAAGAGATACTAGAAGGTAGGGCGCATATCTTAGGCTAGATAGCGCTAGAGAGAGAGACCAAGAATCACTCCAGGAGATCCACCTTCCATTCTTGCAGCTGCAACTCCAAACTTGCGCTATACTTGAGAGAGTGAGTGAGGTGAGTGTACAAATGAACTCAAGCGTCCTCTATTTATAGTGCTCCTTGTCAACTGCCTAGGCCGACTTCTCCTTTCGGAGAGTAATACTTCAATATTATATATTCTACTGAGCCGACTTGTCTTCTAGGGTTTTTACACATCTATTTAGGGTTTCTCTTACTTCCGGAATATTCTATTCTAGCCAAAGGTTACACATGTAGGTTAATACCTCCCGCAACTACCATAATATCAACAGTGCGGATACAATTAATTAATGGACAGTCATGGTGGGCCACATATTCTCCAATTTCTATGCCATTGCACTTCACCTATAGCTATCAACAAAGTTTGAGATAAGACATATGAGGGCCAAAAGAAGGTTTCAAGCTAGAGGACTAGACCATGGATTGTATATTTCACACTCTGTGCCATCATTAAGGTGGAGAGATATCGCTCTTTGAAAGTCTTCAGTGGTTTTGTTGACTTTAAAAAAGCATTTGACTTGGTCCCGTGGGAGACATTGTTTCAGAGGCTTAGAATCATTGGTATTTAAGAGACCTTGATCATTGCTATTGGGCATCTCTATGAGTCTGTGCTTGGGTACCTTAGCACAACGCACAAAGTTCTAGATTTTATTAGGAGCACCATTCGGGTGAAGTAGGGGTGCCCTCTCTCATCCACATTATTCGAGAGTTATATTGATGAAATGGAGTCCTTTCTATAGGAGCATATACAACTTGGAGATGGGTGCCTTCACCATGTTTTGATCTCCATCCTCCTATTTGAAAATGATGTGGTTCTATTGTGCTTTGTAGAAATTTTTGGCAAAATAGATTTTAATGCAAAACAAAAATTTCACCCCTTTCCTAGAGGTTTCTCAAATCTTAACCCTATGAATTTCAGCCTTCGGGCATAACCTTCTCTCAAGGCTAGTACAAACCGCTAGCTCCCCAAAACCCTAGCTAGGGAAAAACAAGAAAAACCCTAGCTTAACCAAGGAGCTCCAACATGCAAGAATGACTCCAACAAGTCGTCCAAGGAAAGCCATTCTCTTGTCTTCTTCTTCTTCTTCACCAAATATACCCTAGGGTTTATCACAAAAGCCTAATCTCAAACCTCCAAGGGATAAACCCTAACCCACTTCAAGATGCTCAAAGAAGACCAAGAAACGCTAGCGACTCTAAGAGAGAGAGAGAGTGTGCCCCTCTTTTAGGTCACATCTCTACACAAGAGTGAATAAGAATGAACAACAAGATGATATATGAATGATGAACATCATCTCCTACGTCTTCTTCTTCACAAGAGAAAACCCTAGTCACAAGAGCAATCTCCAACAAAGACGCCCTCCTCCCATGTATACGTTCTCCTAGGGCATCCTCATGAACCCTAGCGAATCACTCCAAGAAGACAAGTACAAAGAGGAGAGTACAATGATGTTGACGATAATGAAAGGACTCTCTCCTTCCTCCATACATATGAGAGGTAATGGAGGCCAACAATACAATGTGGGCCCAAGCCCTTACAAGAAACCTATAGTAAGCTCATGTAGGCCTACACAAGTGAAACGCTCTAATCCAAGGGTACACATATCATGCTCCAAGGTGATGTTGTACACAATATGATGGTGTAGCTACTCAAGGTGTGTCCACACCTCTCCATCCCAAGCCCACATTGACTCCATCGCTCCTCCTAAGCCATGTACTCCATTGGGTCAGCTGCCCTTGCAAGAACACTATTGTTGCCTAAGCATCCCCGAGCCAACTCCTAGCCTCCAACTAGGAATCGAAGCTACCCCATGCCATCTAGGGCTTGATGCCCTCCTCTAGGATGCACAATGCTTCTCTTTCTAAGTAAGGCAACTTTAAGCAAGTGAACCCCTCCATGTGGCCACAATGAAGTACGCCCACCAAGTTGTCCAAAGAACTCCAATGCCCTAGGGAAGAGTGCCAAGCAAGCACCCAATTGAGGTAAAAAAATAAATCACTAAGCAAGTTGTCTCCATTGCAAATCCATCATGGACCATCTCCCATGTTCTAATCCATTTTAGATCATCTGGGTATCTGACATACACAATGTACCCGAAAACTCATGAAGCACCCAAAAACATGGTGTAAAAACTTTCGAAGTAACCAGAAAGTTAACATTTTCTACTCCAGAAGGTCTATAGAGATAGTTGGATGCCTTGGCTAGTTTTTTTGATCTTTGACAATCGATGGTCAACTTGGGTAAAACCAAGGTTATGATCTTCAACGGGTCAAAGAATGTTCTCACGAAGTCACTTTTATTTTAGGGGTGAGGAGATTGAGTCACTACACATATTTAGGGGTTTGGTTCTTAGGGTCCATATTTGTTATGAGGATGGCTCTCTAGCCCTAGATAAACAAGGAATA
>JASDQU010736660.1:114128-130303 GCA_032191745.1 Picea mariana | reverse complement strand
AATAACATGATGAATTACATCCTCCCTATAGACCTTAAGCTCATCATAGGTGAAAGCCAAAATAACCCTATACTCTCTTAGCAATTTTATTATTTCTTTCCTTTCCTCTTTAGGTGTGCTTTTTCCAACCTTCACCATTCTAGGCTCTTCATTAGTTCCAATGTTGATTTCAATGTGATCACTTGATTTTATACTTGTTTCCTCTTTTTGTTTGTGACCATCTTGCTTGTCAAATAGTTGTTCTTGTGAAAGAAAGCCTCTACGGACTGGGTTAATCTTGTAATCGTTTTCTATATAATTACATCCCTCTTCTTCTTCATTAATGAGGAATTCAGAAAATTCTTGCATGTGATTTAAGGACTTAATGACTTGTTTATCATCATCAAATATTTGCCAATGATCCATATTATCCGGAACTGAAGGCCTAAATATGACTTCTATCACAATGTTTCCTTTAATCAAATCCTGGGAGAGTTGAAGAGTAGAAGCAGCCACGGCCAGTTCATCTGCTTTAAAGTTCCGATCTCTAGGGATAGCAATAAGGTTTAAGGCATCAAAACTTTCCATGGTGTCCCACATTGCATTCCTATACTTTCTTAGCCTTTCAGATTTGCATGCAAATTTATTCTTAAGTTGTTGGATGACCAGATCTGAATCCCCCTTTATGTTCAAACATTTCACACCCATGTATTTGCAAAGCTCTAGACCAAGCAACAAAGCCTCATATTCAGCCACATTATTGGTAGCATCAAATTTCAATCTATATGCAAACTTAAATTCCTGACCAGATGGAGACTCAATGACTATTCCAGCACCTTTCCCAGATCTAGAAAATGCACCATCAAAATGCATGTACCATACCTCGTTAACTCTTTCCTCTTTAGCTTCTTCTTCTATGGGCCCTAAAGAGTTAGACAAGATGGCATAATTTCCTAATCCATCTTMTTTATACTTTAATTCATTTATGGGATTCTTTGGATCTTCTACATGATACCTTCTTTCCAATTCTATGTTTAGTTTAAACATGGCCCCATCTGGAGTGGAAATGGTGGCATAAGTTAAGTCCWTCTGTATATTACCCCCCAAATCTGCAGCAGTTTTTCTTAAAAGCAACATACCCCAAGCATCTGGCACATTGATCACTAATATGTTCATTTCTATTATTATGTCTGGGAAGGCAGCCAAGTGTACTTGTAAGCTTTTGATCAAACCATGCACCTTAATCATTTTACTATCCATGGCACAAATGTTATGGTAAGGCCTTGAAATCCTTAAGTTTAATTGTTCCATTACTTTCTTAGTCATAACATTTGAAGTTGCTCCATAATCAAGCATGCTATTGTGAAGAAGATGGTTGTTAACAAGTAGAGAAAGGAAAAATGGTTGGTTCTTTTCGTTTCCCCTATCCCAATTTTGCAAAATCATCGGTGCATCCTAGTAAGCTACAGCTGGTGGCCTGTCAATATTGTTCTGAGGAGGATATTCTATGGCTTTGAGTAGTTTCCCCTTTTGAGATGGAATCTTCATAATTTCTGCTACAGGGACCAACATTTTTGCATTATTCAACCATCCCCCTAAATCAATATTTAATTTTGAATTTGTAAGTCAATATTTAATTCTGAATTTGTAGGAACAATTGATTTAGGAGGGGGAGGAGGTACCTTAGGAACACTTGTTTGAGGCTTGTCTTGATTCTTAACTCCATTTCTTTGGTGAGCAAAGCCTCGATGTCTAGCCATACCTGATACCTACTTGGGAGTAGGCTTAGGACCAAAAAATTTTGTTGCTTTGTCCACTACATCATTCATGCAGTTTACATCCTTACCGTGCTTAGTTAATTCCATCCATTCATTCATGCCAACATTATACTTTCGACCACACATGTTAACATGTTCATTTTCTGATTTAGAGAACCCTTCTTCGTCACAAATTTCAAGGAAGATTTGGCAAGTTGATTCTTCATGAAATTCGCCACAAGGGGCCTACAATATGGAATAGCTTGGTGATCAAAAAAGTTAGTAGACTCAAAAGGATTTGGTGGCCTTGGCTCTTGAGGTGGAGGTTTCCTTGGCCATTTATCATTTGGCTTATGATGAGGTCTACTAAATTGAGCCCTCTCCATGGTTATCAACCTATTTTGCACTATGTCAATCTGATTAGCATGGTTAATCTCCATTTTCTTAATTAATTGGGTGAACTCCTTTATGCCATCATTAGAAGACTCTTGATTTTCCACTTTCTTCTTCTTCTCCTCATTGGGTTTGTAAGAAGTTCCCCTTGAAAAAACTGGAAAATTTGACTTCCTAGCATCTTGCATATTTTTGTCTATTTTTATAGCATAATTTTGTGCATCCCTTAGAGTTGTTGGCTCTTTATCCCTCAACTGATATCTGATTTCACCCTATAAATTAATATTGAGGCATCAAGAAGCTTAATAGTTTGAGGGAGGCTTTTAACTAAGTCATTAAATTTCTTGTTGAATTCCTCCATGGTTTCATGCTCCTTCTTTTCACTAGAGTTAAGGGCATCCAATAAATGGTGATCTTCCTTCTAATCGCCCCATCTCTCATTGAAGGATTTTTGGATTTCTACCAAGGTGCTAAACTTGTCATCATCCTGTTCCATGAACCAATCTAAAACCTCCCCTTCCATAGAATACACAAAAAGATTCGTCTTGACATCTTCATAGTTGTGACCATTACACCATTTTAGGATACGATCTGAGACCTGGCACTAACAACATTGTTTCCCTGAAAAGCAGGCAATTTCTCAATAGCTTTGTCAGGAATAGGATGAGGATAACCTTGAATATTAGCAAAATTACATGGACTCAATGGATCACACATAGTTGTTGTAGGATTAGTTGTTGTGGGATTATTATCTGCAAACAAGAGATGTATATCAAAGATTGTTTCTTCTCCGAGACTTTCAAGGAGCCTACAAGGAGCTAGTCTGTTTATTCTCCTCCTATACACCCTTTAAGGTTCAGGAAGAGAATCAACCAACCCTTGCGGGTTGCTCCTGGTAGGACACCTCAAGGAATGATTAAATGGAGTCGCCACTTGGAGACTAAGCAATGTCAAATAACCAAACCCAAGTTGTGATAATTAAGGGAAAAGTTTGTTACCTAGTTTTTAAAGAATTAATTAAATTTTGTCAATTAACCAAAGATAAGAGAATTATCCCCGACAACGACGCCAAAGATGTTGTCGTCCTACTACACACCTACAATCATGGAGATGTCTCAAACCCACTTGGTGTGTCCTTGGAGGCACAAACCTAAGTCTAGACCCATTGTCACCTTGATCTAGACTCCTTCTGTCTAGGCTCACTCCTAGGGAAGCCAAGGGGGGTAGACCTTATTAAACTATGTGAAGTTTTGTTGTTAAGTTTCTAGGAGTTAATTAAATTAACAATTATGGAGACCCAACCCAATGACAAGCAGAAATGCAATATGCAATTCTTTTAATGACAAGCAAACATTTCTTTACAAAACAACAATTAAACCAGTGCCTAAAGAATATCAAAATTGACTTATTGAGATACACACTATGAAAGATTACTCTACAAGTATGAAACAAGCTTATGAAATATATATACAAGAATTGAAAAGTAACTTTACACTTGAAAAATTAATTCACAAAATAAGGAATACTTGCTATAAGGAATAAAGAATGTTTTGATAAATGTAAATATTCAATAGTAAAGAATTTGTTGAAAGTAAATGCTTGAAGAAATAAGTTGCATGAAATGAAATTGCAAGGAAAGCAAATGTTGTGAAATGTGAGTAGGTTGATTTTAATTAATTTTAGGTCTCTCTTGAACTTAGGGGGATTAGATGTGAATTGTAGCAATCCTAAGCTATGTGACAACCCCAAGTCCTTATCTCTTCAACCAAGAGGAAGTGTTGGGTGCTCAATAAGAAGAACAACAAGGTTCTTCCCTATCTCCACAGGTCAAATCCAAAATGCTTGGGCACTCAACAAGGAGGACACATAGTGTCGTGAAACCATCCCCGACTTCAATCCCTTTTAGCCTCATAAGTCACCCCTTTTTAATGGTTAAACCAATAATAGATTGGGTGCCTAATTAAACTAGCCACACAGTCCTTTGCCATTTCTTCGTTACCCAAGATCCACAAAGTGGAAAGGGGAGGGAATACGGGGCAAAGGCAAGGCACAATTTTGATTACTTTGCAAGAAATGAAACCTAACTAGCCTTCACGATATTGCAAGGATGGCAAAGCCAAGCACAATGCAAGGTGTGGGCACGATTAAGTAATTGAAATAACTTTGAAAATAAATGCAATGAACAACTAGCCACACAACTTTGCCTTAAGAACAAAGGTGGGCAAAACAAATTAATTTAGCAACCTCACAACTATGGCACAATGTGGAGAACAAGCCTACCGATTTTGCGCCAAGGTGGGTGAAAGAAAATAAGATAAAATGAAATAAACTACACTAGCCACTCAACCTTTTCTTTGTAGGAGAAGTGGAGCAACAATCTTGAGCAAAAACAGAAAATTAACTTCTAAACTAACCTTCACGATATTGCAAGGTTGGAAAAGCCAAGCACAATGCAAGGTGTGGGCACAATTACTAAAACTAATTTACAATTTACAGATTTGGAAATTAAAATAGAGAATGCAAGCCCAAGAGACTCTCATGGGTTGTTTACAATGACTTAGAGAGTAAGAGAGGGAAGAGGGTTTGACACCACAACTCTTGGATGCTTCCTTGAGTCCCTTGGGGCTAAAAATGGTCAACACCTCCCCTTAAACTGGCGAAAACGTGCATAAAACAGCAAGCTTTGCTTGCTGGAAAATGCTAAAAATGACTTGGAATAAGTTAGTTTATGTTAGTACATAAAACAGAAATTATTTTATAAAAATATGAACTTGAAAAGAAAGATTAGATTGCAATATTAGAGAAGGATAATGCTTGAAAATGAATGATAAATGGTTGGAAATGAAAACAGAAAATAAAGGAAGCTTTAGATGGTTGGACAAGTGAAATTCCAGATCTAGAATCCACTCCTCCAAGCCTTTGGTAACCTGCATATATGTAAATCCTTGCTACACAATGAAACAAGAAGGTCAGTTTATCTAAATGGCTTGCAAAATACTTTCCAAACACAAGTAGAAACAACCCACAAAGATTTATTGCAATACTACTACAATGCAAGCAAGGAAATACCAAAACAATTGCAGCAATATTACCTCAATGAGAACACCATACAATAGCACCATGAACACTCCAAGAGAACACAAGAGATCCTCCAAAGCTTCACTTTTATTATCGACAAGATATGGCTGCAAAAATTGCAGCAAGATTACAAAGAAGAAATTGGGAGAGAGCAAGAAGGAATGGGGAGAAATTTGGGCAGCATGGAGTTGCACTGAAAATAGATGCAAAAATGAGTAGAGGGGCCTTTCTTTTAAGGGAGGAAAGCAAGGGAGACCCCCCTTGCATGTTTTACAAGTGTCATTCAAAGAGGAGGGGGCTCCACTCAAGGGGGGCGCACTTTAGGAGAGAGGGGCACACCTTAGGAGAGAGGGAATGGTTGTTAGCGGGTGGGAAACCCTTTTCTTAAGTTACAACATCTCTCTATGGTCTAAGAGGGGCGCCCAAGGTGTGGGGCCCTCCCAACCTTAGAGTTCTACCTTTTCCCATTCTCAGATGAAGAGGGGGGGCGCATTTCCCCTTAGGGAGACTCAACAAAAGGTGGAGGGGTCTTTTCTCACTTTAGAACAATTTCCCATCGTAGGATAGACTTTAAGAAACATTTCCCCATCCCCTTTCATGACTTTAGTCACTTTTAAAAAATTTGGCTTTTTTACCTTAGCCAATTAATTGTTGGTATTTTAATGACTTGGACTCCTCATGGACATTGACCTAGCAAAACTTTTCCAATTGAATTGAAACTTGGTCCAAGGGTGTAGGGGGTCATAAACCATTTGATTTGAATACCCATACCCCTATACAACATCCCCAAGGACCAATTTTTACATTTTACATCAAAAATAATTAAAATTTCCAATTTACGGAAAATTTTAATTATTAAAAAATCCTATCAAAACTTAACGGAATTCCACAAGACTCTAGGAGATGTCTAGCATGGTCATTTACAACATATCTAAACCTTAGCCACCCATTGGGTTCGATCATTAGAACGCCTTTCACCACTTTGGAGGATTATTTGAGTGAAAAACTCGAGGATAATTAAAATCGTCGGTAAGCAAGATTAATTACCGAAGGAAAAAAAACACTCGATGAAAGGACTTCCCTAATGATAAAGTCCTAGGCAACTAAATAAAAATTGACTCATGCTAACATATTACATTATTATCCCATGCAGGGGAGTGGGCATTCCGTGTACAAAGAAAGAAGTTATGGGGGCAGAATTGCCCTGCTGAGATATAAGTCTTCAAATATGTAGTACCACAAGGTACATATCTTCATGGTACATGACGTTGACCCCTATTTGAAATAGGTGGCCAACAATGTCCTCGGCCTCATCGGATAGCTCTGATGATGTATCATAGGCTATTGTTTGATCTACCTTTATGCACACATCCTCCTCGTGGCGAGATGAATGCTCCTCCACCTGTCCTTCATGCTTGTCTTCCTTAACTTTCTTCCTTGCTTTTAAAATAATCCTCATCCAAATCCTCGGGGCAACTTTCGTGCTTCAGTTCATAATAGTCTTTTAAGGGTAAAGTTGCAGGGATCTTCTCATCTAATGTTAGATACTTCTCGTAGTCATGCCTGTATTTATTTTCCTTTAGCTCCCTCGAAAGTGCCTTCAAATGTTCTGGATTAAACTTCTTAAGTAACTTCAACATGGTTGATGTAATCACAGGCTGACAAGATCACCAGCTCTAATTCCTTCCCACTATTTCCCTTTAAAGTAAATCGCGTGGCCTTTTTCGGAAAAACCATGAAAAATTGTCGAATTTAAAATGTTGATAACTTGACTTTCCAAACTTTGTTTCAGCTAATTTTGTTTTTGAAATTGGTTATTTTTCCAAGAGGAATTCAAATATCTAAATTTGTTTTGTCAAATTCGGCTCAAAAAGTTTCATATCTAAACGTGAAGTGCGCCACCCTCTTTCTTCCCTAAGAAAAAATATGCAATTTTTATTTCCTTCTTTGGCCAAGGAAAGTGCATTGATGCAATCACAAGCTGGCAAGATAACCAACTCTAATACCACTGTAATATCCCCAATAGAGCTAGGCATGAATTTTATGAATTTTTATGCAATTATGTTATTTTTCCACAAACATTTTGCATTCATTCTACTAAAGACATTTCGTCAAACATAGTGCAAGCATCCTAGATACACTTGGAATAGAAGAGAATCATGGAATATTTTATTATGAATGGAGATTGAATACAACAATCCAATGGCTGCTATGGCAGCTGCAATACATCAATGGAAACACACAATACTAGCCAAAAACCTAGAATCATGCCATGGCCTCCTCAACAGATGAGATCAAACCCTCCAAGTGCCACAACCTCTCCAAGCAAATCACTACAACCCAAAACTAAAAACAAACCCAAGATGAAGCTCCAATGAAGATACTGGATGGATCCTCCTCCTTGTTTAGCTAGGGTGGATATTGCACCACCGAAACTAAACCTATAGTGGAGGGGTTTTTCCCAAAACCCCAACGAAAACTCTGGCTACAAGAACACTCAATAAGATATCAAATCATAATCCAAAGTGAGGCTCTACCCCTCCTTTTATCCTTTCTCCATGCCTTCTAGAATTTTCCCCTTTTTGATCAAATCAAATGTAACTTCTAGAATTTTCCTCTTTTTGACTAAATCAAATATAATTTCTAGATTTTTTCTATTTTTTGACTAAATCAAATATAACCCTTAATTTCCCTCCAATTTTCACTTTAAGATTAAAAGTCACTTTAATAATAATTAAGTAACTTATTAATCTAAAGTTACTTTACTTTCCCTAATGTCACTTTAATAATATAATATCTCCTAACTAAGTGACATTAAATGACCCCCTTTTCACTCCTATTTCTCCACTGACAAGCCACGAGAATCCCTTCTACTACAAAACCAAGGAACTCAAAAATGGGGACATGACAAAAATTAAGAGGAAACATGCAAATGAAATTATCTCCTTTGGGTTGAACCTATCATACCATTCCCTTGCATCTCTTTTCATCGGAAGTGCAGACATTTCCATAGTTACATCTTCATGGACAACATTAAACTCTTCCATAAAGTCATTGAAAGAAGCAACAAAAAATGGAGAATTATTATGATTTCTATAGAATCTTGGAGCATGTTTCTTCCATAACTCATAATGAAACTCATGTGGATATCCATGAATGCATGAGAAATCTAAAGAACCCAACAATTTTGCTTCCAATTCCTTGCAAAATGGAGCCATACCTCTTTACTTCAAATCTGAAAGATGAAGTTATACTCGTCCACCATGGCATCATGCCATAATTGCTTTGCATTAGCCTACTCAAAGTTGGAAGGCTCTGCATCAATGATAGAAAACATCACTACAACATAAGAAGGATTTCTTCTAGGTGGATGCCTCACCCGAAAAATAGATCTGGGTGCTCCCACTTGCTCTACTTCCTTCAAAATTTGGGTAAGCCCTCTCAGCTTCTTGGCTAAACTCGAGGGTAATAAGCCCTCTCCCTCTAAACCGAGATCTTGTTGATCTAAATCTGATTCTGATCTATCCTCCAGATCAGACTTTGGATCAACCACCTTCTCACCTTCTTCAATCTCTATGAGAAGCTCCTAGGAACTTGACAACCATGCATCCTCATCGAACTTTTTATCCCTACTTACCAGTGCCTTCAATTGCACTAGAATGTAGATCTAGTAAGCCTTAGATGTTTCACTATACCCAATAAAAATACCCTTGGTACTCAAGGTTTCAAACTTAGTTCTCTTCTTGTCAGGTGCATGGGTATAAAGAGAACAACCAAATACATGGAAATGACATACTTGCGACTTCTCACTAGTAAAGGCTTCCTCTAATATCTTGTCCTTTAATGCCCTATGAGGACATCAATTAAGAATGTATAGAGTTGTATTGCACACCTCTACCCAAAGAAACATGTGCAAATCCAAGTCATGAATCATAGCCTTCAATGTCTCTATGATACTTAGTTCTTCCTCTCTGCAACCCCATTCTATTGCGGGTTGTAAGGCACTATCAACTCCCTCTTGATTCATGCTTCCCTACAAAATGCATTAAAGTGCTTGGATGTGTACTCTCCTCTATCGTCAAACCTCAACACTTTGATATTTTTACCTATCTAATTCTTCACAAGAGCTTTAAACTCTTAAAACTTACTAAAGACATCATCCTTGGTCTAGGTCTTTTTGGAGGAATCATCAATAAATGAACATGATAAATGTTACCTATCAAAGAAGTTGATGACATAGGTCCACACATTTGAAAAAGCACTCTCCACATGTTTGTCGAGTGCATAGCCCTTGCACACTTCTAACTTCTAGATCTTGAAGTTTGACAATCCTTGCACTATGTCCTTCAAGAGAGGCAGTGCTTTATAGTGCAAGTGACCAAATATCTTGTGCCAAAGATCTCCCAAATCGTCACTGTCATGCACTAATGCACAATGTTTCACCAAATCCACAAGCCACCCTCTTGCACACGTTTGGCCAAGACTCGACCATCCTTTTAGTTGTGATCTATTATGATAACTTGGTTATCATCAAACTCAACCACACAATTAAGATCCATCATGGTTGAAACTGAAAGAAGATTCTTAGTTTAGCTATGAACATACAAAACATCACTCAACTTAAGAACATCACCTGATGGCATGCCGAAAGAGAAAGATCCCATTCCAATGATTAGATATGTGGCATCATCACCAAACTCCACTTGTATGTCGGCTTCTTGCTCTTGAAGTTTATTGAAGCCTTCTTGTTGAATGGCATTTGTCTGGATGCTCCATTGTCCACATACCACCCTACACCAAAGATGATGTTAATGGAAAGGCACGATACAATGGAGAAGGTCTCAAGCTTGGTGCTAACTCATCCACTCTAAAAGTTTTTGCACTCCCTACAAACTGCTTCTGCTATGTGTTCTTTGCCTTCGTTTTCTCAGGACACTAAGATGCATAGTAGCCCATCTTGTGGCACTTGAAACATTTCACATAACTCAAGTATTTCTTCCCACACTCCAATAAAAATGAATGTTCCTTGTGACGCTTCTTGGGTTCCTCCCTATTTCCTCCTTTCCTCACCTTATCGATGAGGGCTTGGTTTGAGATCTCATTTTTTTTGGCTCTAAATGTTGCACTCGTCTCTTCTTGGATGAAAGCATCCCAAAGCTGCTCAAATATGGGCATGTGCTCATGGCCACAAACACTCTGCATAAAGGATTCCTAGGGCCTTGCCAATCCATTCATTGCAATAGACACCAACTCCTCATTCTCAACCTTCACCCCGATGGCCATAAGCTAATCTCTTATCTAAGTAATCTTCATCAAGTAACTATTTATTGTGTATGAGTGAATTGATTCTTTAGAAGCAATTTTCAAGATGTATTCCCACTCTGATAAAGAGTTATCAAGGCTAGCATGTGAAATATCCCAAATCCGGCGAATCTGGATATCTACTATTGAAATAGTGTTCTGAGTCCTGACTCTTGAATCTGATACTCTGGAGGTTTCTGGATGCGTTTTAATTAATTGTTTAACATGCTTGGAGATTTTTACATGTGTGTGTCATACAAATAAGGTTTGAACATATATATGAAGCATGTGAATTAATGAACCAACACAATCTCAATAGCATGTATTATATGGAAAAAGCAGGAAATACAACTGATATGTGGAAAGCATAGAAATAATCATCAGTTGGATCTCATAGATCGTCAATGGAATACAATGCGACTAATACAAAATACCCGTGAACAAAAGATGTGGATAGATCTGCACAAGCACGGATAGATCGACAAAATGAAGTTCCGGAAACTCACGGCAACTGCTGCAAATGTTGGAAAACTCACCATGGTGGCTATACTTGACAGATCCACCAGGAAACTATCCCAAACTAAGCGCCCTGGCCTCTAGAATCTTCATGATAACTGTCGGACTGAAGATCTGACTCTTGAAGCTCTAGATGAACCCTGGATGACATCCCCTCGGGGGTTGCGCACCTCCAATGCTCTGGGAGTGCACCCTAGTGATTCCACCGTTGGAATCCACTGATACATGTCTCGAAATGTGCACCCTGGCCTCCTTTGTACTAGGTCGGAATGGTTTCCTCTGATCTGAACCAGAACAACCCCCAGAACCCCAAATGTCCCTCCTCAAGAGTTGTGCACTTCCTAGTTGTCTAATGCACCCTGGTAGATTCCACCATCAAAATCTGATGACTGGTGGCTCAAAAGAAGTGCCCTGGTTGATCCTCAACTGAGTCAAAAGGAATCGACGAGATAAGCCCTAGTCTCGTGCAGCTACACAAAACCCTATCTAACCCTTGCGCCCTCACTGGTTGCACTGCGCAATCTCTACAATAGATCTGAATACTCTTGAACTGGCACAGTGAAATACAGTGGTATCTCCGATAAGCTAGGGTGTGTCTTCCAACACCGAAACAAATTTGTGTGGTGGTTTCCTCCAGAAATCCACAAAACATCAAAGAGGACGATTTCCTCCTCTGGAAACTGTTCTCAACATCAAATCATAACATACGAATTCCTCCTTTTATACCTTTCTTGATCTAATTCTCTGTTGACATCACTTAAGCTAGGTGCTTTTCCTCCTAAGGTGAGTGATTAATTAATTAAGTCTCCCCCTCAACACCTTTTCCTTCTATTTCTCCGTTGACTTTAACTTAAGTGACTTTTCCTATGCTTTTTGGCTTAATTCATCATTTAGCCACTTATTCACCCTTATTTCTCCTCTTGTTCCCTGTTTGTGCCTGACTATTGTCTACGGGAACAAATAGACTACTAAGTCACTCCCTGTTGGCCTACTCTTGGGAACGGGACATCACAGTCCTCCCTTCCTGATGTTGCTTGTCCTCAAGCAACATCAATCCTAGGTGTTGCAATATATGCTCTCCATCCCATGTGGCATCCTCCACTGGAAGTCCCCTCCATCTGACCAACCACTCCCTGATGACCCTGCTCCTCAATTTGTGCTCTCTCTGCTCAAGGCTCAAGCACCTCCTCCGATACTAGCTCCAACTGACAC
Organism: Picea mariana; assembly: GCA_032191745.1. Lineage (NCBI taxonomy): Eukaryota > Viridiplantae > Streptophyta > Pinopsida > Pinales > Pinaceae > Picea > Picea mariana. The sequence continues at coordinate 118,067 of JASDQU010736660.1, read as the reverse complement.
TCCTCATCCAATGGTGGAAACTCTTCTAAAATGCTAACATGTTGTCCCACTGCCTTTTTAAGGCAAGAAACGTGAAATGCGTTGTGAATCTTGCTACCCTCCAGTATCTCTAGCTCATATGCCACCTCACTTACCTTCTTGATGACTCTGTACGATCCATAAAATTTAGGCTTCAGCTTCTCTACCCCACTTCTTTTCAAGGAGGATTGTTTGTATGGTTGTAATCGCAGAAAAACCAAGTCCCCTACCTCAAAGTTGCGCTCTATCCTCTGCCTATCTGCATAGATCTTCTGTTGGTTTTGAGTTGCCTGTAAGTTCTCCTTTACTGCATATAGAATCCTCTGACTCTCCTCAACCCAATCTTTGGGCCCCGGGACCTTGCTATCCCCAAACACAGTCTCCATAAAAGAGGGTGCATCGTATCCATACAATGCTCTAAATGGCAACATCCTGATAGACATATGGTAAGTTGTGTTGTAACAATACTCACCCATATGCAACCATCTCAACCATTTGTTGACAAATCCACTCGTGGCTAGCTCTGTGCCCACCAACAGGAAGAGCACCCATCTTTGTCACTGACTATCTACCTGGGTAAACCATGCAACCAAAAGACCTCTCTGAAAAATAGCTCTACTACCTGTATGGCCTTGTAGTCCATGGATATGGCAAAGAAGTGTGCAAATTTGGTTAGCCTGTCGACCACTACAAATATACAGTCCCTACCCTACACTTGAGGAAGACCTATAATAAAGTTCATAGAAGTGCTCTCCCATTTCTACTCTGGAATGGGTAAGATGCTAAAGTAACCCAGCGAAGTTTGTCTGCTCGGACTTGTTCTACTAACAAGTCGTGCACTCCCAAATGTGTTTCAGTACATCATCCTTGAGATCCTTCCATGAGAATCTCTCCATGATCTACTTGTAAGTTTTGAACTACACTTGATGCCCAGCTGCAGGCGAATCATGACACACCTTCAGAATCTTCCCTTTCAAGGTAGATTCTGGAACCAAGTAGATCTGGTCCTTGTAGAAAATGCCATCATCTAGCACCCGGTATCTATCATCAACTACATGTCCATCCAATACCTCACAAGAAAATTTGTTTTTGGAGTACTCCACCAACAAATGTGTCTTCCAGTCTGTGCAAATATCCATCATCGAACACCCTGCTGGCCTCCTGGACAAGGCATCTGCTACAACGTTCCTTTTTCATTTAACGTACTCAATATCAAAGTCAAAGGCTTGGATCTTCGAAACCCACTTTTGTTGTCTCTCGCTGAGGTCATTATGATCCACCAGGAAATACTTGAGACTGTTGTAATCAGTCTTCACTACAAATATGCTACCCACCAGATACTGCCTGAATTTGGTTAAGGCATGCATGATTGCCAGCATTTCCTTGTCGTAAATTGAGTAGAGTCTCTCTGACTTATTGAGCTTCCTACTTTCGAACACAATGGGATGGCCTCCCTACATCAAAATGGCTCCAATCCCCACTCCTGATGTGTCACACTCTAAGACAAACGGTCGAGAGAAATTCGAAAGGGCTAGAACAGGGCATGTGCTCATAACCTCCTTCATTTTCTCAAATGTCTGTTGTGAGTTCTCCATCCAATGAAAAGCACCCTTCTTGGTTAGATCTGTAAGCGGTGCTCCCAACTGTGAAAAGCCCCTGACAAACCGCCTGTAGTAACTACATAACCCAAAGAATCCCTTCAGCTCCGTGAGGTTCTTTGGTGTTAGCCAATCCAGAATGGCCTTGATCTTCTCGTGATGAACCTGTACTCCCTGCTCACTGATGATATGCCCCAAGTACACTAGTTCTCTCATCCCAAACTCACATTTGGACTCCTTGGCATATAATGACTATGCCTACATAATGCCCAAGACCTCCTCCAAATGTGCCAAAGGCTCATCCCACGTCGTGCTATAAATCAATATGTCATCAAAGAATACCACAAGGTACTTCCTCAACTGCCCCCTGAAGATATGATTCATGCAAGACTGAAAAGTGGCAGGTGCATTGGTCAATCCAAATGGCATGACCAAGAACTCAAAATGTACGAAACGGCATCTGAACATTGTCTTCTCTATGTCCTGCTCTTTGATGCTAATCCGATGATATCCTAACCGCAGGTCAATCCTAGTGAAGAAAACTGTCCCATGTAACTCGTCCATCAACTCATCTATACGCGGAATGGGATACATGTTTTTTATTGTTTTCTTATTGAGCGATCTGTAATCAATGCACATTCTCAATGTGCCATCTTTCTTCAGTACCAGAACGACTGAAGAAGAAAAAGGACTCGTGTTGGGCCTGATGTGCCCATTGCAAGCAATTCTTTGATTGCTTTCTCAATCTCGTCCTTGAATCTCTTGGGGTGCTTATAGGGCGCGGTGATCACTAGTGTAGCCCCTACCTCCAACTCAATCGTATGCTCAAATCCCCTGTCTGGTGGTCTCCCTAGTGGTATCGGCCCAAACACTGGTCATACTGACTCAGAAGCTTCCTGATCTGTGGATGGTAATGCTCTATGCCCTCTGAATCCTTTTGCCTGGTGATCAAACACTTTGTTGCATAAGCTACATCATCGTGACGGAAGATCTGTTCCATCCTCTTCGCTAATACTGCTCGGGGTGCTCCTGTAGACATACCTCTCAGTACCACTCTCAATCCACTAGCGTCTCTGAAGCTCATGGTCAACGTCTGATAGTTGAACCCAATCTCTCCCAATGAACATAGCCATTGTACCCCCAATATTGCATCTGTATCTAATAGGTCAACTACATAAAAGGTATTCATCAAGGTGTAGTTGCCTAGCTTGACCTCTAGGTCCGGGACCAAGTCCAAGCATGTCATCATGTATCCATCTGCCACTGCCACGTGGAATCTCTCAAACTCCTCAGTGTGTAACCCCCTCCTAGCTACTAAGGATGCATCTATGAAATTGTGGGTGGCCCCACCGCCAACTAGAGTTGTCATGCGTTGCCCTTGTACAAGGCCCTTGAGCCTGAGAGTGTTGTACCTGGGTACTCCAGAAAGGTTTTCTATGGTTTCCCCTTTCACTTCTCTGCAAGGTTTTGTGTCCTCCTTTGGTTGTGCCTCTGTCTGAATTTGAGGTTTCTTCGGATGTCGCTCCGGCTCGTGTGTAGTCTCCTCCTCTGAATCATTGTCTACCTGTGCTCCGATCTCCTCATCCTCCTCACTTCCTAATTCCACCTCAATGTAGTGGATCTGCCCCTTTCCCATGCATCTATGCCCTGGGACCCAAGGGTCTCTACAAGAGAAGCAAAGCTTCTTCCTCATCAACTCTCGCCTGGTGTCATAATCCATCTTGGGCTTACCCTTCCATTCCCTTCGGGGATTTTTCTGATCCCTGTCTCTCTGTGGTACAAAGGGTTTGGTAAAGGTTTTGGGTTTTAGCGCTGAGTCCCCCATGTCTCTCATTTGCACAATGGCCTCCTATAGGGTGTGAGGCTTGAAAGCCTTAACCCAACCCCTCAATGGCTCTGTCAATGCCTCGGTGAACAACATCACCAATCTGTGCTCTGATATATCTGATACGGCCACTGCCTTCCACTGGAACTCTATGATGAAGGCCTCAACTGACCATGTCTGTCTCAACTGTGTAAGATCCCTAAAATGGAGCTCTGGATCTCTCCTGTCAAACCTCTCCATCAACCTCTCGGTGAACTCCAAGTATGAAGTAATGTGTCTATGACCCAAGGTCACCAACCCATGGTACCACCACTCGTGGGCCTCCCCATCCAAGTGCAAGGTGGCGAAGTTGATAGCTTCTGACTCTGTCATCGGGTTAAGCTTGAAATATGTGTCAAGCTTCTATACCCATGCCTAAGTTGAGCATCATGATGACTAGTCGAAAGTAGGAATGTTCAACTTTCCCACTTTCTTGATGAAATCCATGTTTTGAGTTTG
>JASDQU010736660.1:75790-107346 GCA_032191745.1 Picea mariana | reverse complement strand
ATTATAGGTGTGCTGACGAGTAGAGTGGGGATAGGAGCCAAGGGTTGCCGCCTCAAGAACCTTGGAGAGGATCTCATATTTGGCTATGGTCATGTCCAAAGATCTGAAGTGTGAAATGGGGGGGGGGGCAGGAGCAACTCCTTAAGGCGGGTGGTGTAGGAGTTGGCATAATCTCTATCGAAAAGGAAGGTGGTGGGGGGGAGCTGGGATGCAGGGGGAGGGGAGGGGAAGATGATGTAGAGAGGGAGAAAACAGTGTTACCAACATCGCGATAATATCGTCTACATCGCGATATTATCACCACTTTGAGGGTCGACGATATCGCTCGAAAATATCCCGATATTTTCCTCCGGCTATAATATCGCGATATTTTCGAAAATAGCGCGATAATATCGTGAGTTGATTGAAAATGTCGCAGGGCCATGGAAAGTGATGAATTAAAAGTTGATTTTTGGGCTTTAAAGTGTCATTTTGCAAACAAAGTGTGGGGTTTGGAGAGCAAAGAAGCAAGAGACAAGCAAGAGTGGAAAACCTAGTTTTTTTTTGTCATTTTGCAAACAAAAGAGGCTAGTAATCTACTAATTAGTGGTAATATTAAATTCTTAAAGTAAAAGTGACATTCTCCTTAATGAAAGATAAAGGAGAATGTCACTTTTACTTAAATTTTTAACATTACCACTAATTGTTTTAAGGATGTTTGAGAGTGGTTCCAACCTCATTGGACATCATATGGAGAAAGTAGACTTTTAGGTCCCATTCAAAATTCAACAGACTTAATGTTTTTAGAATTTTAAGATTGGCAGTATTGCAACATTTCCACTAGATTCTATCGTGTATGAGGGTATGGAATTGGCATTTAGACAAGAGCACCAAGCCCTCTATGTACCTCGATGTTGGTGGCATTAATTGTTGAACTCTTCTATCACGACCCTAGTAAAAATGTACCCTTCACTCAAGTAAAATCACTTATTAGGCATGTTAAGCCTTTTCTATCTTTCTTTAATGCTTAAAGGGTGACATTGATGATGAGGATCCTAATATAGGCGATGATTTTGATATGTAGTTATTTGTTGTAGCATGTTTTTTTTGGACTCTAGAGGCCATTTACAGCCTCTTTGTTGATGTATTTTGGTTCAGAGATTAATTGCACTCAGTGCTATTTTGGTTATATGCACCCTTACTATTTACATGAGAAACTTTGCATATTTGTGTATAATGGTTTGGCTTCATATGGATGCGCATGAATATATCTTCACGGACTTCGACATAGCGAGTTGTACTTGGCAGTAGCACCAGTAGTGGACACCAGAGTCTAGCTCCTGCTTCTTCTACAAGACATCAGAGTCCAATGCCAGCCCCAGGGCCTTCTTCCTCTAAAGGAAAACCCATTTCTAGAGCCATGACCTTTGCCCGTAAAAGGTGTAGAGGGAATTATTAGTTTATTTATTTGATTTCATTGTAGATGACTCATGATGATGAGATATATTTATTATATTTTTTGATGATATTTTAAGGCTTTAGAGTCAGGAGATGATTCAATGTTGATCTGTGATGTATTGGAGTTTAGTAGACATCTTATATATCAATTCTCTTTTCATATTTATGTGGAAATGCATTTATTTGATGTTGTTGATGCTTTAGATATTTAAAAAATTGAAAAAACTGAATATTTTTGTATTTTTTTCATTCTTACGACATTTTCCAATATTTTCCCTGATGTTGTCGATATTTTCATTTTTGGACCCTCGACGATATTTTGCCGATGTTGATGTTTGCAACATTGGGAGAAAGTGAGGAGAGCATGGTCTGCCAGAGGGAGGGGGGATACTGAGAGGTGTTGGATGTGTGGGAGGAGATCCTGGTAAGACAGGACGTAGTCAACCACACTGCCCCCCTCCGCTGTGGGGGAAATAAGTAAAATCCCTTGATCCCAGAAAACACAGGAGCCTATTTAGGATCAATAAATCATGGGATTAACCAACCTGTAGAAGGTGTTTCCCATACGCTGTGAGGGGCCCGGTCTTGTCCTCAAAGTTCCTCTAAAGGCATAAGGATCCCGACTCTATCTCCTAGAGGCAAAGTGCATCCTCAACTTTGTCATGTAAGGGTACCTGTATGTCTGGTATGGGCGTTGAAGTCACCTAGAACAATTACCTCCCCAATAGTGTAGTGGGAGATGTCCGTGTAAAGGTCAAGGAAAGGGTCTCCATCGGACTCACTATGACGTGCAAGGTGTGACGACGCTGGGGGGAAGTAGCAAATTGCAATGTACCTGTCTCGAAGTAGGGGGCTATTCTGATGGATCCAGACCCACAAAAACCTGACATKCTCATCAGATGTCACCATAGTAATCCGACTCTGGAGGGAGTCCTGTAAGAGACAAGCAACACGACCAAAACCTTTGACACTGTCGAACCTTGCCTGCTGTCGGTAGGACCATACCCAATGATACCCATGTATTTGAGGTGGTGTTCGCATGTGACTCACATGTGTCTTTGTGAGGAAAAGGTCACGGAACCCGATCACATTGTGAAGTGTGCCAGGTGAAGACCAAAAAGCACCATTACAATTCCAACAACCAATGGAGATGGTGGGCAAGCTCCCTCGAACATGTCCTCCATTTGGACCAAGGGTGGGAGTATCCTAGTGGGGATGAGTCTCGGATGACGACTTTGAGGTCCCAAATGACTACCCACTTCCCTTCTTTCCGTGCGGTTGTGACTAAACCCCTAGAGTGCTTGAGTTCCGCCTGTTCAGTCCTAGTGAGGTCTACATCAAGGGAGATCTTGTGTGGTTGGGAGTGAAATCTATTGTCTCTTTTCTCGGAGGGCTCTAAGATGGTCATCTAGAGACCTGAAACAGAGGAGTGTGGAGTTGGGCCCCATCCATGCAGGTTCCAGAGTGATGTCCTTCATGTCCAGGGTGTTGTGAAGGAAGGAAGTGCCTATCTGTAGGGGGTCTGACGAGGCTTCTGGAGGGGGGAGTCCACGTACTCTAAGGTTGAGTTCTCGAGTACGACAAGGCGTTCCTCATTGAGTTTTGCTTGTATCACCCCTTCCACCTCGACGAGCTTAGGGGATTGTTTTCTTTTTCGGACCACTTCAACCCAAGAGTTAAGGGTTTGTTGCTGTGTTTCCGTCTCTTGCTTAAAGAGGGCCTGTTGTGCTTTCAAATCATCTTGCAATGTTTTAATTTCAGTTTGGAGGTTGGGGCAGTCTGCTGGATTTTGCAAGTGTATGTTTTCTTAGTTTTTTATTTCGAAAACCAATTGTTTGAGCTCTGTTACCTCTGGATGGAGCTGTTTGTTTTCATTAACCAGAGAATCCACCTTCCGCARCAAGTATTTAACCTAGSATGTCTAATATGAGTAATCTCGCTCCATGGATATGTCGGTTGGGYTGTAGATGCRTCTTGAAGGTCTGTTAGGATCAATGAGAGTCTTGTTCTATGATGTCTAGCCTGTTACAGTCTCGGATTGCTCACCGAGGTCTTCCATCATGGACATCAGAACCTGTACTCTGTTCAAACCCTATATGATGCACGACCTCTGAACCCTCCAAATGTTCTAATCGAACCCTGCTCGGCCCAACCTCTTATTGCGGAAGCTCTGTCTCGGCTGAGCCTTGAACTTTTGATCGTGACACAAACTCAACACTACCCGATTTCAGCTCGGAGAACCCTGTACGATGCCACAACTTGACACAACTACAGCTTGATTTCTTCGCTGGACGCGACTACAGTTTGATTCCTCCTCCGCTTGACGTGACCGATAAAACTCTACATCGATGCGATCAGAAACCACATATCGATTCCAACTCGGAGAAACCTTGCCTGATGCGACTTGACACGACTCGATGAAAATTTGTCTGATAAAAACGACCATAGCTTGATTCCTCCTCTTGCTCGATAGGAAGCTTGATGCAACCACAACAAGCGCACAACAACTCGACCTTGCTCGAATTCAACACGAAGAAGCCCTGCCCGACGCAACCTAGAAACCACGGCCCGAAGAGAATTTCACTGCTCACCTGGAATTCCACTGGTCACCTAGAGGACACCGGATGAGGGTATCAATTGGAGGTTTTGAAGAGTATTGTGCAGATTGAAGTTTGATTTCATCCATTGCATGGTCATGCTTGGTTATTATATTGTGATGAAGGAATACATTGTAGATTGATACCCTACAACAAAGGCATAGGTGGTGGTAGAGAAAGCATCCCCACTAGTTCGAAAGCCTGTATCCCTGCCAATTTACCAAAATGATGAATTGGACTTAGCCTTCCTACCAAGGACCTGTGCAACCTGTCTATATGATTGTATGAATCTATATGGTACTGTCCATATGAAATGGTATGGACTGTAGTCTCGAAAAACATGCTTCTCGAAAATGCCTCTTCCCTGGCTACTTGCTCTCTCTCTCTCTCTCAGTGACTCAACCTGCTTAACTGTTCAAGTGTTTTGTGTGTATGAACTCTCTATCTTGACCTGTCTTTATACTTTTTGTTGAGACCAAAACCCTAATCTATTTTTGAGATTACTCCTAATCTAAGTCATGTATGCATGAAATACACTTTTTAGACTCAATTGCTAAAAACAAGACTTTCACTTTTTAACTAAAGTGAATTACAAAATAGAATTTACTTTTTGAAAATAGAATTACTTTTAAAATAGATTTAAAAAGTTAATAGAATTACTTTTAAAATAGATTTAAAAAGTTAATAGAATGACTTTCACTTTTTGAAAATATCTGGAACTACTTCTTGCACGTTCACTTGGAACTTGTGTGGAAGTTCTTGTTCGAGCTATAATTCTCAACATGGTACGTCCTCATAGTTGTCTAAAATTGTCTCTAATCTCGTCTCGTCCCTGACAAAGGCATCCCACAAGCTTTTGAATCAAGGTAGCTTCTCATGAGCACATACATTGTACAAAATGATGCTAAGATGGACTAAAGCCACTAAGACTGATCTAAACTAGCTCATTCTCCTCTACCTTGTCATCCAGTGCAGCTCGCTGATCTCTCATCTCTGTTATCTTCATAAGATAGCTAGCTACTGTATCAATCTTGCTCATGCAGGTACTGGTCAGTTTGTTCTTCAGGAGCATTCTCCTAGACATGTTTTCACTCTCCTACAAGGTGACTAGGGCAATATGCATCTCCCTGTTCATCTTCTTCTTTGTGATGTGAGGGATTAGATGATTCTCCACTGAATCCAAAACGATTTGTTTTTCTTTGATCAATTTCCTATTGTGCTTGGCCAAATCCTTGGGATATGTGGGAAGTACACCCTTCTCCACAAGGTACGATTGTTCAACCTCTTCCAATTGATTCTGCAGCCTGCACTTCCATGGAACAAAGTGGGGAGCACCCTCCAACATGTGACAATCATGGAGATTGTGCTTTGGCACCACTGTAAATCTTCAAACAAACATGAAAATAGATCGACAACTAAGATCAAACACAACCTTCCAATCATTGGAAGGCCTTGGACATCTTATCCCTCAACCCTTCTTAGGTCCACATGCCAATCAACTAATATAGATTGGTTTCAAACATTGAAGCACGGGTGTCACACCCCTGAAACCTCTGATAACTCGCTCTCACAGGTTGCAGTCCTATCCATAGATGGATTCTTGGAAAGTTTCAACAAACGCGCTTTGATACCATGTTAATTTTCAAAACCATGATAAAGCATATTCTATACTTAGAAAGAATAACCTAAATCCTAGGTAGCTAAATATTTGAAAGCTTCAATGAAAACAACAGATCTAAGTATGCTAATAAACAAACACATGTTGCCGAAAATTTGAGCAACACACATATCTGAACTTTCAATCACATCTATCTTCTATTGAGTATTGAAGGTAGAAATACAATGCAATAGCTCAAAACAAAACTATCTTAGTGGTGCGCCTTCTGTCTCCTTTATAGGATGGGAAGAAGAGGGAATATACATTGTATCTGGTAACATGCATGGAGCGCTCAAGGTGACTTAGTCAAACCCTAACCCTTGTTTGATCACTTAATGCACCCTAGTTGCATGGATAAGAGTGCCAAGAAAGTGCACCTCAATTGGAAGATAAATCGGAGCATGCAAGCATGCATCTCCTTCCTTGCTATCTGCACCCTCTAAACTGAAAACTTACCCACAGGAGCATCCTAAATGACTAGTGATCTGCACCTTCCTACTAAAAATAGATCATGCATGCAGAACTAAACTAACTCTGAACTAAACTGAACTGAATTGAATCTGAACAAGCTAATAATGGAACAACAGTAGTAAAATTGGAAATATACTAAGATTGTTGCATGTATGCACCATCTACTCTCCTGCATAACTACACCAATCTTCCATACTTTGCTGTGCATAAGAACCAAGACAAATTGCTGCCATCAATGTGCTGTACGGATTTGTGTATTGCACCATTACTGTTGTTGTATGATACTGTCATGAAGGCACCTTACTGCTGCTATAACTGTTGACCATGTGCACCCCGGTATAGTGGAGAAGATTCACTAAGCTACCACAGGAAAAGTCTGTCAGTTAATTGTTGCACCAAAAAAGTGCTTCTTGAGAGCTTCTTTGTAAACTTGCAGCAAGTCAGGCCCAACGAATTCCATGTGCCCTTGTAGAACTCACATGGAAAACCATCAAGCTCGGGAGATTGTTCATGAAACATCTCACTCAAAGTAGCTATCAAGTCATCAACGGAAAGGCCCTGATTGTAAGTTTACTGTTGTGGTTCCAGACAATTTCGATACATGCAACACAACTAGGGATTTGATGATGAGAAAATTTCATGATATAGCGTGTTCTATGCGTGCATACTTTTTGGGGACCCTAAGAAATGGAAAACTAGATGGGATGGTGATTAGAGAGAGTGGCTGTGCCATCGACCTGCACTGACTGGCCCTCAGATGAGTCAAAATAAAAAGAACACTGTTCTGATAACATTGTTCGATCTAATCTCTATAGAATTTGTTCCTTACCCTTGCATTTTTCCTTTTCCAATGAAAACCTTGTAGGATCCTCCCCTCTCCCCTAGAACCTAAGGCCTCCCCATCAGCAACATGCCTTGGGTAAATGGTTCAATTGATTGAGCTAACCCTTGGGGCTACCCTTGCGAAATTTATTTCATGGAAGGAAAGATTAGAGGATTCATACTACATAGTGCCTGAGATGATTAGGGTCATAAATCCCTAGCCAGGCCTTGAAGGCCATCCAGGTTTCCTTTTCACCATACAACACCTTGACAAGTAAGAATCCTTTATCTTCTTGATTCTGAGCCGTATTAAAATCTACATAGACTAGCCCACTGGCATTTGGAAGCTCATAAGCCATCCAACACCAAAACTAAGCTTTATCACCTGCATCATTGAAGCTAGTAGACAAGGGCTGGATCTTCAATTTAAGCATTCGAGGGCATGTTTTACATATTATTGGAATGTATGGTGATCGTTAGGTAAGGTTGATATTCATGACACATAACGGCAATTTTTCATTTGATGGAATCTCTCTGCTTTTTGATATCTGTGGATATTAATATAATTTTTCACTTTGTTATTTCTCGAGAAGGACCTGGTTGAATTATTAAGGGAGCGAATATTCCTTTGATTTTTCTGATGCTTTCTCTTGAATATTAGCTACTTCAGGTGGCACAATGGAACTTTTTTTCCTGGTTTTGAGCAGTTTATATCCCACACAGTATAAATTTTTTCTTGAATAATTCTGAAAAGATAAATCTACTCAATTTAAAATTTTTTGTAAAACCCATTAACTATATTGGACTAAGATAACCATTATGTTTTTTAGAATGCTTTTCTATAAATGTTTCTTCTACATTAGCAGTGCAATTTAATAATGTGGCAATGGGCCAAGGGCTTGTGGGGGTCCCCCCACAGTTCTAAACACAAAATCTAATCAGCTTCAAGCATGTCAGTAGCACTCCATATGTGAAAGTCTTTGAATTCTAGAATGTGGTAAATCCCTGTGCAACTTTTGCACGTAAATACATTTTTAAAGAGTTTATTATTTCAAATTTCTACTGAAGTGATTGCATTTTAGGGTGGCATGTTTTTCTTAAAGATGTCTTCTTTGCTTTTGCATTTCGCATGACTCTTATCTAATGCTCTTAAATTTTTGTCTTCACTGTTAAAAACTTGTAAAATTTATGTTTTAGTTCTCTTAATTCTACTTGTGGCTGGCTTTGCAGAGATATAAAAGGTGGAAATATTCTTGTGGATACCTATGGCAGGGTGAAGCTCGCAGACTTTGGTATGGCGAAGCATGTAAGTTAATGTCAACATATTTTAACCACTGCAATACTTGCTTTGTTTTGAGACAGAATAATTGGGACTGTATGCCAATTTGGATGTAACTTGCCCACATGGTTAAGTTAACACTGACAAGATGTTTGTTAGAAGCATTATGTTTCCATCTAGCATAGCCAAATAGTTAAAGGAAGCACGCCCATTGTGAAAATTTCAAAGAGGTTGCTCCTAATTATGTAAATAAAACTTTGGCTGCCTTACAGGCTCTCTTAAAGCATGGAAGAAAAGGACCTTAGTCCAAGTCCAAGCTTTGGGATATATTTTGGTATCCTCTATCCAAAATAATATTTGATAAAGCTCTTAAACTTCTACCATCAACTTGCTGTGGGCTACCATTGAAACACATGCTAAATTGGGATCTTATGAAAATTAAGATGGGACATTGTAAATGAAAGATATCTTCCATGGGATGAATAATTTTTAATTTCAGCTAACAAATTGGATCAACACTTATCAACTTTCTACACAAGTTTTTGTTATTACCTAATGGGGGAATATAAGGGGTCACATGTATAAGTAAACAGTAGGTCAGCCTGGCACCGGGTCTGCATCAGTAATGGGTGACAACTAGTATATATAGGATATGAATAGAGTCATTATTACACACATTGGCATATGATCATTGTATATGGATGTATTAGGGTTTATTTGGAGTTCTTCTAATATCCAAAGAGTTATTATGTAACTCATAGCTGTTGAAATTTTGTGCCGATTAAAAATCTCACCTCATAAATGCCACGGATCTGCATCATAGAGGTGTCAGTTCCAATGCTGAATCTGATTTCAGCGGAAACCCCTGTAAAAACTTCAGATCTGCAAGAACAAATAGCTGTAGGCAACCTTCAAAGTGTAGACAGTGGACACCATTAATACATAACTGTTCAGTGTTGGATCATTTTAGCGGCAATTAGGGAAAGATCTAACCAACAATTCAGATCTGAAAATCACATTAGCTAACAGCAGCTAAACCTTCAACAAAATCCAATCTGAAAGTACATACAAAAATGTGCTAAATCACCTTAGCATTCAATCCAGGGATTCATTTAATCTGCTTAACAAATCAGCCTCAGAACTCTGAAAAATTTAGATCCGAAAGATCAAATCTGCCGCATCAATTTGGACATCAAACTCAATTATTTCTATTCACATGAAAGAAGATTACAATACAAAATATTGGCTCATCTAGAGTTGGAAAATGCAAAGCCCTTACAACTCATCTCCACCAAAGCTTGATGCATGCATTCCATGTTGATGATTACAGCTGCGCAAACATCCTCCAGGACACAGACCTGAGAGAGAGCCCCTGAGATGGGTGTGTGGTTCCTATCTGAGACAGAGCTGGAACGTACTCATAGCCTCCTCCTTACAGAGAGTTGAGAAGAACTCTAGATGATTCTCCTCTGTATCGTAGTGAGAAAGGAGATCTGTTGAGTTGGATGTGCCTGTGGCTGAGCACAAGGTGAACGCGTGAATTCCCATAGAGCTGGGTGCATCGTCATGAGACAGAGATGAAGACAATGTATTAGCCTCCTCTGAGCAGAGAGTTGAGATGATGAACTCTAGATGACTCTCCTGTGTAATGCAGTGGGAAAGAAGATCTGTTGAGTGGACGTGCCTGTGGATGAGCACAGGTGAATGTGATCCTAGTGGCTGAGCATTAGTGATTGTGGTTCTCCTATGAGACACAGTGAGATAGAGATATATACATCCCTATGGATGTGCCCCTAGTGGCTGAGCACTAGTGGGTGTATGAGATCCCTTGCTATATTGTTCAAGAGTCAGACTTACCTGTAACCCTATTTGTAATGTAAAGGGTACAGATCGGCCCCACCTTAATGTAAAATATAATTAATATAAAAGATAATTAATATGGTAATTATTAATTATATTTTGAGTTATTGAGGTCGGCCCTATTGTGCCAAAAGACACATCATTTGATGTGACAAGTCTTATATAAATAAAGGTGAATCCCCATTGAGGAAACACACTTATCATTGTGTCATCTCATGATTTCAGAAGTTGTGGTCTGAAATTATGAGAATTACAACACCCTCTTGTGTGCTAGGTTTGGTGATGATGTGGGAGGTCTTTCTCTTGAGGAATATAGCAAAGGATTGGCTGGGTTTTCTTCCCTTGTTGAGAAGGGTTTCCCAGGATACTTCTTGTGTTCTTGTTCATGGTTATTCTTCTTGTGATCTTGGTTTGCGGCAGTAGTTATGGTTCAAGTTATAGTTAAACAGAAAATTTAAAGAAGATACATGAGCCATAGCTCATTGAAAATCTAACATGGTTTCAGAGCAGGCTTGAAGAAGACTATTGGACATTAAAATTGAAAGTAAACCTTACTGTAGGAGTGAAGAGAAGAGGGCTGGACCCTTCTTAATTTCCTGTGGTAGATGATGAAGAGACCACAGCAAAAAGAGAAACCCCTCAAAGAGGCAGGAACCTCCACTTAAATTCTGTGGTGAGGTGTTGAGGGTCTTGAAGAAAAGCGCAGCTTGGAGAGGCCCCTCTAGGCTACTGCAGAGGAGTCCTAACAGCAGAACTGTAACAGACTTAACCTCAGACCACAACAATTGCAGAAGAGGAGGCCGAGGCTTGATTGAAGGCTTAAAAAGGACTGGCTGCAGGCCTCTAAGACAGTCGCAGACCTTTGGTAGGGCTGGAGGCCTGTGGGGTGATTTCTAAGGCTGCCGCGACCTAGAACAAAAGGGTCGGAACCTAGGAGAAGGGTTGTGTATGGGGTACTCCTTCCAAACAGCAGCAAGGTGTATAAGAAAAGAGGTCGGAGCCTAGGAGAAGGGACGGACCCCCTTAAAACTGGAAGAAGGAAAGAACTCGGCCTGTTCTGGGGTCAATCTAAAAGCTGCTGTAAAAATACTCTAACAGCAGATCCACCCTAACATTCTAACACTCTAAGACTGCCGCATTAACACAGCAAGTCTAGAAGAAAAGGGGCCGAACTCTCCCTAAACATTTCTGTGTTAAAATTAAAGGATCAAATCCTAAGACAAATTCTGAAGATGACAAATTCTGAGTGATATTTCTAAGGCTATCAAAAGATGAAAATTATATCAGTTTTGAAGCAGTATCGATGGTGGTTTTCTGAGGAAGGAAAGCCGAGTTTAAGGCCTATATTGAGGCTGATCTTTTTGGACAGGAGTAAGGCCATTCACCTTGCTATATTAAGCATTCTATATCTATATGCTATAATGATGCTGAGATATTAAAACAGGTCCGAAACAGTGCTACAGTTGAAGGCAACATTTATGTGACACATCACTACAATAAATTTCGGAATAAGAAACTGTGACGAGGTACAAGCATGCCAGAAACATCCGTGACATACATTTGATTGAAGGAGTTGAGGATACAGGTTCAGCGTTTAAACACCTTAAAGCAGATAGTCCTGCTTGGCTTATGAAGCATGAAAAGAAAATTGGAAAATTATACTGGTTGGTACTTATAAGTCAAGGACAAAAATGGCCGATCTTTTGTCAAGCATAATGATCATAATTACAACCAATATTGACCAACCTTTTACAGTTTAAAAGCAACAAAGAAATCTTATCAGTTCTACTTGAGTCATCTATGAATCCAGATTGAAAACCTTAAAATACAAATCTGAAGTCAAGTTGTAACAATGTTAAGTAGCAACAGGAGCTACAAGGATGGCTACAACAGGGTGTCTGAAATTTTGTTGAAAATAGACATGACCTTGATAAGCTAAAACAATCATAGCAAGTTGGACCACCAACAGATGGGCAGAATTACTAATGTGTAAATACTCTCTAATTAGATACAGCAGTAAAGGTTGATGCAAGACTTCGTCAGAAACTTGTGTGGTATAGGTGGCTACAAGGCAGACAAGCGAGGAATGTTATTGACCATCATGACTTTGACAAAACAAGTAGAACCTCCATTGGTGTACCCTCTCAGGTATGCACTTGTGTATATGTATTATTTGCATCATTGACATAAGGGTACTTGCAAGAGGAAGGAACCCTTGGTGAAATCATGGGGCCAGAGAAGTCTCAATGCATTCCGAAGAACAACACATTGAAAGTGAAAACTCCAAGTTTGATTGTTTTAATTATCATACCTATAACTTACATTTCTAAGGTTGTTACATTACAAGTAGGTGTTGTAGTTGTGACAACAATCCTTAAAATGTTTTCATTCTAGAGATGTACTCATGAATCTCCACTAGGAGATATTCTTGTCTTGTTTCCTTTCATTTGTTTTCTTATTCTAGGCACGTTAACAACAAAGTAAGATGCTTATCCTTCAGACTT
Organism: Picea mariana; assembly: GCA_032191745.1. Taxonomy (NCBI): domain Eukaryota; kingdom Viridiplantae; phylum Streptophyta; class Pinopsida; order Pinales; family Pinaceae; genus Picea; species Picea mariana. The sequence continues at coordinate 94,719 of JASDQU010736660.1, read as the reverse complement.
CAGAGGGAGTCACTTGACTCAGAAGGAGTCAAACTAATTGAGAAAGAGAGGCATTATCTTCTTCCTCTTCAACAATCCAGAGGGAGATAGCTATTGATACAGTTGATCTAGTTGATATTACTAGAGACTTTTCATAGGCCATAAAAGGCCTGTCTGGGCTTGACAAACTTTGCAAGAGGAAGAAAGACATGCAGCTGATGGAAGTGTCGAGAAATACAAAACGAGACTTGTAGTCAGAGGATACTCACAAGCAGAGGGAGTGAACTTATGATGAGACATATTGATCCAGTAGCCCGATGCACTCCCATATGTACTACCATCCATGAGTAGGAAACTACATTAGATAGATGGATCCTTGATGAAGTTTGGGTTTCAGCAAGAGTGTTGCTGATCCAAACCTTTACTATTACATTGTTGGTGATGAGAGCCTGATTTTGATGACTTATTCAAGAAGCCTTGTTGTTACAAGCAAGCTTTGACCTCTGATTTCGAGATGAAGGATCTGGGTATGATGCACAACTTCTTGGGACAAGAAGTATGACAGAAGACCAATGAGACTTTTCCTAAGTCAAGGAAAATATACAGTGGGGATATTAAAGAAGTTCAGTACGACAGAATGCAAAATCCATGTCTACACCGATTGTGGTGGATTTCACGAAACATAAATGATGATGATTCAGACGAGATTGATCCACATGTGTACCGAAAGCTGATTGGATCATTGATGTATCTGGTTAACACCAGACCTGATATATGCTATGCAACGAATGTGCTTAGTCAATCCATGAGTCAGTCGAGACAGACTCATTGATAACGATAAAGCATGTATTGAGATACATATATGAGGCACAGTTGGATATGGCTTGAGATATGCCTCCAGTGTGAACTTGAGTTGCAGGGATATACCAATACAGATTGAGCAGAGAGTACAGTGGACTCGAAGAGCACATCCGGTTGTTGTCTTACCTTGGAGTTGGCCATGGTTTCCTGGTGCAGTAGAAAACAAAGCTCTGTGGCCTTGAGTACTGCACAAGTAGAGCATATAGCATTAAGTGCGACAGTCTGCAAAGCAGTGTGGCTTCTGACAGATTTATTTGACCATGAGATAGATTCTATGATGATAACCAGAGTTGTGTGTAAATCTCTTCGAGAACCCCATGTTTCATGATAGATCGAAACACGTTGAGATAAAATAACATTATATCAGAGACATGTTGCAGAGGAAAGCAATACACGTGCAGTATCTTCCTACACATGAGCAGATTGCGGATATCTTCACCAAACCGCTTGCCAATACGAAGTTCGAGTACTTCTGTGAGAAACTAGCTTGGTGGAGATTACCTCCCTAGTTGAGAGGGAATGTTGATGATTACAGCCAGGACGAAGTTCGAATACTTCCGTGCGAGACTTGGCCTGATGGAGAATGCCTTCCTAGATGAGAGGGAGTGTTGATGATTACAACTGCGTGAGACATCCTCCAGGACAAATACTTGAGAGAGAGCCCCTGAGATGGGTGTGTGGTTCCTATCTGAGACAGAGCTGGAACATAGTGATAGCCTTCTCCTTACAGAGAGTTGAGAAGAATTCCAGATGATTCTCCTGTGTAACGCAGTGAGAAAGGAGATCTGCTGAGTTGGATGTGCCTGTGGTTGAGCACAAGGCGAACGTGTGAATTCCCATAGAGATGGGTGCATCGTCATGAGACAGAGATGAAGACGATGTATTGGCTTCCTCTGAGTAGAGAGTTGAGATGATGAACTCCAGATGACTCCTGTGTAATGCAGTGGGAAAGAAGATCTGTTGAGTGGACGCACCTGTGGATGAGCACAGTTGAACGTGATCCTAGTGGCTGAGCACTAATAAGTGTGGTTCTCCTATGAGATGCAGTGAGATAGAGATATAGACATCCCTATGGATGTGCCCCTAGTGGCTGAGCACTAGTGGGTGTATGAGATCCCTTGCTATATTGTTCAAGAGTCAGACTTACCTATAACCCTATTTGTAATGTAAAGGGTACATGTTAGCCCCACCTTAATGTAAAAGATAATTAATATGGTAATTATCAATTATATTTTGAGTTATTAAGGTCAGCCCTATTGTGCCAAAAGACACATCATTTGATGTGACAAGTCTTATATAAATAAAGGTGAACCCCATTGAGGAAACACACTTATCATTGTGTCATCTCATGATTTCATAAGTTGTGGTCCGAAATTATGAGAATTACAACACCCTCTTGTGTGCTAGGTTTGGTGATGATGTGGGAGATCTTTCTCTTGAGGAATATAGCAAAGGATTGGTTGGGTTTTNATATTTTGAGTTATTAAGGTCAGCCCTATTGTGCCAAAAGACACATCATTTGATGTGACAAGTCTTATATAAATAAAGGTGAATCCCCATTGAGGAAACACACTTATCATTGTGTCATCTCATGATTTCATAAGTTGTGGTCCGAAATTATGAGAATTACAACACCCTCTTGTGTGCTAGGTTTGGTGATGATGTGGGAGATCTTTCTCTTGAGGAATATAGCAAAGGATTGGTTGGGTTTTCTTCCCTTGTTGAGAAGGGTTTCCCAGGATACTTCTTGTGTTCTTGTTCATGGTTATTCTTCTTGTGATCTTGGTTTGCTGCAGTAGTTATGGCTCAAGTTATAGTTAAACAAAAAATTTAAAGAAGATCCATGAGCCATAGCTCATTGAAAATCTAACATTCCAAGTCCTAGCTAGGGCATGACATGCTAATCACTAGCAAGCCCTAGAATTTCATTAGCCAAACAAAGCATTTCACTAAGCTCATCAATCTAACCCTTAGAGCTCCACAAAAATTACATTAGCTAACAACTGCTAAACCTGCAATAAAATCAGATCTGAAAGTATATAAAAAGTGTGCTAAATTAGCTTAGCATTCAATCTAGCAGTTCATTAAATCCGCATAACAAATTTGTTGAGGTTTGTAGGTTGGACATGTATTTCCGGTTTATTGTCTGTGTCTAATGTGTGGAAATTGTCATTAACACCTCTTAGAACTTTGGAAATTAACTTTAATAATTTAATTATTAAAGTGAATGTCATTTTATAATTAATGGAGTTTAATTTACTGAAATGCCTAAGTTTTTGGCATTAGTGAATTAAATTAATCTTAGCCATTGATCTTAAGTGAGGTGAGATCTATTCTCAACCGTTGATCACTTTGGAGATTAGGGTTAGGGTTCAACTCAAGATTATAAAAAAAACCAAGGTGAGAGGAGGAGACACATCACAAGAGCGACATCTATTGGAGTTAGAGACTCATAAGGAAGCTATTGGAGTTASTGACTCATAGAGGGAGCAAGAGAAGGACTTCTTGCTCAGCACAAGGGAGGAAGATACTGCAGCTAGGGAATTTTCGGAGGTTGTACTAGTAAGGTGGAGGCTGGGAGATTTTTTGGAGGGGCCATATAGCCTAYAGGAGCAGTCAACAGAGTCGTACATCCCATAGGAGCAGTCGTAGGGGGCTGTACATCCCATGGGAAACACCGTATAACCCACATGGGGTTGTATAGGCCGTGGGCAACAACTGCATAGGCTGTGGGCAATAGCCGTACAGTCCGTGACTGGCTGTACAAGCCATGGCAGGGCCGTACAGGCCGTCGTACAACAGGGCTGTACAACAAGTAGGGACAACATGGGTAGAGGTTTTGTCAGCAGAAATTTGTTCAAGTTTCGCTGTTGTCTTTATTTTTCTTAGTGGGCCCTTATCCTAGTAAGGGAACCCTTGTATGCTTGGGTATTATTTTAATGAAAAGTAGATTTGAAGGGTAGAAAATCTCTGTGTGTTGAAATTGGTTTCATTTGCTTTTGCTATTTAATTTTTGTTAATTATTCCAGCCTGTATAAATTATTCAGTGAGTTGTAATTAAATTTTTCAGCAAGGAAATCACTAGGACATAATTATCTAGGTGTTGGGATTAAAAAATTAACATGGTATCAAAACACTAACTCTGAAGGGAAGCCGATTTCAGAAGATTTTTGCATCTTTATAAATCAACGAGGTTATTTCCATGGTAGTTTGTTCAGATATGGAGAATGGCAACATCAAGTTTGAGGTTCGAAGACAAATTGGATGCAGCATCCAACTTCCTATCTTGGAAGGCAAGGGTTACCTTGTTATTGAAGGAAAATGATCTTTGGGAATTAGCAGCCAAGTGACTACCCTACTGACAGATGCAGCAGAGAAGGCAACTTATGATAAGAATGAAATTAAAGCCTAGTGGGTAATCTTGGATGCAGTTAAAGATCACTTAATTCCTCATTTGTCTGAGAAGTAAATGACTAGGGAGATGTTCATTGCTTTAGCGAATCTTTTYCAGAGTGACAATTTGAACAGGAAGATGATCTTTAGGAACAAAATTAGATCAGTTCAGATGTCCAGATCTCATAATGTTACCAACTATCTCATAAGGATCGCCCAGATTTGTGATCAACTTGCAATAGCCGGGGAGACGGTGTYTGATATAGAGTTGGTTAATACAACCCTGAATGGTTTCTCAAAGTCTTGGAAACCATTTGTCAAGGGTATTTGTACTCTAAAGAAGCTTCCCTCATTTGAAAAGCTTTGGGATGATTTCATCGAGGAGGAGACTCCGGARGAGTCTAAGGCTAGCAGGTAGGGAGGTRGTGATGAGGACATGGCCTTTGTCAGTTAGACAAGAAAGGGAAAAGGAAAGGGTTCCAACAAGAAGGGTAACAATGAGGGAGCAAACCTCACAGTTGGGGAAGAAGAAGGACTTGGGTAAGGTCAAGTGCTTTGCATGTCACAAGAGTGGATATTATGCATCTTGGTGTTTGGAGAAGAAGAAAGGAAGATGAAAATCATAGCAGGTAGCAACATCTGCAGAAACTCAGTTGAATGAGTTTGCTGCGAAGTTTGAGGAGGATTTCTCACTAGTTTCCTGGCTTTCAACCAACACATTCACCAAGAGTGCTTGGTACTCGGACAACGGTGCATCTCGTCACATGACATAAGCACAGGAGTGATTTAGTAGTCTGACAGAGATGGACTTAGGGATCCATTTGGAGCTTTGTGATGATGCCAAGTATGCAATGAAGGGTGAGGGAACTATTTTATTCGACTTGAGTCAGGAGGTTTATTTGATGCCCATGATGTGCTATATGCACTAGGATTGAAGAAGAATTTGCTCTCAGTTTTTGTTATGGAGGACAAGGGTTTTGCCGTTATATTTCAGAGAGGGCAAGTACTCATATGTCCAAAGGGAGCTAACCTTGACGCAACAGTGAGGATTGGGGTTAGAGAGGACAACTTATACAGGTTGCAGTGATAGTGACAACCCATGTGAGTTATGGCACAAGAGGATGGGATACTTGCACTACAGGGCATTGTCGATTCTGAGGGAGATTGTCACTGGTCTTCCATAGTTCATTGTTGAGCAGCAGGGCGTGTGTAGAGGGTGTGCACTTGGCAAGAATGCCAAGGCCAGTTTTCCAAGTAGTGAGAGTAAGTCTAAGGGGATCTTGGATCTTATTCATTCAGATGTGTGTGGACCGATGTCAGTAGCATCAATGCAAGGAGCATCATACTATGTGACATTCATTGATGACTCTTCTAGGAAAACCTGGATCTTCTTTATGAAGACAAAGGATGAGTTCTTCAGTTGGTTCCGGTAGTTTAAGGCCAAGGTGGAGAACCAGACATGGAACAAGGTCAAGGTCTTGAGGTTGGATAATGGGGGAGAGTACACCTCCAATGACTTCAAGGATTTCTGCAAGGAGGCAGAGATCAAGAGGGAGTTGACAATTGCGGAGAAACAACAGGTGCATCATTAGTTTTGCGAAGGCTATGATTCATGACCAGGGCCTACCTCTGTTTTTTTGGGTAGAGGCATGTGACACAACAATGTATTTGTAGAACAGGAGTCCTCACAAGATATTGGGGTGCAAGATTCCTAAGGAGACATTCACAGGAGTGAAGATAGAGATAGGGAATTTTAGGATCTTTGGTTGTCTAGTATACATCCATGTGCCTGTGGAGAAGAGGATGAGGCTGGAGCCTTTAGGAGAGAAGGGCATATTCGTGGGGTAGAGTGAGATCTCGAAGGCTTACATGATCTTCATACCAGCGTAGTGGAAGACAGTGGTGAGTCGAGATGTTAAGTTCGAGGAAAACTTGACATCTAGGAAGTCCCATGAGTTACCACTAATGGCAGAGGAGAAGGAGCAGGTGTCTCCGAAGGGATAAAAGAGTTCACAGACTTGCAGTTCAGGGAGTCATCTTTCAGGTGGGGTGGAGTTAGCTCTCTCTAGCTCTGTGAGGAGACCTAGGTGGTTTGAGTAGACCTTGAAGGATGCTCGGGAGCATGTTGAGGCTCCTTGGAGCACATTCAGTTAGAGCAGGCCTTCAAGGAAGTTTCTCAATTGCATGGCGCTTATGAGTAACATCATTGATGCCGAGCCTTCCAGTTTTGAGGAAGCGACAGATCAATAGGTTTGGCAGGATGCCATGATTGAGGTGCACACTGCCATCATGAAGAATGATGTGTGGGATATAGTGCCAAGATCGAAGGAGAAGTCTGTGGTGAGCTCCAAGTGGATCTTCAAGATCAAGCATGTTGCAGATGGCAGCATTGAGAAATTCAAGGCCATGTTTGTGGCCAGAGGGTTCTCTCAGATAGAGGGAGTGGACTACGAGGAGACATTTTCTCTAGTTGCTAGATATGCTTCCATTCGAGTTGTTATATCTATTGCCTCAGTCATAGGGTGGAGGATTCACCAGATGGACGTTAAGACAACATTCCTCAACGAGATCATTGAGGAGGAAGTATATATAGAGCAACCTCGGGGCTTTAAGGTTCATGAGAGGGATTCTCATGTGTGAAGGCTTAAGAAATCCTTGTACGGACTCAAGCAGACACACACAACGTGGTATTCTAGGATTGATGGATACTTGTAGAGTATAGGCTTCACCAAGAGTTAGGCAGATCCTAACTTGTACTTCATACTTGTTGGGACTAATCCACTCATGTTGGTGCTATACGTGGATGATTTGTTTCTCATTAGTGCAGAGGATCTTATAGCAAGGTGCAAGGTAGATTTGGGTACAGAGTTCGAGATGAAGGACATTGGCTTGATGCATTACTTCTTGGGGCTAAAGGTATGACAAAGATCAGGTGAGATCTTCCTTGGTCAAGGGAAGTACATAGTGGAGATCATGAAGAGATTCAATATGGAGGATTGTAGATCGATGGCTACACCTATGGTTACCAATTTGAAGAAGGTTGTCACTTCAGATTCAAATTTGGTGGAACCCAAGTTATACAGACAAATGATAGGTTCTTTAATGTATTTGGTTAACACCAGGCAAGATATATGTTTTGCTGTGAACACCTTGAGCCAGTTCATGGTGGAGCTGAGGCAAGGGCATTGGGGTGAAGCATGTGCTCAGGTACTCGAGAGGTACAATGGAGTATTGTCTGAGGTATCTTGGAGGTGATGGAACGATGCTGCAGGGATATACCGACTTAGATTGGGCAGGGAGTTCCATAGATAGGAAGAGCACCTCAGGGTGCTTCTTAAGCTTGGGATCAACAATGATTACATGGTTCAATAGGAAGTAGACTTTCGTAGCACTCAGTTCAACAGAGGCAAAGTATATGGCAACGAGTATAGCTAGTTGTGAAGCCATTTGGCTTCGCAAATTGCTTACAGGATTATTTGATCAGGAGTTGGAGCCCACAATGATATATTGTGATAATCAAAGTTGTATCAAATTCTCTGAGAATCCAGTATTCCATGACAGGTCCAAGCATATTGAGATCATATATCAGTTGATTCAAGACAAGATCTAGAAGGGAGCAGTTAACCTTCAGTATATCTCCACAGATGAGCAGGTTGTAGACATTCTGAGAAAATCCTTGGTTAAAGGGGAGTTTGTTTTCTTTAGAGACAAACTTGGAGTGGTGCAGAATACCTTCCTCGCTAAGAGGGAGTGTTGAAGTTTGTAGCTCAGACAGGTATTTCCATACTGGTCTGTGTCTGATGTGTGGAAATCGTCAATAATACCTCTTAGAACTTTGGAAATTCACTTTAATAATTTAATTATTAAAATGAATGTCATTTTATAACTAATGGAGTTTACTTTAATGAAATGCCTAAGTTTTTGGCATTAGTGAATTAAATTAATCCTAGCCATTGATCTCAAGTGAGGTGAGATCTAATCTCAACCGTTGATCACTTTGGAGATTAGGGTTAAGCTTCAACTCAAGATTATAAAAGCAATCAAGGTGAGAGGAGGAGACACATCACAAGAGAGACATTTGGAGTTAGGGACTCATAGGGGAGTAATTTGGAGTCAGTGACTCATAGAGGGAGCAATAGAAGGACTTCTTGCTCAGCCCAAAGGAGGAAGATACTGTAGCTAGGGAATTTTTGGAGGCAGTACCAATAAGGTCGAGGCTGGGAGATTTTCTAGAGGGGTCGTACAACCCGCAGGAGCAGCCAATAGAGCCGTACAACCCATGGCTAAGGCAGTACAGACCGCAGGGAGTCGTACAAGCCACTGACAATAGTCGTACAGTCCGCAACAGGGCTGTACAACGAGGCCGTACAACAGGTAGGGACAGCAGGGGCAGAGGGTTTCGTCCACAGAAATTTGCCCAAGTTTTGTTGTTGTTTGTATTTTTCTCAGTGGGCCATTATTCCAGTAAGGGAGCCCTTGTATGCTTGGATATTATTTTAATGAAAACAAATTTTAAGGGAAGAAAATATCTTTGTGTTGAAATTGGTTTCATTTTCTTCCTCTATTTAATTTCTGTTAATAATTCCAGCCAGTATAAATTATTTAGTGAGCTGTAATTAAAATTTTCCTCAAGGAAATCACTAGGAAATAATTATCTAGGTGTTGGGATTAGAAAATGAACAAAATCAGCCTCAAAACTCCCAAAAATTTAGATCTGAAAGATCAATTCTGCAACATAAATTGGGACAACAAACTCAATTCTTGCTCTCACATGAAAGAAGATTACAATACAATATATCGACTCATCTGGAGTTGGAAAATGCAAATCCTTTTTAGCTCATCTCAAGCAACGTTTGATACATGCATCCTAAGCAAGGCTTGATACATGCATGCAAAGCCCTAGCTAGGGCACAATATGCTAATCGCTAGCAAACTCTAGCATTCCATTAGCCAAACAAAGCATTTCACTATGCTCATTAAGCTAACCCTTAGAACCCACTAATCTACACTACGCTTCATTATCAAAATGACAATGGCTACATCACCAACTCAACTCATCGAGCTTAGAGTGCTAGCTCGAGTAGTTGAGTGCTTTGAACTTCATGTAGGAGGTCTTGGGGTCAATCCCCTAGGCCGGCTACCTCCATTGCGTGCCCCGCTTGATGTCCCTACTGAGTTAGGTGTCGTAATCAATGTTGATAGGTGTATGCTAGGTACCATCTACGAAATGTGGGAAAGTGCCTGGGGGTTTCCTCGTGAGGTTTTCCTTGGAAACAAATAATTCAACGCATCCCAAGCTAGAAATGAAAAACCCTTACATCTTATCCCAAGCAAAGATTCTCACAAGCATAACGAACACTAGCTAGGGCACCACATGCTAATCACTAACAAACCCTAACTTCACTTCATTTTCCAAATGCTACATCAACCCAAAAGAAGAATCACACAACAAGAGGCTACATTCTCTCTATGCTTTCTCCTCTACCTTGTGTTAATAATGTTGAAACAATGTGCTCCTCTTTCCTTTTATAGAGTAAGAGGAGTGATTTACATGTAGGGCAAAACCCTAACCCTAGACTAGATCCACAAATGGAGAATGGGTTCCCAAGTGAAGCACTCTACATGTGCTAAATAGATAGGCACGACAAATGCCAATTCATCTACTCCACATATTTTTATGCAACACCACATATTTTTATTCACCCACAAATGCCAATGTGTCCATTTCACTTATTTTTATGTAACACTAGATATTTTTATGCAACAAGTTCACCCTCCTAGTCCAAGTGACAAAATAGATGAAAAGTGGACTAAGAGACGAAATGCATATTGTTATCCCCAGTTCCTAGGGATAACTAAGGTGATGATGTGTCGAGGCCTTCAGGTTGCAGACATGGAGTACCGAGAGACAGCTTGACCAACGATGTTCACTTCCATAGACAGAGACCCACCTCGCCATCACAGTTCCAAGTTCATCATGAGGGTATCCACCACATCAACTTACTTCTGGAAGACATTGGGTCTTGCTCCATGAGGTACAAGCCATGTATTATGGTGAGGGTCACTTCAATATTTGAGGCATTTGAGTTTGTTGCAATTGAAACTGCTTTTGATTATGTAACTTCTGCTTGGAAATTATGCTCTTTGCCTTGTTTCACCTTGGTGGTTGACATTGTGCCCTAGTAAGTGGGTCATCCTTAGGGATATGGTTGCTATTGGGAGGTCCTTTTGACGAGTCATAGTGCCATTCTTGACCAATACCCATACGGTAATGGGTATTGGATTCCTTTGGCTTTATCCACAAGTCATTCTATGAAGAGAAATAGCTAGGTTTTGTCATAGGTTGAATATCTTGTATATATGCATAGAAATCTTTGCCTCATTTTTTCATGAAAGATGAATGCAAAGGGTGAGCATTAGAATTAAATTGTTACAAGTTGTGTATCCTAAATGACCTACCTGTATTGGGTGTGCATTGCCCAGTTTCGTAATTTATCTTTGACAAGCTTTACCTGAATCGGTTATTAATGAGGACTCAGCAAGATTCTGCAATAGGAGGGGCTCAATTTCTGTAACTCCTTCTGATTTTCTTGTCCTAATTCCTGTGGCCACATCAGACCTAATTTTGAGGATGGAAGTTGTATGATGTTGATGCAGATGTTAAAGAGTATTTTATATAGTAGTTTGCTGTCTATACTTATGCATATCTATGACGACGAAGAATGATATGTTTCGAAATTTTCCATTTTGTACAAGGATGTTTTATGTGCTATTTTTTAGGTCAGCGGTGTTTAGAATTATATCATGTTGATGTATGCTTGCGGGATGATAATTTATAACTTTTCATCTATGTTTTGTATGCAAATATATTTTTGAAATTCCTAATCCTGAAAAATGCTCTAGTCCTCAAATTGTAAAAATTTGGAAATCTATAACATCTGCACTGTTTGGCTACCCGTCTGCTTCCATATCCTCTATTTTAGTAACCATGCTTATTATATATCTGCTTCGAATTATGCTTTAAAAATAATCCTTGTTTCCTGAATTTTGTTTGAAAACTGTATTCATGTGGAATATGAGATAAGCACCCTGTGATATTGGTCTCACTTTTCAACTTTATTTGCATGCAAATTTTTTGTTCTGAGTGTTGAATCTTTATTCAAATCTTGACAAAATTGAAATTTAGGCATCTTTGAAAACTTTGCCAAATTTCTTCATTAAATGACTTTGTTAAAAATTATTCATTTGTCCAAGAAACACCCTTTCGATGACTTAAAAAATTCTAAATCTTTTGAGGCATTTCAGTAGTCTCCACCCTCTCAATGACTTAAAAAATTCTAGATCTTTTGATGCATTTCAGTAACCTCCATGGTGTGAATAGTTTAGCAGGAAACAAGTTTTGATAGTGGGCCTCATCATTCTGATTTGTACTGAATATGTTTTTCTGTCAGTTAGTGACTACTGGGCAGACTAATTTATAGTCAATGCCTTGTCCTGCTCAAGTCAACCCTTTTTCATTGTTCACGCATTTCTTCATTGACGCATTTGATGATCTTTTTGTTGAATTTTCATTATGCTAGGCTCAAGCATGGGGTTTATTTTATTTTAGCATTTACTTGAACCATAAACAAATGCAGCTACACTATTCACAATTGCTGCAATAACCAAGATCACAAGAAGAAGTACCATGCCCAAAAACACAAGAAATATCCTGGGAAACCCTTCTACTCAAGGGAAGAAAACCTAGCAATCCTTTGCTATATTCTCAAGAGAAGATCCCCCAACCATAAAACCCTAATGCACACAAGAGGGTGCTCTACTACCTTGAAACTTGCGCCCAAGAGAGGTGCACACTTCAGCCCTTAAAGTGTACTTGCTGAAATTCCGAAATGACAAGTGACTTGTGTGTGAGTGTGTTTCTTCAATGAGAAAATCACCTCTATTTATACTAGACCTAGACACAGTAAAAATTGGGTCTATTGACACAATAGGGCTGACCTCAATAACTCAAAAAATAATTAATTATAGCAATAAACAATAATTATCTTTCACATATGGTGAGGCCGACTTGTACCCTTTACATCACAATTAGGGTTATAAGTAAATCTTACACTTAGACAATATAGCAAGGGATCCACACGTCCACTAGTGCTCAGCCACTAGGGACACGTCTGCCTGTGCTCAGCCACATGGACGTCATACTCAACATAATCATTTGGAGTACCACATCGTCTCAACTCTCACACATAGGAGAACGATACACCCATCACATGGACACACCCAACCAATGGGGGACGACTCAACTCTCTAGAGGAGAACGATGCCCCAACCACTGGGGGACAACTCAACTCAGTCACAGAGGAGAACGTATCCTGGAGGATGTCTCACGACACTGCAATCATCAACACTTTTCTTCTCTTTGTTTGTCCTATCTCTTAGCTTACCTGCTAAGGGTTTCTAAGGAGATGGAAGATTGACTTCGCTTTGTTAGCTAAAAGTTTCTAAGGAGATATACCAAAGATTGACTTAGAATGGGGCCTTTCAAATCCTTACTGGAATGCAATGGTCTATTGGTATTGATAGGCTTCATGTATCATTCTTTTCATACATTTTCACTTTATCATTTGGTTATTCCCAACTTATGGTTTCTGCTTAGCACGTGGAGTCAAACAACAGCCAAATATCAACGTGAAAGTCGATTTTTTGGATAACTTGTTATGATTGTATTTACTCGGGGCTTTGCCTATGACTGCTTATTTTATTTGTAAAAAATTGGATGCTAAATTTGGATGCTGGTTCAATACCTTAAGCACTGGACAGGTTACCCTTGTTATGAGCTGCCTAGAAAAATGAAAGGAAACAATAAGAGATTGCAAGGAATCGTGCTCTTTGGTTACAGTGCATGCTTTGGTCTCAATAGATGACATTGGTGTCTTGATGTGTTAACTCCTAATGCAAATCTCTACTGCAGATAAATGGCCCAGCGACCCCCCTTTCCCTAAAGGGTAGTCCATATTGGATGGCTCCTGAGGTATACCCATTTTATTCACATTTTCTTTTCATCTTGGTTTTGGACAATGTCCATTTAAAAGTCATTTGATGGTTTTGAAGTTAACTGCATTTGTCATGTGTAGGTCCTGATGCAGAAAAACACTGGCCATGATCTTGCTGTGGACATCTGGAGTTTAGGTTGTACTGTTATTGAGATGGCTACGGGTAAACCTCCATGGAGTGAATATGAGGGGGTAAGGCAATGAAATGATATATCTACCTTTTGAGACGATATTTTAGATAACACTTCTCTTCTGTTATTATATGTTGTTTTGCTTAGTATTTTAATGTTAAAGTCTGCTATCCACTATTGCATCTTAAGATGAAGAATTTAATATTTAGATGGTTTAAATCCAATACAGTGATCCTTTTTCAGGAAAATACAAGAGTCAAGATTAAGGAAACAAAGACTGCATGTCCATTCACCTTGTGGTTCCTTTATCAAATTGATTTCTTTTTACTTTCTCTGTGTGATGTTGAGGATTTGCTGAATGTCTTTGATAGACTGGTTTAAACAATTGTGTTTTCTCTATTGTAATTACTTGATATGGCGCAAAATTGTGTAATTCAGGTTTCTATTTACATGAAAGAGCATTCTCCTTCATTCCTTTTGAAACAATCTTGATATTCCCACCATTAAACTTTGTTTGTTGTTACGTTACACATCTATGGCACTATTGATTAACTCATTTTTAGATTTTAAATTAGATGGAAAAATGGCAGAAAGAATGCAAGACTGTGATTTAAGATTCACAAGTTACTTTTTCATTGCTCTTTCTTGAACTTGTGTTAATGTGTGAGCTTTTAAGGTCATTCCTCTTTCACATTTCATTTTCTGTATTGAGTTGCTATTATAAATTTATAACACGGGCTACTCAAAGATACTTATATGAATAGACAATCATTAATTGAAATTCAAAGGTTATTTTTCATCCCATGATCCAACGTGACTCACGGAGAATATGCCCGTTTCTTTATGTGCCCATTTTGCAAAGCTATTAATTTTGATTCTTTAAGAGGTAAAGTTGGTATCTTTCTTTGGGAGCTAGATGCTGGTTGGTTCTCTCATTGTACTATACAGTTGGTGGTATGTCATTATGTGCATTCTTGTAGTCCATAATAACAAAAAATGTGGTTAGTGGTTTGTGTTTTGGAAACCTGGACCCGGGGCTTCTTATGTCCTTTGCTGTATTGCAATACTATCTAGTTAAATGGAGTTAAGTGTGTTTTCAATAGTCTAGCTGTATTTTGTTATAGGCTTATCGGAACAAGTCTAGATATGTCTCTTTACTTGTAGTTGTACATAGAATATCTCAGATGTTAGTGTAACAATGCTTATTATGATTAGAGTATGCATTCAACATGCAATGGTTTTCTTGTTTCTAAAGGGCTTCAAAGCTCGTCTTTAAATAATTTGGCTTGTATGGATCAAATTTGCTGGACAATCTTATTTTGGGAAGACTCTTGGGAACAAGTAGAACCTTTATTAATTATCCATAGTTGGAGCAGGCTTGGCACATCTTTCACCATGTAGGCTGGGAAATAATTGATTGTTATTTTGAAGATCAATGTACTCAACTTCAATGTAGAACATGCAAGGAAGTAAATTGGAAATCTCCTATGAGTTGTTATTTTGAAGATCAATGTACTCAATTCCAATGTAGAACATGCAAGGAAGTAAATTGGAAATCTCCTTCGACTTGGCCTTCTGGCATCACCAATGAGGCTAAAGATCTTTTATGGGGACACTTGCAGAAATGAACACTTTCAATTCAAGCATGAACAAGGTAAATTAAGGCATGGAGTACATAATCAAGGTGAGCACTGAGTTTGTTGTTTACCAGGTATATATTCTCATTGGAAACATTCCTGTTCAACAAAGAAAAATTAAGGTCTGAAAAAGACTTTAGGCTTTTGGTTCATGGTCGAAAATAAAAGCCTTCTTGTGGTTCGTAGTGAAAAGTAGTGTTTTGACATGGAACAGTATAGAGAAGTGGGGATATTATGGCCCATCTCAATGTGTCTTCTGTTATTTAGTTGAAGAATCTCTGGAGCAGATCCTACTACATTGTTTGCAATTCAATTCAGTTGGGAAAGCATGTGTTCTAGCTTCAAGGGGGCTCGTGGCACTTCAAGGAAGAGACATATTCAAATTTTCCCAAGGCTGAAACAAATATGAAGGGAAAATGCGGTGATGGATAGCATATTGTTCACAGAAGCAATATTAGCAGGTATAACAGTGAAATGTAGATACTGTATACTGCAGTTCTGACCAGGCAAGGGAGATGTGTATGGGGTATTTGAACGTGTTTTCTCCATGGAGGTCATGTGTTTGAATCCGGAGGGGGGTATGGTATGTACACCTCCATAGACTAAGCAGTCAAATCATCGTGTGAAGGGGGTCCCTTGTCCCAAAAACAAGGGGGTCTGATACATCATTTTGCATCTAGCTAGGCTGTGACCTTAAATTATATATTATTATTATTATATTATAAAATAACCAAATATCACAAAGTATTGCAATTTTATATTACAATTTACACCCCAAGTGGAAGTGGAAGTGGTTGGAGACTCAGCATGGGGCTCCTTGCTCATGGTGCATGGAGCCCTTCCCCCGTACTCTAAGAGTTGGCTTAGGATCACCACATCCAACTCCACCTTCTAGACTTGCATTGTGATCTATGGTGAAAGATTAACACAAATTAGTGTACTGTCCATATGAGAAATTCTTGGGTGGCAGTGTTGATTAAACAAAATTGCATTTCTTTTCTTTTTTATTAAAACTAAAACTGCAATTCTAATGAAGTACTAGGCAACATGAAACTCAACATCCCAGGGTAGTTTGTCTCCTAATAGGACAATTTCCAAGAAAGGAGAGAAGGGAGGAGATGGCCACAAAATTTAGAGGCCCACTTCCAGGGAGACTTGGCAAAGCAACATAACCAAAATAGATGCCTAAGGCTTTTAGGCTGCCCATAAAAAAGACAAAGGTGCTGATGGATTCCATGATGAACTAGTCTATGGCCTGTTATTGCGCAATTTGTACTTGCAAGTTGCCTGTTAGAATTCGGGCAGTAAAGCAGAACAGAAGTGTCTTTTTAAATTTCAGTGAGAAAAAAACTAGATCTTATATTCAGAAAACAAATCTATATAGCTAGAGCAGAGAAAGCAACAAGTGTGCTCAGATCTAAGCTAGTTTAGATATAGCTAAAAGTAGATCTAGGATAATTAACAAAACTTTTCTTCCAGATCTAATCTAGAGAAGATATAGATCAGTATCTAAATCATGATATAGATCAATGCTCAAGAACAGTTTCCAAATCTGATAACCTTTGATATTCAATGCTGATGCATATATCTAGACAGATCAAAAACTCAAAACAAAACTAGATCTGATAAACTAAATAGATAACTTACCTTGCTTTGAAGTCTTACCTGTGAAGGAGTCTCATCCACACACTAGAGATGCAATACCATTTGTAATTATGCTCAGACAAACTTCAGGGTCATAGATCCACCCTATAGGTTGGATCTCTTGCCACGAGAAGAATAGACTTTCTTGCCACCAAGAGGAAAGGTCACTTAGACTTCACACAGGAATTTTATAATCAAACCCCACACACAGTTTCTGTGATCAAAACCCTTATGCACAGTTTCAAAGGTCAAACCCTTATGCACACTGATAGGTACGGCAGCCTAAACAATTCAGTAGAGGGGCTGCGGCTCAGTTATAGTTACAGATCTGCAAGGAGAGAGGTAGTCTTCAAGCTGAGTGAAAGGAGCCAGTAGAGAAGGGCCGAGTCACCACAAAACTCAGCAACAGTAGCAAGGGGGCCGTACTACACAGCAGATCAGCCAACAGTAGACAAGGGGCCGTACCATACAGCCACATCAACAGCAAACAAAGGGCCACAGCAAAGGGCCACACTTCAACAGCAGACAAGGGGCCGCAGCAAAGGGCCACACTCCAACAGCAGACAAGGGGCCGCAGCAAAGGGGCCACACTTCAACAGCAGACAAGAAGCCGCAGCAAAGGGCCACACTCCAACAGAAGACAAGGGGCTGAGCTGCCACACCAGATAAGAACCAGCAACAGTGCAAAGAGGAGGCCACAGCAGATAGAGGAGATCCGCTCACTTTAGGAGGATAGCATAATAGCACAATGGAATGTGTGTATGAAAGAGGAGGGGTAGATCTCCTTTTATAGTTTTGGCTAAGGGTTAGGCTAGGGGTATGATAAAAATTATAATTAAAAATTAACACATTTTAATTAATATAAATATTAATTAAATGTGTTATAATTTAAACATTTAATTAATAACCCCTAAAGCCAAATAAACAATACCCAAATAAACACAAGCAAGGGTGAAGGGGGTTTGACAAGGGTGACTGGGTGGCAATACTTTGTCCATTCATTCTCAAGGTGAACCTATTTAATTTTATCATCATTGCATATGGGATACATCCCTCATGTGGTCATGTCCACCTTCAGGGAGGACATAAACCAATAAACACCTGATCAAGGACCAGGTGGCCCTAGAACATCTCTGGGGTCTTATCCACCAAGGTATAAGACCAAGGATCAACCCATGCCCCAGGCATGGGTACCCTGGACATTTCTAGGGGCCCTAGACATATCTAGGGGCTTTAACTACTTGGTCCTAGACCAAGAACCCCAGTCATATACTGGGGGCCCTCTCAGGGGTCTTTATTACTTGGTCCCAGACTAAGAACCCCAGTCATCTATTGGGGGCCCTCTCAGGGGTCTTTATTGCTTGGTCCTAGACCAAGAACCCCAGTCATCTACTGGGGGCCCTCTCAGGGGTCTTATCCACCAAGGTACAAGACCAAGGATCAACCCATGCCCCAGGCATGGGTACCCTGGACATTTCCAGGGGCCCTAGACATATCTAGGTGCTTTAACTGCTTGGTCCCAGACCAAGAACCCTAGTCATATACTGGGGGCCCTTACAAGGGTCTTTTTCCATGGCACTGACTGTTTGGTCCTAGACCAAGAAACCCCAGGGGTGCACCGGGGGCCCTAGATATTGGCTAGGGTCTTTGCCATTCTCCCGGAGAATGGCTCTTGCAACTGCTTTAAATTTAACATTGCCCAAAGCCAAAGGCAAGTGGATACTAAATTGGCGTAACAAGGAGGATGTCCTATCACTGTCACCTTAATAAGACACCTCTTTCTATTTAGGAGTAGTACCCCAGGGGAGACGTCCCCGGTGATTTGGGGTTTTGAGAAGGCTAAGGTAAAAACAGTAAGAAAGTCTCACCCCTCTCACAGGTTACTCTGATCAAAAGTTCCAAGGTTTTAATGAGATGAAGCAAAATAATATTTGAGTATACCTGCCCAGAACAAGACAACAAGAAAAGAGATGCTATTTACATGTACAATATGATGTTAGTGCTTCATAAAACCATAGACTTTTGGAAAATGAACAAGCTGATATAAAACTGAAGCAACACAAATACTTATAAGTTATAACAACAATGTATATTTAGCAACAACTACACAATTATGCTTCAATAATGACAAGAAATAGTGGCCTAATATTGACAGAATGATAATGAATGTCAGAAGCAATAATGACAATGTATAATCAGCTTTAGATCTTGCTTTTAGGATGAATTTGCTG
>JASDQU010736660.1:17219-56040 GCA_032191745.1 Picea mariana | reverse complement strand
CTTTGCTCTCTCCTCCAAGCTCAAGCAAACACAAATAGAAACAATGAGGAAATGAGAGGGGGAAAATATCTTTTATTCCCTCCTCACTTTCTCCTAACCCATCCCTAACCACACTCCACACTCTAACTCAACTCAAAAAAACAAAAAAAATGAGTCTTTTTTCATCTTAAGCGTGGAAGCGCTCGGACCTCACGGGGAGCGTGCGAGAATCGTTGAGGGTTCGCTCAGGAAGCTGGGTAGGAAGCTCACTTCCTACCCAACTTCCTCATGGGCAGGGAGCGCATTTTTGAACCCTGAAGCGAGTTTCCTACCCAGCTTCCTGAGCGAACTCGCTCGAAGCGAGCTTCCGAGGTCAGAGCGGGGGGGGCGCTTCCGGTAACCCTGGATGGCTGTAGCAATCTTTTGCAACAACAACAAATTAGTCTAATCTAAAGTTAGAAATAGTTAGTAAAAGTCTTAGGGAAGATGGTTTAAGAGTTGTTTTGGTCAATCAATCACTTGCAAGGTGTGAACTAGTGCCTTTTAGGGTAATGGAGTCAAAGTTTGCAGCGGCAATTCTTCGAGGAAAATAACAAATGATAATAGATGATCTAAAGGGAAAGGTAAGATGATTGGGGTGTTAGTAACCTAAGGCCTCAATATCTAAAATCCTAGAAGGAAGAATGCTAGAAAGTAGGTAACCCTAGGCCCTAGTGACTTCCTTCTTCTTTAGATCAAGCTTGAAAAATGTATGAAGCTAATGAAACAATGCTACTGGAGTGCTACAAAGGTATGGCTCTAGTATATTCTTCAAGGGAGATGTTCTCTAGTAAAATCAAGTAGGTGAAAAATTATAAAGAAAATGACAATAACATGTGCTTTTCTCCTAGGGTTTCAAAGTTCAAACTAGCAATTTCATAATCTTAGAAATGAATAAGCAAATGTACCATATGTTGGGATTTGGGTACCTTGGAAAGTGGTCCCCATGTGCTTATGAGTCTCTAAGCACAAAGGAGGAGACTATTACCCTTATACTTTACTTTATGATTCTAATTTCACTTTGACTTAGGAGATTTAAGTCAAAAGTGAAATATGTCACTTAATCATTAAAGTGACAATTAATTCAGAAAGTGGTTGAATTAATAGACATAAAGCAACTAAGGAAAGTGGGTTTCCTTAGTGAGATTTTTGGATGAGATCTCACCCATTGATTAGATTTGGCTAGATTGGATCTAGGCCATTGATCTTTTAGGGCTTGGCCAAAGGAGGGTAAAGGAGATTCATTCTTCACTTGTGAGTTTTGGAGAGGAGGAGGAGAGGGCACATTTCTCAAGGAGAGGAGGGCGCACTTGTATGAGAGCTTGAAGCTTGAGGAGGAAGCTTGTGGTTGCTTGAGGGAGCTTGGAGAAGTCTTCCATGGAGGCATGGCTACATTTCTAGAGGAGGGCGCACACATTTGATGGAGGGCGCAACATTTGATGGAGGGCGCAACCTTGAGAGGAGGGGTGCATTTCTAGTTGGAGGAGCTTAACCCATTAGTTGTTGGCTCACTCCCTTTGTCATGGCTTACTCTTGTGCTATGGAGGAAGCTATATGGAGTGAGGGCGCACATTTCTAGAGGAGGAGGCACATTCTATATAGGTAAGCGCACTAGCTTGAGGAGAGGGCACATTCTTGGGAGGAGGGCACATCAAGCTAGGAGGTGGCTTATTCTTTGTGGGTTCTTGCTAGTAGAGAGGAGGCGCTCTTCATGAGGAGATGAGGGTGCTTGGCTAGGGAGGATTCACTCATTGTTTGAATTTTTGCATGTGTGGGGGGTGCACTTGAGAGGAGGGGCGCACCATCACTTGGAGGAGGTTTTTCTGTTGAGAGGGAGACTACTTCAAAGGCAAGGACAAAGACAAGGCAAGTTCAGAGGCAAGCAAGAGCAAAGACAAAGCAAAGGATCAAGATAAAGACAAAGGCAAGCAAGAGGAAGAAGGCTCACCAAGGCAAGGGGCGCCTTACTTCACAAGGCTTGTGGGAAAGTCTTCGAGGAACTCCAAGGCACTAGAGAGTGGTTACTATTGTACCAGGTTCACTTGTTTATGTTTCCTGTGTTGTACATTTTGCTTTGAGGCCTTCTATATATATATCTGCTCCAAATTGGTTTTCCCCGTGGGGGGGGGTTATCCAGGATCATGTTGACCAAAAATACTTGTGTCAAATTTATGCATGCTTAGAAGTGTAGATGAGATTTTTAAAGTTAAACGATCTAGAGGTAGTGTTATGTGTTTTAATGTATTATGCATGTGCTAACATTGAGTAAAGAAAACACTTGCAAGGGCACCTTAAAAGAGCAGTTACCATCAAATATTGAGCATAAAGTTGGGTGACTGTTTGCTGTCCTAAAACAACAAGAAAAGACAGCCACACAGTTGAAAGTTGAAACTTAGAGCCATACTAAGGTCAAGGACAAACCTTAGGTAGTAGCCTCATAGGGTACTATAACCATTCAAAATAAATGAAGAATTGCATATTTTACTTACTTCAACAAGAATAATCTAGCCACAAAACCCTAGTTGAAGACTTTCCACCATGAAAATGACAAAATACACCAAAGATAGCCTCTCCAAGAAGTTGCGCTCTAGTTAGTTTCAGCCAAGTACCCTTAAAGAGGGCCGAATTTCAGACCTCACACTTGTGTGAGTGAAAGATGATGAGAAAATGAGAGTTTTAACTCTCTATTTATACAATATCAATGACCTTTAATTACATTTTAGGTCAAAAAAGCTGACATGGCCAGTTTACATCAAAAATCCAGTTTTACATAAAATTAACCATTTAAAACCCTAATTTGTCTTTAGGGATGACGTCATGCCCCTTTTAGGGTGACGTTAGGCCCCATCATGGAACGCTAGGCCTCAAAAGTGAAACGTTAGGCCTTAAAAGGCCTCAGAAGCTACCACACGTGCCAACCAAGCCATCTTCATGCCAACACCCTAACTGGATGACGTTAAGGCTCGATATGATGACGTCAGAGGCCTTCATGGGCCAACKTCATGGTGGAAGGGCAAGACCCCCCTAGGTCCAGGATTTCCAAAGTGTCTCTGGTGGACCGTCCTCCTTTTTCTCTAGTGCAAGCCTCTGGTGTCCCTCTGCCCCTGGCTAGGGTCATATGATCCATCTGGTGGGATTTTAGCCCCATGGAGGTCCGAACTAWTCATCTCCCCATATGTACTTKTCYGTCGGGCATTGTCTTGCAACAATAATAAGTACGCCCTCCATGGGCTCATAAGTCACAGGGATCATAACAATCTCAATCACATCTAATAATCAAGTTACCTAACATGTGCATCAAACCYCCCTTTACCCAGACAAATGCTCAAAGACGATATGCAATTTAACAAGCCAGGTTTGGAGAGGGTCTCAGGATGTCATATTGGGCTAATTCTCCTCAGGTTTGGGGTGTTTCCTAGGTGAAGACCAATCTAGGTCGTGTAGATGCATGAGATGGTGTAGGGAATGTTTGGGCAAGGGGTGCAATGATAACAGGGAAATGTAGGTCTTACATGTGGGTGCCTCTGTAGAGGGCGAGCTGCACCTTGTCATGGATGCCATTGTTTCCTAGCCCATTAATGTCTTTTACTCTTTGTCTTATTGCTTTTTCTTTTCAAGAGAATAGTTGGAGGACATTGTCTTGGCGTGGTGATCAGTGGTGACAACCTTACCCACAAGCATTTCACGGAAATGAGAAGCCTGGCTCGTGATGAGACCCCCTTTCTCTTGGTTATGCCACCAAGAGCCACTACCTTGGTTTGGTGACAAGATGGATGGCAGTGTCATACCGCTACATGCCCATGGATCTAATAGGCCGGCTCATGATGAGACCTCCTATCCACCAACTAGATCTTGAGTTTTATTTTGTTTTACGGGTCCCCTTTTCTTGCTGAGAAGCCATTTATTGCTTTCTCGGGAATCCCTGGGCGAAGCATCTCAAGGTTTCATTTTGGCTTTTAACTTTTGCTTGCTACTTTTATCCTCTGGGCCTTTAGCCCCTTCTTCCCACAAGGCAAGGTACAACCCTTACTAGCTTGGCAAACCCAATGCCCGAACCAATGTAGGGGAAAGATGAGAGGGACAATGATGAAAAGTGGTAAATATGGAAGGAATGGACGATGAAATTTCATAGACCCACCCAATGGCAACTCATTCCTAAGGGAACCAACTTACTAGGGCACTTTGTCATCGCCCCCAAGTATGGACAAATCAAAGAGCATAATTTCCAAGCAAAAGACATATTCAAATGCTTCGAAAATCAAAGTGACACATACCATGATACCTAGACTCATTACCTCATGGAGCAAGTCCCACTGCTACTTTAGAATCAGGTTGATGGGATGGATGCTGCTGCTGTTGATAGATAGGATGCGCTGAAGAAAAGATGGGCCCTCCAGGGCCAAGCTCAAGTCATATGGCTCTCGGTACTCCATGTCTAGGACTTGTGGGCCTCGAGACATAATCTCCTTAGTTATCCCTAGGATAGGGGATAACATGGCCAACAATAAGCCAACCCAAGATAAGGGACCAAGCAGAGAAGGCCTTTTTTGGCTCTACTAAAGGTTTCTAGACACTACAACATATGAAAATCCAAATAGAGTAAGACTTGAGTCTCTAGATTTTATTCAGGCCAAGGTTTGTGACACAACCACCTATATCCACTTTGCACTACTCGACTTATATTTTCTCAAGGACTTGGCCTTCTTCCACTAGTTAGTAGGAGATTGAAGTCCCCACTTTAATAGGAGGGAGCTCATAGTAAGCTCTTTCACCTATTCCAAAACCAACTTGTCAGGGTTGGAGAGTTTGAAGTTCTCCTTTAGATCACAAGCCAAGGGATCCAGTCTTTAGACTATGAGTCAAAGAGGTCTCAAATACTCTTAATTCCTCTTTTGAAAAATCTCAAGGTTGAAAATCAAGTGGTTTCAACCAAAGTCTTACCTTCATGTTGGAGGTTATACGATCACTAGATTGATTGTTCGTTGACGAACAAGCCAAATCTAATCCCTTAGCCTTTCCAATTTACAAAAGGATTGATAGTCTCCTAGGTCTTCCATGTGCTTTGAGCAACAAAGGTCCCTTTAAATTTAACCATAGTTGGGGTGAGAATAAGAGTCTATAGGTTCAAGCCTAACCATGAATTCTTTCCTAAAGGATTTCCCTGATGGATACCATTACGTTGATGTACCTCCTAGGTCTCTATTCTTTCCCAGGCTCAAATAACCCATTTAGCACACAAGCCTTGAGCTTGAATATGTCTTTTGATGATCCCATTTCTAGCATTAGTCCTTGGTGTTACCTCACAAACTAGCACCTTTAGATTAAAGTCCAAAAGATGGGCACTAGCTGATGGGAAACTAAGAGGTTGGCCATTGTCACCTCACTAACCCCCTTTTGCACTTTCGGCGAGGAAAATGGAATCCTAACCAAGGGGGCTTCCCTCTGGGCCACTAGGCTCAATTCGTGTAGTAGATAATGGGAGTATGAGAGAGCCTAGCAACAATAACAAAAGAAAGGAAAATGGAAATGAGTTTATGGTTTGGGGTTGGTAGATGAAAGGGAGACCAATGCCTTGATTTGTTTGGTCTATGGGGTCATGCATGCAATTTAAGAGGGCTATTCATCAAGAGAGATTAGGGGCTATAGGCAACCAAGATGACGTGCTCTATAATATCCCTAACGTGGTAAACAAGATACTACAAAAAATGGAAGGGAAGGGACTTCTCTAAAGGGAAACTCCAAAACCAAAAACAATCTAGAAGTGGTTAAGCATTCACTTAGAATGGATATCTAGGGCATTGAATCCTCTTCTAGATTTAGCATTGACAATCTAAATTTGCAATATAAAATCTACCAATGCAATGCCAAGAACATTTGCCACACATAATAAATTGTACATATACTACATAATAACTCAAACAAAATAAAGATATCTTATTCTCCACAAACTTGGAGTTGTCTTGCTCACAAAATCTTCCATTCAATCAATCCCATCCCAGTTGCAAATGGAGAGAGCAAACCCTTATATAGGTTTAAGCTCTAACTCCTCATATAATAAACAATGAATTGTTTTCCTAGATCCGTTAGTTCTCCAAGGAATAATGGTAAAATATTCATCTCTAACCTCCTCAACAAAATTCTTACTCAAAATAGACAAGAGTTTGTTGAGATCCACAATTTCCTTTAGGAGGTTACAATAAAATATTCTAGGAAACAATTCTCAATGAAGCTCTTATCTAACTAATCCAATAGACAAGTCAACAATGAATAAAAATGGAGTTAGTTACAATAACTTTCCAAAAACAGAGCCAAGAGAAGAGGGCACCTTCTTTGTTTGAGGATAGACCAAGTCTAGGTCCCACAAACATTAAGCAAATGCTCATCAACATGTGTGCCCATCCTAGATGATTTGTTCATGTGTAAGATAGACATGAAATAATGTGGAAAAGTGTGCAATCATGTGGAGAACTTGATCCATGAGTAGATGTGCAAGTGACCAATGTCACCACGGTTATGGTTCTATGAGCAAGTTGCTTCATGAAGTGCAATGAAAGATGTATAATATATGCTCCATGTCGCACATGTGCATGATCCCAAGGTAGTGGTAGTGGTGGAAGACCAAGTAGACACTCCAAAGTGTGGATGCCCTCAACAAATATAGCATGGAGAAATGTGCAAGGCAACCTCATCAATAAGCGTGTGCAAGGGTGCCATCCAACTCCTCAAGTGGACTTCTTCTAGAAATAGCACGGTGACATGTGCTAGTAGCCTCCTCAAGGAAATAAATGGCTGAAAATGTAGAGCACTAAATTAGAAGTGTGCCAAATCATTAAGCTCAAGCTCCAATGTGTGACCAACTCCAAGAAATATGTAAGAAGACCCTCCAAGTGGCCTGTGTGGCTCCAATCACCCATAGGCCAAGGTAGATGAAGTGGATCTCAAGATAGGAGGTTGACAATCATCGAATAGACCCCATAGATCAAGTGCCTAGTCATCAAAAGTTCAACAACCATCCACATGTATGCAACAACCACTACCAAGTGCCTAGATCCATGAGAAATGCCTCCACATGTGTGCAAGAAAAGGAGCGGTCCATGAGAGTGCGGTTTCAAGTCATCACAAAGTGCAACCTCAACATGAAAATAGAACCCAAAATCCAAGTGCTTAATGATGGAGTCGTTTGTGCAACAAGGAGTGGGTTGGCCCCTCTAATCAAGCCTTAGGAATCTGAAAAACCATGAAGGAGAGGAGCTCTCCATTAGAGCAAGTGTCTATTCCATTGAATATCATCATATGATCTCAATAGACACTTGAAAGTCTAGGGCACTCTCACCCAAGGTGCCACATCATCAATCCTCCAATAGGTTGAACACTGCATGAAAACTTATACCAAGTGATGAAAATTCATGATGGAGTAGGGTGCTCTACACGAACAAGTGTTTATCTAATCAAGTATCATCACGAGGCCACAATAGACACACAAATACCTAGGGCGCTGTCACCAAGAAGTGCCATGCTATCCATCCTCTTTTACAAGTTGAAAATCACTTGAATATTGTGCTAGATCTTGAAAACCTATGATAGAAGTTGACACTCACTAAGATGAGGTGTCTATCCCATCAAACATGACCATAGGACCATAATAGACACACCACAAATCCCAAGGTGCTCTCACCAAATTCCCTAATCCATCAACCATGCCAAAATGATGCCTTGAAAGCCTAGGTTATTGATAAATGTGCCAAGGAGGTGAGTGCTCTACTAGATTAGGTGTCTACTTGATTAAATATGACTTTATAAACACAATAGACACTTTAATCACTTGGGCGCTTCGTCAAAAACTCAAATCTCCATTAGATTAGGTGTCTACTTGATTAAATATGACTTTAGAAACACAATAGACACTTTAATCACTTGGGCGCTTAGTCAGAAACACATATCTCAATAAACCATCACCAACGCCCCCAGGATGCTGCAAACATGCTCAAGAGGTGGGTGCTCTATAAGTTTGGTTGTCTGTCTCATAAAATATCACTATAGGAGCACGATAGACACTTCAAAAATTAGAGCGTTCCATCAGAAGAGTCAATTGCATAGCCTCATCAAAATCCTTCACTAACCCTCTCCTCCTCCCCCCCCACAGTGCTCAGTGAGTGCTCCATGAGAACACTGTCTATTTTGTTAAGTAAGATCAACAAAGTAAAAAATACATGTAAAATATGAGAGTGCTCCTCTTAGATGTTCATAACAACAATATCGATACATAAGGCTCCATGCAAAGGAACGACACCATGAAGCAAACACTAGCATCATGAAGACAACCATCACATCATGACATGAAAGAGCATGTCATCTCCATCAATCAACACCAAGGAGTATGTGATCATGAAGAAAGCAATCAAGATAACCAAGACCATCAACCACATGATCCATCAAGGAGGACCACAATGCTCACCCATCCTCAAGCAAAAAAATAAAAGTGTGTATCTGTAGTCCATTGACATCCTTGCAAGTTACCCCTGAAAATATGCCATTACCACTCATGCCATTATGAGGGGTAACACCTGGCATTGTACCAAGATTCCAATTAACTCTATGAAAGCCCTTACCACCATCGATATTTGTCATTTTCCTAGAGAAAGCTCTAGAGAGGTTTTTCCAAATGTTGGTAGGTGCTAGCTAAGGGCACCTAATGTGATTTTCTTTTTGGAAATCATAGTAATGAGAACCCTTTCAATGTGGTTTCAACTTGTGTTCCTTAGATGTGGGTTGCATACTTCACAACCATAAAGGAGAGGAGGTCTCACTAGAGTGGGGATGAGGTGGGTCTAATCCAAACTCATGCACCTATTGGAATTAACAAAATTGCAACAACAATTGCGATGTATTTAACTTGCATACATAGTCAATAGATTTGTTTGAATCATGAGAGACATTAAAGAGAGATAATGCAAGCCCTAAAATAATGAAGCGTCAACCAATAGTTGTACTCAAGAGAGATAGATGAATGCTTAACCAAGATAACAATACTCCAATAGAGACACAATAGGAGATGGTGCCCTTAGGCAAAAGAATCAAGCACTGATGAATCAATAAGATCATACAAATGAGGCACGAGTTGTGTATTTATACACAACCCATGAGGTGGGGCACTTCCCTATCAGGGGGGGGGGGTACGGGCCCACATATGAGTAGGTCGGCCATAACCACCCATATTATAATAAAATAGTGCTGACTAGGTCAATTCTTATGCCATAACCTAGTCATACATTTAATGAGAGTGCTTAGCCATAAATGAACACTAGTAAAGATTACCATCATTTCAACATCGACCCTTAAATTAAGCATGGGGACATAAAGAAGGATGATGAAGTACAAAAGGAGTGGGTGTAGCTAACTCAATAAAAAAACAACCATAAGAGTAATAAGATAGAGTGGGTTTGTGATGTTCCAACTAAATACAAAAGTTGAAGGGTTTATAAATACCCAACCATCATCAATCTAGCACTGCTTGACCCCCTAAACGAATGCCATCATTGAACTACTCATAGTCTGGGGGATTATGATCTTGATCAGTCCATTTGATAAAGAAGTGCTATAACGAGGCTTAAATACAAGAGGGAGAAGATATGAAAGTGAGTGGGCATACCTAACTCAATGAAGAGTTAGTCGCAATTGGAAGAAGAGTGGGTTTGTGATGACCCAAATTAATATAAATGTGGACCAAATAATCTACTGGAAGAGTGCTGCCACCAAACCACTCATCATCTGGGAGACTACGATACTGAACTGGCCATCTGAAAAGGGAGTGCTTGAAGAAACATCTTGTACCTTGAGTTGTTCAACCCCTCAAAGAAAGTGATCATTGAACTGTTTGTATGTTGAAAGAATGTTGCCACTGAACTATTCATTTGCTAGAAAACACTGACACTGACTTGCTCATCCAATGGAGAAGGGATGGAAGACATATCCAAGCCTTAATGCACATCTACTGGAAGAATAGTGCC
Organism: Picea mariana; assembly: GCA_032191745.1. Classification (NCBI taxonomy): domain Eukaryota; kingdom Viridiplantae; phylum Streptophyta; class Pinopsida; order Pinales; family Pinaceae; genus Picea; species Picea mariana. The sequence continues at coordinate 46,015 of JASDQU010736660.1, read as the reverse complement.
ATTGATCTATCCATTTGAAGAAGTGTTGGAAGGAATTTCTTGGAAGAGAGAAGAGATGGGAGTACCCAACTCTAATACGGTTAGTTGTGGTAGAAATGAGAGTAGGAAGACAAGCCTCCAAATAATTGAAAGGCCTCAAACATAATTGGGAATGCTCAAAAACAAGGGACTGGGTGTATGAATAGCCAAAACATATATACCTAAGAGAGCACAACTAAGAAGAGAGCTCGAATATAATCTAAGAGCTTCAACACAACCGAGAGAGCTCAAATATAATCTAAGAGCTTCAACACAACCGAGAGAGATCAAATAAAACAAGGGTGTGGGTGTGTAAGTACCCAACACAAATGCACATAAGAGAGCACAATTGAGAAGGAAACTCAAATACAAGATGAGAGTGGGTTTATCAATACTAAACTCCTCACAAAGAGTGGTAGTAGCCAAAATAAAGAAGAGAGAAACTCAAATACAAGTAGGGGTGTCGATGCTTGAAATTCAAGAGAGAGTTGGTGTGTGGATAACCAACTCGAAAGCATGGTCAACTATTGCTGAAATAAGGATGTGAGAGGGTTAATGAATAACCATCTCAACATAGGTTGGCCCTATGCACAACATCTCCCTGAAGATGAACAAGAGGCTAGGAAGAGAAAGCATTAGATTGCATCTTCCCCCTTAATGTTGAATATACGCCATCTAAAGATAGACCTCCCTAAAGCACCATAGTGCCAATCCCAACACGGTGCCACAACTAGGTAAAGGTGTCTTTCGTCTGAAGTCTAAAAGAAAGAGTCATTGAAGTGTGCCACATATAGTATGTCCTATAAGGACAAATATCATAGTGTGGAGGGACACTATTTCCACAAACAAACTGATCCACTAAAAGAAGTGGAGAATCATCCATATAGTAATCAAGAAGATAGTGGGACATATCCTATGGACCTGTAGGTGGAAAATGCATCAAAGAAAGTGAAGAAGTACTCCCTTGATAGACACTAAGTTGGTGAGAGACAGTATGAACCAACTCTGATAGCTTAGCTATAAGGATGTCTCACATCATTGACAAACACATCCACTATAAAACCACAAACTTTGGAGAGCAAGGAATGCTTCCAATGATGGAGTGAAACCATCACATCCTGGAAAAGGTAGGGCTTAATATGCATAGTTCATTGCCACAAGTGCATGTGAAACTGTGGCAACAACATTATCTAGAAGATCTCTGGTGCAAACTATCACTTTTCCACCTCCATCATTACTTGGAAGATAAATAGCACAAGACTTGGAGATAAGGTTCTCCATATTACGTACATTACTTATATAAAGGTCTTGAATCAGATCTACCCAAGAGTAAGCGGCCCTATTAATTAGGGAAAAGAGACATTCCAAGGACATTAGGGTTAAGGGATCCCCTGTATAGAGCCAAGAAAGTGTTAGATTTTCATTAGTTTTGTTAACATTAGATTTACCATAGCATTTTTATCTTCTTTTAACATTCAATAACCATATACTGAAATATATAAACAATAGATAAACAAGCACAAGAAGACCCAAAGATTTATCCTAGGAAAACCCCAAACTCGGGGAAAAACCCAACCAACTTTTYTTAGAGAGAATCTTTCTAATATTCCAATACAACCATGAACAAGCTTTATTCACAAGAGCAAACTAACAATGAAGRAACCCTGATAACAAATACTTGTCTCTTCTTCTTGTCAAACCCTAGCAAGGGTAGACAACTGAGTCACCACAGAATTGGCGCAAGATAGGCGCATCACTAGAGCAAGATAGCGCACCACAAAACTGGCACAACTGGTAACTGCAACTGCAACAGTAGCTGTAACTGCTACTGCAACTGCTATTGACAACTGGCATGAAGCAACTAGGAAACACCACACAACCTTAGCGCAACTCTTCTAGAGGTAGCGCACAAGAGAGACCACCAAGAGCCACCAAGAATATCCTTCCCCAAGTGGGGCGCACTCTCCAAGAGAATCAAAACCTAGAAATAGCGAAACTGCCACAATTGCAGTTGCTACTGTCTAGTGCACACTGCAGAAGGAGAATTGTTTGACTGTACAAATGAAATGATCCAGCCCTATATTTATACTAATCTGGGTGCCTGTCTGGGGTCGACTTCTTATTCTGGGTCTTCATATTTACTTTATTATTTCTGTGGGCCGACTTCTCTTCCTGGAAATTATATTTCCACTTGATTATTTTCCTGTGGGCCGACTTCTCTTTGAGGGTGTTCTTCAACTGTTCAATGGTCTTCCTTTGACTTCTGGAATCTTCTTCTTCTCTAAGAAAAGTTGTATAGGAGGGAATACCTCTCGCTGCTACCAAAACATCAACACTCCCTCTTAGCTAGGGAGGTATTCTTTCAAGATGTTTTCTTCTAGTAGTCCCAAGAATATCACGATAGACGACTATGCTGCAATCATCTAGTAGCCCAAAGCTACTACCATGCCATCCAGTGGTACAAAACTACCGCCATAGTCTCACGACTATGCTGCAATCAACTGGTAGCCCCAAGGCTACTACCATGCCATCTAGTAGTCTCCATGACTACGCATCAATCAACTAGTAGCACAAAGCTACTACCATGCTGTCCAATAGTCTCCACGACTACGTAGCAATCAACTAGTAGCACAAAGCTACTTCCATGCTATCCAACAATCAACTAGTAGCACAAAGCTACTACCATGCTGTCTAGTAGTCTCCACGACTACGTAGCAATCAAATAGTAGCACAAAAGCTACTACCATGCTATCCAACATTCAACAAGTAGCACAAAGCTACTACCATGCTGTCCAGTGGTCTCCACGACTATGTAGCAATCGACTAGTAGCACAAAGCTACTACCATGCTGTCCAGTGGTCTCCATGACTATGTAGCAATCAACTAGTAGCACAAAGCTACTACCATGCTATCCAACAATCAACGAGTAGCACAAAGCTACTACCTTGCTGTCCAGTAGTCTCCACGACTACGTAGCAATCAACTAGTAGCACAAAGCTACTACCATGCTATCCAACAATCAACTAGTAGCACAAAGATACTATCATGCTGTCCAGTGGTACAAAACTACCGCCATAGTCTCTATGACTATGCTATGATGTTTCTCTTCTCTTAGTAGTCCCATTCACACCCATCCACTGGGCAAGACTACTACATTACTCCCTCAGTCACTCCACATGGCTGATCTGGGAAACCCTTGGCTAAAAGGGAAGCCTACTGGAGGAGAATCATCACACCTCCCTCTCAACGAGGGTGGACATTCTGCATCACGCCAAGCTTGTCTTTGAAGTACTTATACTTCACTCTAGATAGAGGCTTGGTGAGAATGTCCATTATCTGCTCATCTTTGGATATGTACTGGAGCTCCACTGCTCCTCTCTGCACCATGTCTCATATGTAATGGTATTTGATCTCTATATGCTTTGACTTGTCATGAAAGACTGGATTCTTTGAAAGCTTCACACAACTTTGATTATCACAATATATCAAAGTTGGCTCCAACTCTAGATCAAATAACCCTACAAGTAGCTTTCGAAGCCACACTGCTTCACGACTTGCAACACTAGATGCAATATACTCTGCCTCTGCTGTATTGAGTGCCACTAACGTCTGTTTTCTGCTCAACCATGAGATCATACCTGATCCCAAACTGAAGCAACATCTTGATGAGCTTTTCTCGTCCACTGCACTCTCGCCCAATGAGAGTCTGTATAACCTTGCAGCTTTACTGCATCGTCCAAGACATATCTGAGTCCATATCCAGCTGTATCATGCATTACCTCAACATGTGCTTTACTGCTATCCAGTGTGCATGTCTAGGCTCAACCATGTACTGGCTCAATGTGTTCACTGCAAAGCATATATCTGTCCTAGTATTAACTAGGGACATCAAGGATCCGATCAACTGTCTATACATCGTGGGATCAACCAAATTTGAAGATGAATCACTCAAGAGCTTCAGATTCGTAACCATAGGTGTGTCCATGGACTTGCAGTCCATCATCCTGAATCTCTGCAGGATCTCAACTACATATTTTCCTTCGCTAAGGAAAATCTCATCTAGTCTCTGCCACACCTCTAATCCTATCAAATCCAGATCATTAATTTCGAACTCTGAAGTGAGTTCCCTTCTGCACCCATCTGTGAGCTTCTCATCCCCTGTAAGAAACAGGTCATCCAATATCAAGGGGCAACCATTCCCAAGCTCATCAAATAACTGTCTGTTCTGGCATGCCATGGCTTGGGTGCCCTCTTAAGTCCGTACAGAGCTTTCTTCAATTTGTAGACATGAGACTCCTTCTCATGTATCTTGTGGCTACCCTATGTACACTTCTTCTGGCTACTGGAGCAAGTGTCTCGTCATAATCTTCTCCCTCTTTCTGGGAGAATCCTCTTGCCACAAATCTCGCTTTGTACTTCTCTATGCTGCCATTTGCAGCATGATTGATCTTGTAGATCCACTTGGAAGTCACTACTGACTTCCCTTTTGGTATTGGAACCACTTCCCACACATCATTCTTCATGATGGACTGGTATTCTTCCATCATTGCATCCTTCCACACTTGCTACTTAGCAGCTTCCTCAAAAGTGGAAGGTTTTAAATCAATGATTTTACTCATCAACACTACATAGCTGGAAAACTTGTGTGGTCTCTTGGTCTCTCTAAAAGAGCTTCTGGGAGATGCATGTCCTTCAGCTTCCTTCAAAGTGTTCCGCAACCATGCTGGTCTCTTCCTGGTAACTGTAATTTCTCTAGGTGGATCTACAGGTATCTCTGGCTCTACTGTCTCATTTTGATCCTCTGGGATATGTTCTTCTGGAGTAGAGTCCATCATTACTGCTTTCTAGCAAGTAATGGTCCCGATGGAAGTGTACCAGGTGACTGGAGCAAAGGTCTTCTTATGGTCTACTCCCTCTGAGTCGACTAACTCTCTCTGAGATTAGGCTCACTCTGAGTTTGCATGCTCCCTCTGGAATTTGACTCCCTCTGAGATCAGGCTCACTCTGAGCCATCTGCTCCCTCTGCATCTGCTAACTTCCTTTGAAGTCTAATCTCATATGCACTGTATTGGGAGGTTGCTCCTCCCTACTGGATCCTGAGGGATGACTCCTTTTGAACTCTGGCTCCTTCTGAGTTGGTACTTGGTGAGGCCACCTGCCTCACCACTATGGAGCCATATGCTCCTCCTCATGATATGGATCATCAATGCCATATAACTGCATTGCAAAGTATTACGAGACCATGTTGGTCTCTTCCTGGTCGCTACAACGTTTTTGGATAGGCCCTTTTGGCTCTACTGACTCTTCTTGATGGTCTGAAGAGTGATCAACTGAACTAGAGGGATCTGTACGGTCATCCTTTGGAGCCTTCTACTCCTCACATTCAATCTCCATATGAGATACTCTGTATCCCGCAAAAGTACCCTTCTTGCCAGAAGGTTATGACTTCGTTCTCTTCTCCTTCGTTACATGGATGTGTATGGTCATGTACACAACTCTATGTCTGGATTGTTTGCTCCATGTCTCAACTAGAGACCATCTAATCTGTTGCCTCCTGCAACTGTCATTATAACTCCCTCTTAGAGCTATCCCCTGTGACCTCTGACATGCCTGGGACAAGAGCCAAAACAAAATACAATAACAAGAAATAAGAACAACACTCTTCAACACTCTTCCAATGTTGTGGCCAATCATTCCTCCATAGTAACCTGCCCTGAACAAGAAACAAGAGCAACATCTTCATGGTAACCTCCATGGAATTTACAAGATAACCTCCCTAGGACAAGGTCAACAACCTAGAACATCTCCTAGAGAAGATCAATTCATCTTGTAAATAAGTGCGTTATTAATAATGAACAATGAGTATAATGATCATCGTACCAACAATATTCAATTGTTACTAAACATTTGATAGTAATAGTACTCAACAGTAATAGTCTTCTAAAGACTATTGTTCTAGTTACAACACTTCCTTAAGTTGCAGTAATAAAATATCAAACCTGATATGAAAACCTGGAGTCTAGCTGCTGCTGTCTCATTTGAGTTGTTATACACTGTAGAAGACATCGTCACTGCTGCCTCCAACTCTTGGGCTTCCTCTGAGTGCACTAGATCTAAGATCCCTTTGGATCTATTGTCACTGCTTGGATAAATGTCCTCTTGCCAAATGTACATCTCCTGCAAACTCCCTCATTTTATATACGAGTGCACCATCTGGATTTATCTTCTAATCTAAGACATTGCATCAACAAGAAAAAGTTAGAAATCTGAATCAGAAGGTTCAATGCCCAGGAAAATGTCAACAAGCCTAAAACCCTAAAAATTCAACTTTGACAGAAAGTCAATTTGAAAGATGCAACTGGTGCGCTAGGGCAAGGCGAGCTGATCTATGCTAAAATTTGTCCCAATCGACTTTATAATAAGTGCTCAACGAGCTTGACAAAAGAAAACTGTGCAACAACAAATTTCAACAACGTTGCAATTCTCATGATCTTCCTTCCTGTGGTTAGACTGTTCTGAAGGAAACCTGCTCTGATACCATGTTAGATTTTCATTAGTTTTGTTAACATTAGATTTACCATAGCATTTTTATCTTCTTTTAACATTCAATAACCATATACTGAAATATATAAGCAACAGATAAACAAGGACAAGAAGACACAAAGATTTATCTTGGGAAAACCCCAAACTTGGGGAAAAACCCAGCCAACTTTTCTTAGAGAGAATCTTTCTAATATTCCAATACAACCATGAACAAGCTCTATTCACAAGAGCAAACCAATAATGAAGAAACCTTGATAACAAATACTTATCTCTTCTTCTAGTCAAACCCTAGCGAGGGTAGACAACTGAGTCACCACATAATTGGCGCAAGATAGGTGCATCACTAGAGCAAGATAGTGCACCACAGAACTAACACAACTGGTAACTCGTAATTGCAACTGCAACTGTAATTGTAACTGCTACTGCAACTGCAACTGCAACTGCTACTGAAATTGCGACTGCAACTGGCACGAAGCAACTGGGCAACACCACACAACCTTAGCGCAACTCTTCCAGAGGTAGCGCACAAGAGAGACCACTAAGAGCCACCAAGAATATCCTTCCTCAAGTGGGGCGCACTCTCCAAGAGAACCAAAACCCAGAAATAGTGAAACTGCCATAACTGCAGCTGCTACTGCCTAGTGTGCACTGCAGAAGGAGAATTGTCTGACTGTACAAATGAAATGATCCAGCCCTGTATTTATACTAATCTGAGCACCTGTTTGGGGCCGACTTCTTATTTTGGGTCTTCATGTTTACTTTATTATTTCTGTGGGGTGACTTCTCTTCCTGGAAATTATATTTCCACTTTATTATTTTTCTGTTGGCCAACTTTTCTTCTGGGGTGTTCTTCAACTGTTCAATGGTCTTCCTTTGACTTCTAGAATCTTCTTCTTCTTCTCTAAGAAAAGTTGTATAGGAGGGAATGCCTCCCGCTGCTACCAAAACATCAACAGAAAGAAAATAGGAAGAAGGGTTTGAAACCTTAAAAAATGATTCAGACTTGCAACAAAAAAATAAATCTAAGGTCTATTCAGCAATAGCCAAGCAACTCCATCAAAGTACCTCAACATGTATGGTAGAGGAAAGGCTATCTGCTATATACAAAGTGCTGATAAAAAGTTGTAGTACAACCAGATGTACCAACCAAACCACCAAAGGGTCACTGCTCAGATCTGTTTACAAATACTCACAAGCCATAAAAAAAGTGTTGACAACAGAGTTGTATTACAGCCTAAAAGTCACATGGTTTGGTTTCGAAAATGATTAGGTTCAATTCAAGTTTAAATTTTCCAATGAGGTTTGGATGAGGTTCTCCATGAGGTTCGTTTATATACATTTTTTTATACACACAATATTTATATAATTATATTAACTATAAAATCCCTTTGAGGCTTGGCCACTTAGATACAGTCTAGAGATTCAGACCACAATGGTGACTAGTCTGTGGATACAAATCTTGTGGGCCATGGCATAGGCTACAGGCTACAACTTGAGTTGTGGGCTGTGGCACAGACCACAGGCTACAACTTGAGCTACAGGCGATTGCAAATCCCGTAGGGGCTGGCCACAGTGATGGCGACAGGCTCACAGGCTGCAACAAAAGAAGTCTCCATGGGTCGCGGGCCATTGACCTAGTAGGTATATGGTTTGTTTGGCAGTGGCAATGAAGGGTTGAATTTGTACTGAGCAAAGAGTCGAGACTAAAGTTGGTGCCAAGCGGTCGCATGGTCGAGGGTTCTGGTTAGCAAGGTTGAAGGTCGACAACAATGGGGAGAAGGATGACAACATGAGCAAAAAAAGTGCAGAGAGGATTCTAAGTCAATGGCTCTAATGTCAGCAATTATTTTTATAATTTATAAAAAATGAAAAAAAACCAATAAAAAACCCAAATTTGCCTTCAGGTTCAAATTCGACTTAAGGTTCACCCTTTTGAATTCGACTTGAGGTTCGATGAACCTAATTGAACTTGAGAATTATTTTTATTGTTCTTCGAATTTCGAACCTCAAGGTTGAAGTTTGACAAACCTTGTGACATAGATTACCAGCTAGGTGTAACCTCAAGGTTGAAGGTTACTGGAAAGGATTACTGCTTAGATCTGTCCAGAAATACTCACAAATTTATGCCAAAGATTGATCCATAGGCTAATTTCTTGGATAAATAGAAGCGATTTCAAGACCGACACTGTAAAACATCTCTTATAGAAAACAGATCTGCATAGAAATGATGTGTTCTAGAGCACACAGGTGCACAACAATACAACTAGGGCATGCATAAGATGAACACATGCACAAATATATAATCAGGGTGTCAATAACCTGCGATGTAAACCTGGAGAGGTTGCACTCAGGGTGAGGAGTAACCCGTGCCCATAATAGACAAAATAATACATAGGGCTGAGGTTTTATTCCTTATGTAACCTAGCTCTGATACCATTTTTAATCTTGAGAGACATCAAAGAGAGAGGATAATGCAAGTCCTTGAACAATGGAGCATCAACCAATATGTGTACTCAAGAGAGAGATAAACACTTGACCAAGACAGTAATACTCCAAGAGAGATACAATAGAAGAGATACGGTGCCCTTAGGCAAAAGAATGAATCACTAATGAATCAATATGATAATACAAATGAGGCATCTGTTGTGTATTTATACACAACTCTTGAGGTGGGGTGTCTTCTCTTATGAGGGGATTACGACTCACATAAATGACTAGGTCTGCCATAACCCTGTAGAATATAATAAAATAGTGTTGACTAGGTTGGATTTCAAGCCATAACCATAGAATTAATGAGGGCACTTAGCCAGAAATGACCACAAGTAAAGATTGCCATCATTTCAACAAGATTATGGCAAGGAAAATATTTAAGCAATTAGACAGGAAAATATGAATTTATCAAAGATTCGTACAAATTAGCACAAAAAAATAGGCTGAATATCAACTCCAAATTCTTATGAAATAAATAAGTTTGTACAACAATGATATGAATAATGCCAACCTTTACAACATAGTTATCTGACAACCAACTATGAATGAACTAAATGAACATAATAAATCCCTTTCCAATCATATATTGGTGTATCCTGTTTGTTCACATCCAAGAATACTTTTAGTGTTAAAATGTCGAGAATATGAAGAGACAAAAGGGACGATGTGTTATGAGTCATGACTATTGAGCTTCCCTTGTAATGTTCACTGAGGTATCCATACATGTCAGTGTACATGTGCCAAGTGTGACTCTTTGACAAAAAGTGCATCCCTGTAATGTTCCCAAGCAGATTCGCTAGGAACTTAAGGGTTTAGTTCTGATTTGTTTGAACTGTTTATTTGAATATTTTGCAGGTTGCTTCTCAAAGTTGCGCTGGAGATGTTTTGTTGAGTTTTATCGCATATAAATGATGGGCATGGCACAACGATAGATGGAAATAACAAGATACAAGAGAGAGAACACGAGAATAACCAAACAACTTCAGATCTGACCTTTATTTATTTAATAAGCAGTCCTCCATACAACAGATATACAGATCTGGAATAATAAGAAATATAGAAGCTGAGGCGGAAGATGCTTTTCAGATACAAGAAATGGGAGTTGTGAGTCCTCCTAGCCTTCCAATAGCAGCAAGCAAGTCTTAACAAGATCAATTTCTTTCCCTTTTGAATACTGGCACCCAAATCTGGCTGAGTTGCGCACCTCCTGGCTGGGAAACCCCTAAGAATTCTGGCTTCTTCTGTTCTGCCCTCCAAACACTAAAATAAAGTTGTAGATCTATAGATCTGGTGATGAGGAACACATATAGTGAGCTTCTCCAACTATTATGAGTGATCTAACCCTCCAACTCACTGGATCCACAAGTGACAATGCACCCTCTTTCAGAAAATTCGCCCCAATGTAATAATAAATCAATATGGAGAGAAAACCCCACACAAACTGATAAGATATGGCGCTATGGTGATGGAAAACCCTTCTGGAAAGGATTTGGCTTCAGATCTACCTCCTCCTAAGCAAATCGAACCTTCACTTCTCCAACAATGTGCCCAATCTGCAGAAAAATCCCCAAACCTGCGCCCTGTCTTCACAATACCTCCTGAGATGAATCTGAAATTGAGTAGAATGGTGAGGGTGGAATCTTTCACCACCTTGGCCAACCTTGGACCAGGAACAGAGGAATCTTTCACCTCCTTGCTGATCTATGGGGTTTGTTTACTCAAAACCCTCAAAACGTTCAAGCTACAGAGCTCAAAGATGCTAAGTAAGTGAAAAATGACATGAATAAGAAGTGAGGCACCCTCCTCTCTCTCTTTTATACAAACATCTTCTAATTTTCACTTAAATTATTTTATTGACTTCTAAAGTATTACTTTATTTCCTCTTCTAAGTCAATTAACCTTTTTAAATGCTTTTACCAAAGTCACTTTAATAATATAACCTTTTACTCCTTAGTGACCACTTTTGCGCCTCTTAGTCCTCTTTTTCCCATGAGACTATAGTCTAGAGGGGTCACTAGACTACTAAGTCTTTCAATATTCTTGTCAAGAAGAAGGGGACATTACAATCCCTAGGTAGTGTAACAAGTTAAAGTGCACCCATAAGATAAGATAAGTTAAGATAATTTTATTAATGTCCAACAAATGACAACAAAGGTAGGTCACTGGGACTAAAAGAAACAACCAATGTGAATACATACCATAACACAACCAGATTGTCACTCTAATGCGCACCAAAGATGACAATTGTAGCATGTGCTCATGCTTAGACAAATTTCTTGGCTGAATTTTTTTCTAGTGTGACTCCTTAGTTATGAACTTAGTTGATCTCTGACTCTTTTTTGGATCAAAACTACATACATAGGAGTTGTTGGTCCCCAACAAGTGTCTTGCCAATTTGAGAAACTTAGCTTGAATCTGCGCTAATGTGTATAATGCACTGGGTTGGGGTGTCTGTCCAACAAATAGCCACAAGGGGAGGTCAATGGGACTAAAAGATACAACCAGTGTGAATACATACCATAACACAACTGGATTGTCACTCTAATGCGCACCGAAGATGACCATTGTAGCATGTGCTCATACTTAGACAATTTTCTTGGCTAAAATTTTCTCTAATGTGACTCCTTAGTTATGAACTTAGTTGATCTCTTACTCTTTTTTGGATCAAAATTCCCTACATAGGAGTTGTTGGTCCCCAACAAGTGTCTTGCTAGTTTGAGAAACTTAGCTTGAATCTGTGCTAATGTGTACTATGCATTGGGTTGGGGTGACTATCCTTTTAACCCATTCTAGTAAAGTTTCATGGTTCCTTGTCTAGTTGCCCGCCCTTGGCATTGCAGAATTGTATTTGCTTCAACTCCACACCAACTTCAAGAACTAACTCTTCAGGACCAAGCATGCTTGATTCTTCCTTATTATTGTTCAGACTCCAACATCAATGGCTTCAAGCAATTGAAATTGATGATTGGATAAATGCCCATGCAGGATGGTAGGTCGAACTTGAATGTAGAGACAATTCTTTAGGTTGAGCCTTTCTCTACTGTGACTCCCTAGTCATGAACTTAGTTGATCTTTGATTCTTTTTTGAATCAAACCTCCCTACTTAGGAGTTGTTGGTCCCCATCAAGTATCTTGCTAGTTGGGGAAACTTTGCTTGAATCTGCACTAAGGTGTACCACTCACTGGCTTGGGGTGATTGCCCTTTTAGTCCAATCACGTAAAGTTTTATGGTTCCTTGTCTAGATGTCCACCCTTGGCATTGTAGAATTGTATTTGCTTCAACTCGACACCAACTTCAACAACTAACTCTTTAGGATCAAGCACACCCTAATTCTTTCTCATCACTACCTAGCATTAATGGCTCTAGGCAATTAGCTTTGAATACTGAATGAATGCCCATGCAAGATGGTAGGTCTAATTTGAATGTGTGCTTTCCAATCTGCTTGATGATGGTATAAAGGCCATATCTAATGTCCCTATCTTTCTCTGTAAAACGCTCCTTTTGAAGGTAAGCTCTAACTCTATTTCTTGCACAAAACTAATAATCTGCATGGTGTTGATCCTACCTGGTCTTGTTCTCTGTTGACTCATGTGCAAAGCTTCTTGAACTTGATCATGAATCTTTCTGTTGTGGTGTATAAACCTTATTTCCTTCCCATGTGCAACAACCTCCTTTGTCATCATCGCCTTGTGGATATAACCCATGATAGCTAATGGATCCTTAGACAAAAATCCAAGTCAAATTTCAAAAGGTGAACTGTGCTTGTTGTATTATGCAACATGCGATAGTGACTGTGATGCACTTGTGGTATGTTGGCATCCCATGTCTTTGGATAGTTGTGATTAAAGATACACAAGAATTGAACTATGGTATGATTTTAGATTTACTACTCCATCTAACCATCTGCCTTTGGATGGAAGGCAATACTTCTCTTGAGCTTGGTTTCCACCAATCCCAACAATGCTTGACAAAAGTAGTCGAGAAATTTACTATTGTGATTGGAGATGTTTGATGATGGTAAACCAAAGTGCACCCCAGCTTGTTCAACAAACAATTCTTCACCCTATCGCATTGAAACCATTTTCTTGCACGGTATGATCATGACCATTTTGCTGAAGCGATCCACGACTACCATTAGAAAATCATTATCCTATTAGTTGTAGGTAGAATTCCAAAAAAGCCATGGCAATTGACTCCCATGGTTTGCTTGGGACTAGAAGTGGATTGTATTTGTCCATATTTCAATTTGCTAGGTTTGAGATGCTATAGAGGGAACAACTTTTGATGAACTTTTCCACCATCAATATCATCTTTGGCTAGTAGAAATACCTTCGCAAATTTGTTTTCATCTTCTCTACTACAAAGTGGCTTGATATCTTGGAATGGTGCACCTTGTGTAACACCTATAGTTTATGATATCCTCGAGCAACATAGATAGTTCTCAACTTGTACAAAATCTTGCTCTTTAGTAGGTAGTTGTGAAACTCTTGATTTCGTAGGGTCATGACAAAGTTATGTAGGACTGTTTATATGCGCAAAGTCAGGAGAATGCACATAAGGTTCTTTTTTTGTAAAAATACTTCTTATATTCACATAAATATATTTACATTGAGGAAAAAAGAAAACTTTTGAAAATGCACAAACACTATGAATCCTACTACTTGCAGTCTTGATAGGAAATTTGCAACTTTATTTGTGCTTCCTTTTCGGTACTTAATGACAACCTTGAACTGCTACAAATTAGAGATCCACTTCATGTGGTGTGCATTCTTGATCTTGCTTTATGTCTAGAGAAACTAGAGAGGCTCGTGGTTGCTATAACAATAGGCTCTTTTTCATGCAGAGAATGTCTCCAACATTCCATTTGCTTGAACAAGCACATACATCTCTCAGTTACACACAAAATAGTTAAGAGCAACTTTTCAAAAAGTCTCGGAGTGGTATGCGATGAATCTTTAGTCCTACATCAATACCACACCCATGGCATGTCTATAGGAATCCACCTCAATCTCAAAGGCTTGTTGAATGTTAGATAAGGTGAGACCTAGAGTAGTCACAACGCAATGCTTGAAGTCTTTGAATGCTTCTTGTTACATTGTGCCTCAACTGAAATTGACTTGGTTACGATTTTGTGCATTAGGAGGGTGTGACACATCAGTGCAATGAAGTTCCTAAGATAATTTGTCTTCCCCATGAAGCTTTGCACGTCATGAATGTTCTTTGGCAATGGCTAGTTGATAATGGATGGAATATGCATCTCACTTTCTCTCTCTCTTAGATGATGGTGTAGGTTCGTCGAAATGTTTGATCAACTCAACTTCCTAATGCAGTTTAACTCATAAAAATACTATGGATAAAGGATGCAATCTTTGTTAGATCAATGCCAATTTTGTCTTGGTTCATGTGGAATCCAAGATAATATTTTTGACCTGCCCAAATCTATACTTCTTCATGTTCAAAAGTAATTTCTCTCTTTGTATTGTTGCAAATACTTAGTCCAATTGTTTAGTGGTCCTCCCAGGCCAATATGTCATCTAGGTATTTGATCACAAAAGTGTCCAGATATGTTTTGAGCACTTCGTTCATCATCTTCATGAATGTCATAGGGGCATTGGTAAGACCAAATGGCATCGCAAGCCATTCAAACAATGCTTGGTGCATTTTGAAGGTTATCTTTCATCTATCTTCTTGGTTGATACAATCTGATGATAATTGAACTTCAAGTTGATCCTACTAAATTTTTTTTCTACCTAAAGCTGATCTAGTAGGTTGTATGTGCAACAATGGATTCTAGTTCTTAATGGTGATTATGTTCAAATGTCGACAATCCACACACATTCTCCATGTACCATCCTTTTATGGAACTAGAACAATGGTAAATCTACAAGGAAACAAGCTTGGTTGAATGTGTCCCATGTCCATCAAAACCTAGATCTACCACTTGATCTTATTTTTTTTCGAACAATTGAGGCCTATGCAACTCCTCATTTGTCAGAACTCCTTGTCGTAGGTCAATGGAGTGCTCAATTGCGCAGCTTGGAGGTGTTCCATGTGGTTCGTGGAACAACTCAGAATAGCAATGCAACAATTTGTCCAATTGCTTTTGTTCCTTTGAATTCACTCGTCGTGCTAGATATGCGTGCAACCGAGCTTATGGTTCTTAGCACCACCTGATTGGGGAGTGCAACTACCTCATCTTTCTTTGATCATAAGACTAACAAAGCAAACTATCCTAAAGCTTTAATCACTCTCTATGTTGCAACCAATGAAATGAGCACTAAGGGTGTTGTATCTTTTTGCATTGTCATTGAGTAAGATTGTCCATCTTTAACAAGTCTGTGTTAGTTTAGATACCATCGGTAAATTGCATCTCAATTCCACAATACAAATTGTTGAATATCACACCACACACATCTAATGGAAAAACGTTGAAATCTACTTCATCAATATAGTCTTTTAAGAAATGAACTTTACCTTGCATTTGTACTAGACACGCATGCCTTTGTTCTTGCTAATCCCAAGGACTAGGGTTCAAGATGCGCCACTGTAGGTAGATTATGCTTCTTCACGACTGCTTTTGAGATGAGATCTTGGTTGTTGCCAATATCAAACACTACTGTTCCAAGCTCCTTCTTGATTTGGATAACTTTTCTTGCTCTATGCGGCAAGGATGCATGATTGGCATCAAACGACTACCTTTTCTCACATTGTTAGGTACTGATATCTCCTTTTCTCTATGTTATGTCATGATAGATTTTTGGCACTTCTCTGGATGCAGTGTCCAACATTCATCCTTGGGATGTCCGATGTCCTCTATGATTGCAATAATTGTAGAAGGGAACATTCTTCTTCTTTAGCATGCTTCACATTCCTTTGGGGATTTGGGTTTAGTCTTTTGTTATGTGGTCTTGCTAAATGGATTCTTCTATGTGCCATCTTTTGCAATGGTCTTCCTTCCTTGATTGAATTAGTGCCAACAACATTGTTTGGCTTCCTCCAAATGTTATTAGTGTTTTGAGAGGCATCTTCAAGAGTGAGGATGTCAAATGTATCAAGCCCCTTATGAATTGGTTCTATCAGTCTGCCAATGAGCTTAGTCACTAGCTTGTCTTCCTTCTCCATCACTTTGAGTTGAATAGTATAGTGGTTGAACTCCTGGATGTAAACATCTACCAATTGGTTGGTCTTTTGTTGTAGGTGTTGCTACTGTTGTTGTTGTTCCTTTCAATAGTTGACGGGATTTCATTTATTCTTGATTGAGATCTTGCATTTGTGCCAAGTCATGGCTTGTGTGGCATTGAGGATCACTTTATGTTCACATAAATTCTCACACCATAGAAAACTGCATGGTTTTGTAGCTTTGCCAAGGAATCCTTAGCTTCATCTGTGAATTGTTGTGTTCCATAAAAGGAATCTAGTTGCCTCAGCCAATTGTCATGTCAGGAGTCCATTTGACCATCATAGGGTGAAATCTCTACCTTGGTTCCACTTTGAGAGAGGAACCGAGATTCAACATCATGCTTCCTCTAGCACTACTTGATTTCTTGCTTGGTTACTTCTGCAGGGGTGCCGCTTTATAGTAGCCTATCATGCTATGAAAGAGGATGTCAAGTTTCGCAGCAAATGGGCGATCTTTTATTATCCATCTATAGACCCGTATTTTGAGTTAATATTGACAACTTTGGCTTTGAGGATTTCAATGTGACTTTGGAAGTTTTCCTCCATATCTCCTTCTTTGTCTAAGAGGTATTCTTTACCACAAATTGTGTAGGCACTAAACAACTAAGCGTGAAATGATGCTTTGATATGAATTTGATCCAAACTCGTGGGCCTAGCGGAATTAACTGCGATGTATTTAACTTGCATGCACAATGAATAGATTGTGGCATGGAAAATATATATGCAATCGGATAGGCAAAAATGAATTCATAAATATACATACACATTGGCACAAAAAATGGGTAGAATATCGACACTGAATTCTCATTAAATAAATAAGTCTATACAACAATGATATGAGTAACACAGGGCTTTACAACACACCTATCTATCAAACAACCAACTATTACTAAACCAAATGAACACAATGAACTACACTACATTCAGAAATTGGGGTATAAGTACTATAGCCCAATAAAATACAAAACATTTCACATCCTGTCACTTCTTATCTAAGAATACATTTAGTGTATAAGTATCAGAAAGATGAAGAGATAGAGAGAAAGAAGGTGATGATCCATTATGACTGTTGAACTTCCCTCATAATGGTTTCTTGAGTTGTCCATCCACGTCAACCCACCCATGCCAACTGGTCTATGTGAGTCTGCGACCAAAAGTGCATGTCTAGGTAGCATAATAAGTCTAAGCACATCCATAATGCAATCGGATTGTCACTCTGATGCAAGTAGATGTTGAGCGCTATAGCAAGTGCTCATACTTTTTCTTGGTTGAACTTTTCTCTAGAACTACTTCTCAGTCATGAACTTAGTTGATCTTTGAATCTTTTGTCGATCAGGTTCTTATCCCAAATATATTTGAAACTAACCCTGGAAACATTGTATTCCTAAGTTTTTTAGCACCTTTACTCAACCTTGTTTTGTCGTTGGGATTAGGCTAAAAGATAGGCTAGTGAAAACCACTCCTAGATAAGTGTAAGAAGTCACCATTTCTACTACTTGTCCTTTATAGGTGAGAATAGTGTTGGATGCCTCTTTCTTGGATACATTGAAGGCCATAGTCTTTTTCTCCATAAGGTTGACCCAAGTGTCCAACGATTTTTTGAGTTCTATAATTGTGTGAGATAGGACAATGTCATCGATAACTGTATTGGATGTGGCTAGGTCTAGTAAGACTGAGTTTTCCATGCTGCCATTATCAACAAGACATTGGAATCAAATGATCCTTGATTTGATAATTTTGAATAAAAAGAGATTCCCTATCAACTTAGGAGTATCTTTCGGTCAACAGGAGTATTTGCCACAAACTTGCCTTAAATATAAGTTCTCACTCATCAATTTTAATTATGTCCATACTTATCTTAAATCTGATTTATAACAGCAATTATGGGATTGTTGAAGCATGCAAACCAGCCCATGTTTAAGCCTAAAAGCTTTGGAGAAACCACAACAAATTCCCAGGTCACACGACTCTGACTTTGAAATGGCCCAACAAAGTTGAAGAGCAAGACTATTACTTGGATATGGGAAATACTCATGAGAACCTCAACATAAAACTTGACAAACAAATTGAGATTTTTCATTCCATGAAAAATTCTCTTTATAAACATAAAAAAGACACATAAAGGCATGCAATATTGAATAAGCAAATGTATAATTTTACATATCTTTCGAATAGTTTATTGTACAAACGTTTCAAAATGTAGATGTATAGAGTTTGGACTCTAAGCGCCATGGATAATAAAAAATAAGTAAACGCCCAAATAAGATA
The DNA here is from genome assembly GCA_032191745.1 of Picea mariana. Taxonomy (NCBI): domain Eukaryota; kingdom Viridiplantae; phylum Streptophyta; class Pinopsida; order Pinales; family Pinaceae; genus Picea; species Picea mariana. The sequence goes on along the minus strand of JASDQU010736660.1, from coordinate 27,516 downwards.
AATGGCCAATGCCCATTACTAGTCCACACTGGTCACTAGAGTATCTTGTGCAATACTGCACAATGCAATGTTACTCATTATGGGAAGCAGAAACCTTAGCCTTTGCATTTGAACTTTGAAGGTTCTACCGACTCAATGTCTAGCGGCCTCTAGCCAGTTGAGCTCATCTTTGAATGTTGGCTCCCATGTCTCAATGATCCAATCTGATGTTGGATCGACCTCATCCACCTCAATCAAATCAACACTCCTATCACTTGTTGATATTAAAAGAAAATTAGCTTTGTCTCTCCATAGATACAAAAAGTAAAATTAAAATCAAGAATGATATGGAATTTATAAATCTATTATAATTGAATAATATGACCTTCCATCTCTTTATTGCATAGTTGAAAATTGTAGTGGATGAAACACTAAATCATTCATCTGCGTTTATGCTAATTGACTGCATTTATTGGAGTTCATGCGCTTGAACATACTCCAATTACACTCAGTTGAAAAGATTTCAGGTTTAGAGCAACACTCAGATTGATAGTCTTTGAAGATCAACTTTTTGGCTATGATGTTCTCCCACCATACATCTAGAATACACCATATTATTAATGAGAAAATATGTGAATATTGAAATAGGAAAATCCAAATTTCAAAATGATATCAAGATTGAAAATAAATTAAGGTACTTGGTAATTAATATAGTCCTCCTTTTTCTGGCTACAATATCATAGTAAAAAAAGACGTCAACATTTTGTATTTTTGGAGATTTTAGTGGTTTGAATCTTAAGTTCTCATATTAGGGAACGTCCTTTGAATCCATTGAAACATTACCTTCCAACTACCTTTGAATCAGGAGTGAAGGATTCATCATAAAAGAAGTCTAGATTTATATTGTACCCAACAACTTCCATAGGTCTATGTAGATGGTGTTGTTTGTAGTCAATGGTATCCCATAGAGGCATGTATTTATCCTTCCTACCGTCATATGTACCTTAAATGGCCTCTTTAGTCTTGTCCATGGCCTGATATATATACACCATGGGGGGGTTTTTCGATCCACCATCTTAAGGACCTTTACCAATGGATTTAAACTAGTAACCACCACTTGGGCATCCCTCCAAGAAATGTCATTGAAGGCAAGTGCTGCATCTCCATATTATTTGTTGACCTCCTATATTTTGATCCCACCCACACCATACACATAAACTTTCTCTATAAGCTCATTGTTTATGTACAAATGAGCTGCAAGGAGATGAAATTAGTGGCAAATCGGGGAATGGAAGGATGGACAATCATTTTTCTCTTTTGTATTTCTTCATTGAGAACCCATGCATGATTCTACATGTATTTTATTATGGACTTTGCCAGTTTGCCTTGTCTGCAAGACATTTGACCCAATCAATTTTCCCAATGTAACCATTAGGAGGTATAGACTACAGGTTGAAAAAAAGGTCTAGAAAATAGTAGGGTGTTTGTCTACCAAAAGTGTTCCAACAACCACATCTTTGAAGCATTGTTTGTCACAATGTGGACAATATGTTCCTCCCCATCAAGATAGTTGACTCTCAGAGCTGTACAAAGCAATTGGGCATTCTTTGCATGGTCGAAAGCATCTAGAGATTTAAGAAATAGTATCCCCCTGGGACAGGACATATTGAAACTTAGTAATGTTCTATTTTTTCCATTGCTCTACCCATGGGACATAATACTGCAACCTATCTTTTCCCAAGAAGAACAATGTTCTGCTAGGATTTTGTCCACATCTTGGACACCCTAGTAAAAGCTCTACTTTGTATTGCTTCAGAAGTTAAACTCGGGGCTTTGAAATCCAAGCCACAAATCAAAATAGCATTAACCATGGGATGCCTGGCAACATTGAAATGTAGGTCGGTATAAAGCCAACAATTATCTATGGCTTTCTTCACTTGATCATGGATATACTTCATTCATCCTATTATGCTCTCTAGGCTAGGTTGATATCTGGGTAGAGTACAGAGAGTTGATCAATGCGTTGTGATCAAGCTCATTCCCAAAGGATACAAAAGGGAAATGATTGCAGGCTGGCAGCCCATTATGCTCTTACAGAAAGGGAGATTTTTGACAATCTCCTCACAGCCTGGGAGAGCATTGATCAATTCTTTTTTTTGCATCATCTTTTTGTACTAATGAGTGCTAGGTCTTTTGAAATAGAGATCAATTTTTGTTCTATAAATTGAAGATAGCTATGAGTATATACTCTATCTCGTGAATGAGAAATGCAATAATTAGATCTACTTTCACTTATGTTTAGCACTACACAGACTACTTTTATTCAAGACTGAATTTCATAATTTAGGTGAATGGCCTCAAAGTTTTGGATAGCTTAAAGCTTAGTTTAGTTGTTTATAGTTTTTCTGTGTCCTCCTCTAATAATACTTATTTAAACCAGGCTGCAGCAATGTTCAAGGTGTTTAGGAGTGAGGTCCCACCGATACCAGATTCTTTATCACCAGAGGGCAGACATTTTGTTCAGTGTTGCTTGTGTAGGAATCCAGCACAGAGACCGAAAGCATCGCAATTGCTTGAACATCTCTTTGTCAGAAATGCTACTCAGCAGGATAGCTCTGATCTGCTGGCTTCTGCAACATCCAGCATTAAGTGTTTGGTAAATTTTGATATATCAAAATTGCAGGGACAAGCTGTACTTAAATATATATTTTTTTGTCTATTTTTGTATCTTGAGATTTATCTCATGCTTTTCAATGTTTTACAGAGTGTAGTACATAGTCCACGGGAGAAAAACATCAATGCTTTTGATAGTACTGGAATGTCTCCAATCCTACATTCAGGAAATGGAAAACAGCACCAGCCACTGAGGTTACATTTCTGGCATATTTGAAATCCACTGGTGTTTAATTTCCTTAGGTCAACAGGCATTTCTGCAACTGTCTTTATCTGTCACACTGATTTTCCATTACTGCGTTGTCCATGTTTATTGCAGTGAAAATTGTCAACCCAAAATTGGAATATTTTCTCGCTATTCCAATCCTCAGCTTTCACCTCGTTCCACTCTTGAGCCATTTAGCAGTTTATCTCCTCCACGTCCTGCTGGTATGGCAACAGGGGGAGCCTTTCCTAACAATGGATTCCTAACAGGTGTCACAAAGGAAGGTCCATTGCCTATACCAAGGTCTCCTCGTGGAAGGGATGGGTGTGGAGGGGTCTTGAATATAGCAAGCCGTTCAGAGTTTAGTAGTGATCACAACAGGAATTCTCCATTTACTCGGACACCAGAAGGAAGCCCAAGAAGACGTGATTTAATGCCTGACATTGATAGAAAGCAAACCAATGTGGGTAGGCTATCACATGAATTTGAAGAATGTCACAATAGACAGCATGATCTTTCAGGGGTTGCAAGGGAAAATGTGCTTCAATGGCCTGTAAGGACCTCAGCATATCCTGCAGACTGCAGGTATCCATAGAGCTCTTCAATAGTCAATCATACTGGCAGCAGCAGGTCAAGACCAGGGGTTAGTTTGCTATTCTTTTCGCAACATTCTTTTTCTGGTTTTTTATACTACATAGCATTCTATTTTAATGTTACCTTAAGATGAAGTTTGATTTTCTCTTCAAATTATAGGATATTTTAAAGCCAATATAAAATAATTTACAATGTTTGAATGCTTCCATTTTCTGCTAGAAATTGTGGTAGCAGTAATGTCAGGATGGCTGCATACTCTCTAGCCTGAGGACAATTTAGTGATTACATGCTTAAATATAGTGAATTATGTTATAAAAATCCCGATCTGTTCTGTTGAAGTTCAGGAAATGATCTACTCATCCAGCTTTCTTATAGATTAATGATTGACGTTCACTAAATTTTTTACATAGACTTAGTTATAAAGTTAATGCGAAATTTAGACTAGTAAATAAAGCACATGCTAACTAATTAGTGGTTAGACATGCTCTCATACTTTTGGGAGTTATGCCCATATGTCGAAAGCGATTTAAATTGTGATCTTAATAGAATTATCATCTCGCATTGTGCATGCATATTTTTGTTAATTTTTTTTTCTCAACATGGTATTGGAGCTTACAGAGATCCAAAGCCTGTGAACTGTGATTGGAGACCATAGTGGATTAGAATTGTAGACTAGGAAGGAGACTGAGATTCAAGTTGGAGACCAAAGAGATTTGTCATTTGACGGGGGTAAAGTATGGTGCAAGGCTGTGAGAATGTTGTTCTGCATTGTGAGTAAGACATGCAGCCACATTCTCCCATACTTTTGGAAATTATGCCATTATGTTCCATTGTGCACACATATTTTTGTTAAATTAATTCTCTTTTCTCAACATGGTATTGGAGCTTACAGTGATCCAAAGCCTGTGATCTGTGATTGGAGATTGTAGTGGATCAGAATTGGAGACTAGGAAGGAGACCAAGATCCGAGCTGGAGGCCAAAGATATTGGATGACAATAAAGATGGTTCGAGGTTATTAGAATGTTGTTATGCTTTGTGAGAGTGAAGGAAAAAGATTTAAGAAATTATAGTTCTTTATTACTAGAAATTTTTTTTGCTCTTTAGAACAAAATATTGTGCAAAGCTGTGAGAAAGTTGTTCTACTTCAGGAGAGAAAACACGATAGTGGGAAGTGAAGGCAATATAATTTTTTTTAATAAATAAAAAAGGGGTTGAATTTTAAATTCATTAAGTTCCATCAGGGAAATCAATTCATTAAAAGTCATAAAGATGGTAATGGGAGAGGAGTCCTAAGACGTTTGACTAGAAATGAAGACAATCTTCTGCCGTTTTGTGAGAGCTCTGAGAAATGAAGAAGATTTGCAGGTGTTCTGTGAGACCCTCCATAAATGAAGAATTGGCATACTTGACATTTGAGAGGATAACAGATTCTGTGAGATTGAGAGAAGAGAAACCCCCTGTTAAATAATAGGTCCCTGTCAGAACAATTTGCAGCGTTGGGAGAAGGAAAATAACATGAAGGTGGAAGATGGGTATTCACTTAACAGTGATGAAAGTTTCCTGGTAGCAGAAACAAAGAAATGACAGTCAAATCCGATGTGGGCATAGCATGAACAAAGAAGTAAATATGGGACGTCCTGTTTGCAGAGAACCTGACTTGGGTAGACTAGAAAGGAAGAGATACATATGATATCACACCTGACAGACTTGATTGCCAAAGGGGAGAAAGAAAACGTTTTGAAGTTGCCCTTATGTTGCAACAAACAAATGCCCCAATATTAACAGAAAATAGAGTTTGGAAAAAATTGGTAGCAGAAAAATGATTTTGCACTAACCCAACGGCAGCAGAATAGATTCATGATTTTTTTCGCAGCAGTAAGATAAGTCTTTTTGCAGTATCAGATCAGATCCTGTTGGAAAAGGAGTTGATTGCCAAAGGGGAGAAAGAAAACGTTTTGAAGATGCTCTTATGTTGCAACAAACAAATGCCCCAATATTAACAGAATATAGATTTTGGCGACAAGTGGTAGCAGAAAAACGATTTTGCACTAACCCAACTGGAGCAGAATAGATTCATGATTTTTTTTGCAGCAGTAAGAGAAGTCATTTTGCAGTGTCAGACCAGATCCTGTTGGAAAAGGAGTTGCAGACAGTAGATAGGGGAGGACATTTATAGCAGGAAGAACCTAGAACTATTACATGCAAAAGTGCTTTCAAATTCAAGTAGATAGAAATGTATGTCCCATTAATAGCAGAAACTAGTTGTCAAAGAGATCCACTGAAAGTCAAGAAGTGGAGTTGAGGTGTGACATATATTATTAAGCTACCTCTTAAATTCGTTCTCTTTAGAAATTTTGGAAATAAGAAGTGAACTGTAGTTTTAAAAAAATCTCTGGTGGTCAGAATTACACAATCAGTTTCACAAAACCTAAATGGAAAAAAAATTATGATTCTTGGGTTATCCTTGTGGAGAATATATTCTCATTAAAAATCTTTGGGGTTTGGTGGGTGGGATTGGACAAAAACCCACTGATGTTGACAGAATTCATAAGTTTGAAAGTAGAAATAGGTAGGCCTCAGACTTTTAACTTTATCTATAGTTGAGAATGTTATTAAACACCTTAGGAATGCCAAGGAAGCTAAAGATTGCATGCGAGAAATTAAGAAACTTTTATGAAATTGTGAATGAGTCAAGAGTACTAAAATTAAAAACTATATTGTATGTTACTAAAATGGAGGAAGACGACAGGATTGAAGATCTGATTTCAAACATTAGATGGTAGACTGATGAGTTTTCTGTGTTAGAATGTAATATCTACTTGGTCAAATACACGAGTGATTATTTGTCTCACCTTTACTGACCGACATGTGGTCTCAAGGGTTGTCTTGTTTTCCCACATTTCCTTATTAGTATCTCCAAGTCAAGCTTAAGGGGGAATACTAGTGTTATGGTTGCTAATCTTGTCTCAGTGACATGACCCTTAAAGGGACACCTTGACCCTTTAGGTTATGATTGTAAACCCTTAGTGGCTGGCCTATGGTCAAATGGATTGTTAGTGGGGTCCTAGTGGTCCCACACCTAGGGTTAGGGGCTACGTCTAATCTACTTGCCATATATAAGAGGTGACACAATCTCATTTGTAATCATCCAATACAGATCATTTGATCATTGTACAATATTATTGTTATTGTTATTCTTGAGTATTATCTTTATGATTGTGTGAATCTTGGGTTTTATCAGAGCATGCAATATTTCCCTGTGACTTCATGGTGATTTGTGCATGAGATTATGGTGTAAATATTGTGAACATTGCTATCACAAATGAGACTCGTCAAAAGAAGAAAATGAAAAGGGACAAACCAAGACACTTAATTGCATATGACCTTATGACCAAACATGTATTTAGTCGATAAAATCATAAACTGTTAAAAAAGCAATAAAACAAGAACTTTTATCAGTTTGCCTGCCATACACCGAGCCTGTTTCATGCAGAGTTCCCATCTCCAACTATGCTCAAGGAACATGGTCTCTCCTTTCTGTCACTAAGGACAGCTGCAAGGTTGTCAGTGACTTACCCTTGTGTCGAATACTGTCGCCTTTCTGTGCAGTTTGGGCATTCTGCATGTTTTGGCATGGTCATTGCTTCCACTTGAGGCAGACAGAGATGTATTATCTTTTCTCTCGGGTAATGGGGTGAAAAATTGATAGGTCGAGACCCATAACTATTGTCACAAACCATTTTTACAGTCATTAGGTCTGCCACCACCATCATTGCAGTCTTGGCAATCAAAGAACAGGGAAAATAAAACAAGCCCGATTCAATGCAATAATGGTCTCCAATAGATTGTTAACTGTGTTAGGATAATGCCAACACACTAATAATAATTTATGCATATGTGTGATCATTTATGTTTATGTTGGTCAATTAAATATTTTGTGTTAGAAACATGTGACCAACATGGAATTAATGTTTGTGCTAGGTGGTTAAAGTTTTAAACCGCCATAACTGTGTTAGGGTGCTATATATGATGTCATGATAGATGATAAACTTGAAAGTGAATGGAATGCGTGATGTGCTCACAGGCAGTCTGCCTTGGGCTTGCCCTGTGATGCTCTTTGGCTGTGGCATTAAGGGAAACATTTATTACCCTCTATTGTTGTGTATTTGGGTTTGTAAATGCACTCTTTTATAAAAAACTAGAACGGTATCAGAGTATGATTAAATGACAGAGAACAAGGTCTGCAAATGCCATTGTTCAGAGAAAATTAGTCCAATGAAGATTGAAGAAATCTTCTGCATCACATATTGAAGAGAGGGACATGCTGTTCATAATTATATGCAGTTGTAGTGTGATGTCTCAAGGGCCAGAATCTTCAAAAGATCATGAAGTACAGCCTTTAAATCAGAGGGTTAATTTAAAAAGATTATTAAAAGGCCATGCAAGTTAAAATTTGAAATTTAAATTGATAACCTTAGAAAAATTTGTAAATCCCACACATAAAGAAGAGACATTGAGAGGTTGGTTCAACCAAGATATTGGATATTGGAAGCAAGTGTCCACATTTTTTCAAAGGAAATCGAGTTCTAGAGCAGTTGAAGGAAAAAAACAAACAAAATGGCCTCAGAGGACGGAAGGATGTGAGTTTGCAGGCACGCATCCAGAAAAGAGGATGGTGAAAATGAGAGTCTGTCTCTGCATGGATATCCATTGTAAGGGAGTCAGCATTGATAAAAATAAAAATTTAATTTCAGAGTACTAAAGTCGCATTGATCAATGATTAAAGGTGGGTGGGCCCAGTAAAAGAATGGGACATCAGGCATACGAAAGATGATGATGATGTTTACCATTCCCCAAGACCAATAAGGTCTATGGGACAAATAAAGGGATGCAAAACTAACAAATGTAGGGCACACCTTTTTTGCGAATGTTATCACTATTTTTAGTTGAATGGCAATCATGTATATCTGACAAGGATTGTTGCCATCGTTTTCTATAGAATAGAATGATATTTTTAATTGAGTAGCAATCTTTGACTTCAATCGTTATGGTCACCACTAGCAGAGGCAATGTACAGTCATTATACAACAACAATGTTCACAACCAAGTAGCTTTTTAGCAGAGGTGTCACCTACATCTCAGTGTGATGGTAGAAGTTAGGTGTGACTTTTGCAGCAAAGAAATTATGTGAGATGGTGTAAATGAAAAAGTAGATAATTGGGTACAAGAAGAAATCTCATGGTGACCTGACAGTGATGTCACTAGCAGTTATGTGGGACAGTGTTACAGTCAAAATTTGGGCATGAAGTTTCATAATAAATATCTCTGACATTTTGTTTACTTGTTTTCAACAATAGAAATGGATGGTGTGGTGGCACCTGGTAAAGTTTGGACATGGCTTTGGGCTTGCTCAATCCGTTGTCAAAATTGGAGAATATAGTTGCTAATGATTTCTTGGATGATTAGTTTCTTGAAGTGTAGTCTGGAGAAAATGTCTCAGGTGGGTCTCCTAGTAAAACGAACATTTTAAGGGTGTTCAATGGTGGCTATCTAAGGGAATTCATAGCTCTGGGAAAGTTACCAATTCTACTTTCAAATGAGAGTGATGGCAAGCTAGTAGAGGAAACACTAATGGGTTGCCTAGTTGAGTTTGACAATGAGTTGCAAACTCTTGTTTCTATTTGACAACAAGGGAAGACCAATGGAGAGTTTCAGAATGTCAGGAGAGATTGCAGTTTATTCCAAGTTCTTCTTCATTAGAAGTTTGTGTCGTGCAGGGACAGAGTTTATGATAAAATATTGACATCTGACTAGGGCTGTTAGGATGATATCAACACAACTAATGATGGATATACGTGTTGTTATGTATGTTGGTCAACATTAATTAATGATACATACACATGTATGCTGGTCATTCAAGAATCAAATGTAAGTGTTAGTGATATGTGACCTTATTTGATAAACTTGAGAGAGAATGGTATGTGTGATGTGCTCACAGGCAGCCTGCCTTGGGCTAGCTCTGTGATGTTCTTTGTCTGCAGCATTAATATAAACATTTAGTACTCTTTCCATTCTTGTGTACTTCTTTTTATATATAAAATACTTAATATATTTAATATTACACAAAAAAAAACAAAAAACTTCCATTCTTGTGTACTTATGTTTGTGCATGCTCTCTTTTATTAAAAAACCAATGAAATGTTGCATCCTTCCATATGTGCACCTAGAAAGGCTCAACCACTACCTGGCAAGAATTGATTTGCAACATCAGAGTGGGATTGCCTCTAGTAAGTCCGGAGAGGTTGCCAATATGAGAAAATTGTTTCTAGTGACAAGAACCATATCTGATTAGCCAGGAATCACCAAGATCACAGGAGCATGGATCCACTAGTGATTTTGACAGGACTCCATGATTTTGTAATTCTGTGATTCCAAGGAAAATCAGCACCATCAGTGTCACACCTAAAAGGTGATTCAGACTTCTTTGTTGATAATTGTATATTTACTACTCATGTATGATGGTTAACATTTTGAACTGGGTTTCTCATAGTGGTTTAGTGTTAAAACCTGGACGACTTTGTTGGTATGAGAATGTCTGTCACCCCAATGCCTACTTTTTGGTTGTGGCAAGGCTACCTAAAACCATTGAATGCATTTCAGTGGATTAAATCTATGTTACCAGGATCCGGATACGGATACGGATACGGATCCGGATTCGGATACGGATACGCCAGATTTTTGAAAAGCCAGGATCCAGATACGGCGGGGAAACGCCACGTACAAAAAATATAATAATATTTTATTTTTTTTAATAAATAATTTGAGTTATTTATGAATAACTAGTT
>JASDQU010736660.1:1944-16714 GCA_032191745.1 Picea mariana | reverse complement strand
GATCCGTTTCCAGTTTCAGTAGAATCGGCAGGTGGCGTTTTTTTTGCGTTTCCGAGCGGATCCGGATCCAGATCCGGATCTGAAACGCGGATCCGCGGATCCAGCGTTCAGACCGGGCGGATCCGGTAACATAGGATTAAATCTCTGAAACTATCGAATGTTTGGGTGGTATGTATGAGATCACAAATGTTAGACCTCAACTTACAGAATTTGTTAACATATTGATCTACGAAGAAAAAACTAAGAAAATTCCTCTCGGGTGAAATAATTGTAAACTTTAGTGAACACAGCTTGGCTTGCACAACGAAGTGGAAAGTAAAATATGCTTTTAACCTAATGTTCTTGTTTCAAGAATTTAGAAAAATAATCAAGTTTTTGTTTTTATGGTTTATGGTTTGATTGTATCCATAAAATTTGGATAGTTTGGTATGCTATGGTTTGTGGAAATTTAAGGTACATGAATATTTATTACATAGCTTTTTGAAAACCCACAAATGTTGTAACTAGGATGGGGACTACTCTCAACAATCCCAAGAGATTCCTGGAAGGCGCTAGCAGTAGATTTAACCTTTCGTTTTTGTTATTGGATTTAGTAGTAAATAGTAATAGTATTTATATGTTGAAACTTGAATGTTAAAGTAACCAATTATTCCAATATAATATGTTAAATATGTCACTATGCTTAAGTGTTGTCATTGTACAAAAATTCTTTAGCTTGAATATAACAAAAGAAGTTTTTGAGTTTATTTTGCCAATCGACACTTCTATCACTCAGATTAAATCTATTACATCTGATAGATGGACCTTGGACACAAATAAACTTCTTGTATTTCCTTGTCACTGACCCCATGTTTTCTGATATAGTTTTCATGTATCCAAGTCAAGAATGCCTGTGAAAGTTGATATGGCAATGTATTGCAGGTCAGACTCAATAAGATCTTGAAGCAAACGTATTCTTTATGGTCAAATGCAAATGTGGTCTGCTTTCTGGTTGCAACTCATTGTTGTAAAAATATCTAGCTCTTTATTAAGTCAGAAGTTAAGGTTTCGTGCATAAGATGAAGGAATCTGATGCTGAAAGAACCAGTCTGAGGCCACTGTAAGTATTTTTAGATTGATAGTGAGATTGCACATATGTATTTGTACAACTGGAGATTTTGTGGTAGTGTCATCATTAATTATCAGCAGTCTACCTTAAATTAAAAGATGAAAGATTTGGACCTACTGCTGCGATGTTTAATGGGCACAGAAAAGACACTGATAATCTATGCAATTTCCTGTATAGAATTCTATTGTTATTGTAAAGAAATTTTCCATGTTAGGTGCTCATATATACTGTTAACTTTTTTAGAATTCTGCTCATGACGGTTCTATAATTTAATTTCTTCCCTGGACAGGGATGACAGGCAAATGTTTCTTTGCTTAAATAACTTGCCTGCAGGCACATATATGAGTCTTGATATGCATATGATCCATAGCTACCCCATCAATCCATGCCTGTAAAATTTGTGGAAAAAGCAAGAACACATGGTCGTTTATGTTACTTCCCAGGTTGAATCTTAAATTTGCTGTCCATTTTTCATAGATGATGAATTCTCTGTATCAAAGAGTAAAGAACAAAGTTTATTCACAGATTGTTACGTCATTTTATTAGTATACTGGTGTCTTATTCACATTCGTGTATGATAATATATTGCTTATTCTAAATTTCTTTATTTTGAGAAGTTATAAACATGGTTAGAAGGTTGGATGGTTTTTCTAAATGGTGTGCAAATATTCATATACTAAATACCCTGACACAGCAGAACTCAGTGGAGTGGCTAAAACTTTGTAAGACAGGTGCTAAAGGCATTTTTTTTTCTCATAATTCTAGAATTTAAATTCTACCTCTAAAAACATAATTGGCGATCCAAATTTGCTCCACAGTTGAGTTATCTGCTCAAAATCATATTTGTGCCACCTATGAGGCATTTCGCTAGTCCTTTGTTTGCATATCAATGTATTAGCAAATTTTGTGAGTGCCAGGTTCAATATTTGTGGCATTCATTCCAAGCCGTCTTTGGAAAGTATTTAGTCAGTGTAGTGTCTCTCCTCTCCTCAGCTACATGCAGACTTTGCAGTAAGTAAATTGCAAGACTGTTTCCATCCATGCTAACAACAAAGTTGTTTGAGGTTTCATCCATCCACAACCTTTGTATACATGTGGAGGAAGCTCAGCTCAGCTCAATGCAGACCCTCCTATATCCAAGTGATACACACTGGAGAGTGAGTTGTCTCTAAGTCATATAGTGCCACACAACAGCCTCGACTTGCAGCATCAACCAAAACTCTTAGAATCCACAAATGGAGTTTATCAAATTTTGCTGAAGAAGAGGTGGTTGTCTAAAGTCATAGATTATTGATTTTAAATAATTAGATCTATGATTGTAATGCAACTTCAATTACACATAAATTAAAAGTTTCAGATGTATGGTGATGTTCAAATATATTTTTCATTGGTATCTGAATTCAACGACAACGTAAGTATGAAATTGAACTATAATACAAATCAATGATAGTTATGGGCATTTTCTTTATTTTAATACCTTTGTTGGTTTGCCTCGTTTAAAAATATTATTTTATATAAAAAATGTTGTGCCATGTTTCATATTTTGGTCCAACATTTCTTCTTGTATCTATGACAATGGTTATAAACTCTCAGTGTTCTAATAGCTTTATTATGTATGTGGTTCATATAGCTTAGTACATGTTAGAGCAGATGAGTTTGTTTTGTTTGACAAACAATACTACTTGACTAACTGTTTAACTGATATGCCGTTTGCAATAATGCTTTTAAATTCATAAAATTTTATCCACGAGTTAAATATCTCCAAACTATATTTAACACGAAAAGAAATAGAATGCAATATCTTTGTGATAGTTGGGAGATGATGGATTTTAGAACTATTTCAATTTGACAAAAATATATATATTGGAATGAGAAGTTTTTGATATTAAATAGAGATGAATGTTTATTTTTATGAATTTAGAAGAAAGAAAAGAAAATAAATATTGAAATTATAAATCTTTGATATTGTTGGGAAAAATAGAGATGAATGTTTATTTTCATGAATTTAGAAGAAACAGAAAAAATATCAATGAACATGAAATAGAAAATCAGTTTTCTATTTTCAAGTGGTTTGTTTTACATGGATCTTGGTGTTTTAGAAATAGAATAATAGAATCTAGTAGAAAAAATAATATTAATAATTAAAACATGTGAAGGACCTTTAATTTTTTATTTTATTTTTTGCATTTGTTGAGTATTTCATATTTAACATCTAATTTATTAAAGTTACAAATTGTTAACCATGTTTGATTAAAAACATTAAGTGATTATAGTTTATCTTGAACTTTAAATAGCAATGAATTTCAATAAAAAAATTGTTTTTATATACTATTTACTTTGGAAATTTTCTGATTCTCTATGTTTAAACATTGAAACTAGAGAATGGCACTAGTGCCCCCTTATTCACAAATCAGAAGAGAAGTTTTTGCTCCCTATCTAGTTGTAATTGTGACCTAGAAAATGAAAATTACATTGGTCACAAAGGGTGAATATTCAAAATTTCAAAAGATCATACTGTAAAGTATTATGCAATCTTCATGAGCCAACACACACACTAATGGATAAAAGAGAGTCCCTCCATCTAAATCCATATAAAGAATGGATGTGTTAGGAAATGCAAAAGGAAGTGACATTTATGAGTAGGTCTTATGTACAATGAAGAAATCTATGGGTAAACTATATCCAAGAGCTATCTATTTAAAGTACATGAAAGAACATAACAACAAATAAACAAGAAAGCATTAATGAATGAAATTGAGTAGGCCATATGTACAACGGAGTATTATCAAATGACAAAAGGAATGAAATCTGTGTAAGCCATATGAAGGGGATATCTATTTAAAGTACATGAAAGAACATAACGACTTTAGAATTGTAAGATAATTAACACATGCTATAAAACCTGCAAACCACAAATTATTAATGTTCATAATGAGTTGATGCATTGTTGTGATTGGTTTACAATGCTACAAAGTAGAAGGGAGTGTTCAAAGCTATTACAAAAGGAAAATAATAAAAAGTAAAGGCAATTGAAAGCGCTTATTGTTAGAAGATAAATATTGTTTGGATTATAGACTTAGGCATATTGATAACGTTACTTTTTGTTTTTATGTTACTTTATGTTCAAGTGTTGTATTAATAACTTAAAGTACATACAAGTCATTTTAGGGTTTATGTGCTTAGAGTTTGTGTTATCCCATTGTCATAAAGAGGGCTGTTTTTTTCATTTTATATTCCAGAATTATTCTCACTTTTGGTTCCCACCTTGTGTTCTTGGTTTTTGTGTGTTCGATTTTCGTAATATKGTATCAAAGCATGGTGAGGGGGAAGTCAAAACAAAGAAAGAGAAGGGCCAAGGGACTACCAAGTTCAATGACGAAYCAAGACACTTGGTTTGATGCACATTGACAAGTCAAATATGTTTTAGACTAGCCAAAACCAAGCATTGATTTTTTGCTTTAAATGACGGACAATGTTATCCCCATTTTGTGGATAAGTAATGAGATTATGTCTTGAGGCCCTCAGGTTGTAGATATGGAGTGCCGAGAGACTACATGACCAACAATACCTTTTTACACAGATGRAAAACCCACTCACCACCACAGATGGTCACAGATTTGCAAATGGCATCCACCACACCAGCTGGCTTCTGGAAGGTAGTGGGCCTTGCTCCATGAGGTACAAGTCAGTGTTATGGTGGACATCATTTCAATATTTAAGCCATTTGATTATGTTGTATCTTAGATTGCTCTAGATTTCATGATATGTGCTTGGACATTATTCCTTTTTCCCAGCTTCACCTTGGTGGTTGACATTGTGCCCTAGTAAGTGGTTTTCTTCGCTGATGGGTTTGCTACTGGGAAGTAATGAGCCATTGTACCGTTTCCAACCATACTTACCACTTTCCATCGTTGTTCCCCTCCATTTCCTTATCTCTCGGGATTTTAGGGTGTATTGATCCAAGAAGAGGTTGCCCCTCATTCTATGGGAAGAAGGGGCTAAAGGCCCAGAAGGGTTGATGTTGGTAAAAGATAAAAGCCTTGTATAAACCTTCCAGATGCTCTTCCTAAGGATCAACCAAGAAAACAATGAAACAATTATGTTTGAATAAAGGGAACCTCACGATATAATAAAGAATGCTTAAAAGGTTAGTTGAAGGACATGAGGTCTCATTACGACTCGAGCTATCACACCCATGGATATCTAGTGGTATGACATTGTCATCATCTGGTCACCAAACCAAGACAATGACTTTCAGTTGCATGGCTGAGAGAAAGGGGGTCTCATCACGAGCCAACCTTCTCATTTCCATTAGGTGTTTGTGGGTGACATTGCCACCACTTGGTCACCATGCCAGGGCAGTGACCTTCAACCTCTCCTTATGTTATATTGAAAGAAAATAAAGAAATAAAGATAAAAGACAATTGATGGGCTTGGAAAAAGTGCATTGCGGACGAATGCATGACACACCCTCTACCAAGGCACCCATGAATGAGACATTACAACCCCTTATATGTCATGAGCCCTATGCCCATTTGAGTCTTGACCCCAACCACTTCATCCACTTTACATGGCTTAGTGAGAGATCTCTTGGAAACTCTCCTTGACCTAGGGCAAGATCTACCTAATAGGACACCTCGTCAACCCTCCCATATTCAAGTTTGACAAGTCGCAGAGTGTCTTTGAGCTGTTAATTGTTTGATATAGTGATCTTTGATGCACATGCTTAGATGGCTTATTTATTGATTGGATTCACTTATCATGATGTTATGACTTGAAATCCTTGGAGGGCGTGCTCATTTGTCTCTGCAGGACCTAGTTGGTGGACAATTTTGGGAGAACAAACCTAGCTTTGGCTTCCATGGGGCTATAAGCCCACATGTTGGATGCCAAGGGCCCGTATGTTGGATGAAAAAGATTAGACTTGGAAGGCCTTGATGATGACTTGGACAACATAGCCCAACCCTCATTTGCCAAACGATTTGCCTAGGAGGGGAAAACCATGTTATTTTTGAGCTTGACATCATGCCTTTGGGGCTAGGGCATGGTGGTGAGGTGCCACTCTTTTGACACTTGGACGTTTTGAGGAGAAGAGGGTCTTGACCATGATGAGAGTGCTTAGATGTTTGACATGTAGCCTTTGGAGGTCTACCCATTCTTCTCCAACACCAACGATTTCCTCAAAGTGGAAAAACGTCCCCTAAAGGGAAGACATCCTTCTAAAAGTAGGGTTTTCTTATGTGCAAAAGTGAATTTCAAATGAATTACTTTGTGAAAGGGGGCAAGATTAGGGTTGTTGACCCTTAATCTTGTATTTTACTCCTTAATGTGTGGATAAGTCACCTTGGTGACATTTGTATAAATAGAGATCATAAGATCTCATTTTAATGATAACTCCCCCTCTTGTGAGAGGACTTGGATCTGAAATTTCTGCCACACTTGGCTCTTTTTATCTCTTGTGCACTTGTTTATGGCTATCTATTGGTGAATGGTTGATGGAAGTCTGGCGCTAGCCTTGGATGTTGTTTTCTAGCTCTTGTGGTGGATTATCTTGACATTTCTCTTTATTTTGGTATGGTCTTTTACTATTATGCTGCCATTTTTTCAAGTCAAGTATTGTTATGTTAGGAGCTAGGTGGGAAGTATAAGGGCATACACCCCCACCATTGTCTTCATCATTTTATTGCTTTATCTCATTGATTGTACAAGGGTTTGCTAAGAGAAGTATAATGCCATACACCCTCCTAGCTTAAACCCTAGCTAGAGAAACTTTCCTTGGGAAGTAAACGAGCTTACACCCCCAAGGAGGTAGCTTCTTTAGCTCTTGTTTATTTGACTCCATTAATCCAATAGTAAAGGCACTAGTTGTTCTCTTTTGCATTGGAGATATAAAATTATTGCCTTGGAAAACACAATTTTTGGTCTTTTGAAAGTTTTCTTGCTTGAAGTTGATTTGCCTCGTTGAGAGGAGTCTTCCCTTACTAGGGCGTCCCCTCTCTCCCAAATACTCTAATTGCTGTTACAAACTTTAACCTACAACCAATAGGGCTGCATAATCCTAGCTACTAACACTCTCATAACTCCTAAAGTAACCCTAGACTAACTCCTAAATTTTGTTCACTTACTCTACTAACTAGGGCACATCTTTTGGGAAAGTTCTTGGTACTTTTGCATGGTTGATTTCGCTGTTGCATACCATTGAATGCTACAGCCATAAGGCTGCAATTTTCTGCAGAAAATACATGTTTACATCAACCATCTTCTCTTGCTTCTTAAGTGCCATTTTCATTGCTAATCTTGATGTTGATTTACTTAACTAGTCTAGATCTTCGTATGCTGATTTAGATGTTTTATTTTGTTGATATAAATTGATATTTACTGCTACAAATTATGGACAACAAGCTTAACTTGCTGATCCAACTAATATATATCATTGCTAAATGTCATTTCTTCTGTTTCGGGCAGGTAAATACATCCGGAGAAGTACTATACATGTGGGGCAATAATTACTTGACTTACAAGGCATCTCTTCCTACCTTTTATTCCACTTAGAGTTGACCTCAAGGGGCTTCACTTCCTCTCATCTCCATCTCCATCCCCCTAGGGTCACCATGATCATCTCCCTAGAGTGAACTAGTCACCCTTGAAGTGCGGGACCTACATTGAGGTGACATGGGGTGTAGGATTTCCAAGTTGTAKCACTTGTTTTTTGGTTGGGTTCGGCTTTGTCCAACCTACAACTTGTGCTATAATATAGACCATTCATTTTCTTGGTTTAAAACCAATTTCAGAATTTAAGAGCAGAAATCAATTTTATTTCAATTTAAAGACATTTGAATATATATTTTTTGGGTTAAATTGAAGATTAAAATTGAAAAAGGGAAGTAGTAACATTGATTCATAGGGTTMTCGACAAGCTTTTTTGGGCAATCAATATTTTCTAGCCATATGACAATACAAACATACCATATGATTTTACATATGGATCCATACCACTTATGGAATTTGTACCACAGAAAAAAGAAAAAGAAATTGTTGGGTTTTTATCAATTTAAGATATCAGGTAGTTTCCATAGAAATCTGACTATAATTTCTATTTTAACATTGAATTTACGCATAATTTAAGTAATTTCCACAATTTTAGAGTGAAATTTCTCTATTTCAGTTGTTGCTTAGCAGAGTTGTGACATATATGTGTTTATTTCTACTGGCTTTTTAAAACTCTCTAGTTTTGGTAGACATTTGGTTGACAAGTGGAAAATACAATGGTGTGGGAGAAAACCCTAGGTTTTCTGGGGGGCATGTTTTTAGTAGATTCAACATGATTAACTGATTTTCAACATTATATGGGAGCTACAATAGTGGTACATGTATTCTTTTTTTCTATTTTTTCTTCTTGATTTGTAGTTTGAAGGAGAAAAGTACAGATTTTGTAAAGTTCAATGTCTATATCAACACTTTTATTTGTGGAATTATTTGATAAAATAACAAGTTTGTCTAATATCATGTTAAAGAGTAACAATTTTTTTATGGTAAAAATTACAATATTACCTAGAAATAATGAATATTAGCTATTTTTGAGTATAGGTGTCTAGATCTGCTTGTGCTGTGAAAGGAAACTCGATCAACGACAAGAGACAAAGCCTGGGACAAATCTGATGAGTGAAATAATGAAGCGATAATGCTCATAAAACTATCTATGATCGATGAGATGCTTCTGGAAGTGTAAGATAATTGCACTATGAAAGATGCTTCCATTTGGAAACACTTGAAAGACTTGCATGAAGTCTCAAACAAAGATAGATCCTTTGATGCAGGAGCATCGCTCCACCTCAGCAAAGCGCCAACTATCCAGCACATCAAAGCGCATTCAAGGAGAGGAGAGGCGTCAACCTTCTCATTTTGCCCTCAAATTTAAATTTTAAATGTTGTAAGGTTGGAAGAGCCGAGCCGATGCCTTTGTACAAGTTGTGGATGTAATTGCCTTTAATAGGCTTGAGTTGTACAGATCTTGAGATTGGCCTTAGATCTGAGAAAGTAAATGTTTATTCAATGTAATCTGCCTCAGTAGTTAGGCATTTTAATTGTGATAGGATGTCACTAGTGTAGTTTGGAGGGAAAGGCTCAATAAGCCCCTCTTGTATAAAGCTTTGTAACATATGTCCAGTAGAGGATGTTGAAGGAGGAGAAAAATCATTGTAAGCCAGGCAGAGAAGAGAGCTGAGACTCTGTTGTAGTCCAGCCTGCACACATTGTAAATAGCATTCTGTTATGAATATAAAATAACATATTTCATTGTTCAAGAATTCATGTGTGGTAAATGTTTGCTTTACGCTGATGTGTGTTTACATGAATGTACGCTGTAGATGTATGTGATAGGTTTCCATCTGCAGGTATAGATATGATTCTCTATCTGTGAGTTTGTTGGATTGTTTCTGGGCTCTTGAGACTAAATGCAAGGAATGCATGACAGAGTATTGGAAACTCTGTGAGCCAACGCAAGGAGCACATATATGAACTCTTTTGAGTAAGAGAAGAACGTGCCAGGAGGGCACACCAGAGAAATCACAACTCAAGTGGAGCCTCAAGGTTGTTGAATACCTTGGAGGAGAGATTGTGCAGAGGAGGCACAAAGAGACGGGGTTACTAAATACCCTGGAGGAAAGTCCGTGTAGGAGTAAGCGTAGCAAAAAGTTATTGAGGACTCTGTAGAGCTCTGCTAGGAGGGCATTGAGCAGGTGCAAGTGTGCACAGGTGAACTCTTTCGAGTTCTGAGAAGATAAGTGTGAGAGGAGGACACTCGCACTGTTGCTGAATACTCTGTAAACTCAGCAAGGAGTGCTTGAACAGAAGTTGCAAAGAGGGCACATATATCCATTCGAGAAACAAAAGGGACATAGACCTTTGAGGTTTGAGCAGTTGAGCCTCAAGGTGAAACAGAGTTGCTGAACACTCTGGAGGAGACCTGTGGAAGGAGTGCATCAGGCCAACACTTAGACAAGTGTTGAAAGGATCTGTTTGAAAGACTTCATCGAGAGCAAGGAGAGCGTGGAGGTGTGAATTTGTTTCAAGTTCAAAAATATCAAGAGGGAGAGCGCAGAGCGTGCTAGGAGGGCACTAGAAAATCCCTTGAAGAAAAGCCGAGGGTTGAGACCCTTATGAGTCTGGGCAAGCTAAAGCTCAAGAGGAATAGTGCCATTGCGCACAGAGCATGTGCAAGGAGTTTAGGAGGTAGAGACAGTTTGAAACCTATACTGTGGGAGAAGCGCAAGCGTGCGCCCATACTTCATTGGAGTGCTGAACAAAGTTTAGAAGGAGAGGCACAAGTCGAGACCCAACAGTCGGGCTCGCAGGACAAATCTCAAAGGCCACAACCTTTGACACTTGCAAATTTTCCCAATTTTGGGAGGAAGCCAAAGCTTAAGTGGAGAAGTTGTAGTAGACGATAGATCAGCTGTAAGGAGAAGATAAGAAGATATGGACCATCGAATTTCACGTCCAGACACGCAAAGGAGCAGCAGAGAGGAGGAATAGATCCCAGTGGTCGGATTTGAGCGCAAGGATCGAAAACCATCTGATCCAAGTGAGTAGCACGGGCTTTAAACCCCTTTTTATGTGCAAGGAGAATATACTCGCGAAGTCCCGAAGTTCTGAAGCCGATTGGGACTGTCCATCGTCCGACATGACATGTGGCGAAAGATCAGAAGGTCTGGGAGATAAAGCTCCAGAAGAATTGCATGGAGCAAAGAGCAGTTTTTGCGAAGCCGCGAAGGCGAAGAGATTTGGACCGTTGGATCCAGGAAGGACAGGTGGCGTAAGATATGGAACTCCGGAGAAAGATCACTCCGGGAGATTTCAGGCTAGGAGTATTCAAGACTCCTGAAGCTTCGAAGAGTGGAGCTGATCCTCATTGTCGATCAGAAGGNAGATCAGAAGGTCTGGGAGATAAAGCTCCAGAAGAATTGCATGGAGAAAAGAGCAGTTTTTGCGAAGCCGCGAAGGCGAAGAGATTTGGACCGTTGGATCCAGGAAGGATAGGTGGCGTAAGATATGGAACTCCGGAGAAAGATCACTCCGAGAGATTTCAGGCTAGGAGTATTCAAGACTCCTGAAGCTTCGAAGAGTGGAGCTGATCCTCATTGTCGATCAGAAGGGGACACATGGCCAAAGATCTCAGTCGTCCATCGTTTGGAGAAAGGTGGAGGGAGATCCTGAGTTTCAGAGGGAAGTAACTTCGGAAGGTGGCAGATGCAAGAGGTAGTCAAACTCCCGAAGAGCCGAGAGTCGGAATAGATCTGGGCCATCCAAACAGAAGGGACAGGTGTCACTAGATTCCTTACTTCAGAGATTAGCCACTCCAGAGGTTTTGTGGAGAGGTGTTTCGAATTTTTCTGAAGCCGGAAGCCCAAAGAAATCAAGGCTGTTGATTTGGAAAAGGAGTAGGGACTGTCGATCCTTCTCATGTCTAATTGGAACTTCGTTAGTTCAGAGTTCAGAAAAATTGGCGAGTGGTGAGGTAAGAACACCTGAAGTCCGAAGCTCTGAAGCGCTTTAGGAGGTTTATCCCCGGGTCATAGCTCGAGGTCACATGTGGAGAGGGGGCCTAGCAGAAGAAGCTAACGCTTACCACTTTAAAATTACCAAGAGCGCTAAGGAAAGGGCCCACGGGTTTCATAGAACCTGTGCCTAAGGAGATAAAGGGCATGTGTTAAATCGATTTGGGGGCTAGCAGGGTCCCGAAGAGCTGATCCAGCTCATAAATATTGAAGATCCTTAGACTGGGAGGTCAGTGGACCCGAAGTGAGGGTGGGGGTCTGCGTCAAGTGGTATCAGAGCCACATAATTAATTTTTGTAGGAAAGAGGAGATAGTATGATACCATCGAGTGGTATCAGAGTTGAAATTTTCTTGCAGACAACAGGCAATGGAAAAAGGAGATTTTCTGATAACATCAAATGCTATCAGAAGCTAAATTTCGCCTCTAGACAGTAGGTGAAGGGAGACATAGTACTAATTCTCTGTGTGGAGGATTGTTGCATGTTCGCAACAGTCAAGTAGACAACCAGGTGGGTTGTAGGAGAAGCTGGAGGTGATCTCAATTTCATAGTAGACAACAGACGACTAGGTGTATTGAGCCAAAAGAACCAGTCACGTTCTTAAGGGGCAGAGAAAGAAAAATGGCTACTGAAGGCCATAGGCGTGGTCAAGGCAAGGACCACTAGCAGAAAAGAAAAGCAGAGATAGATAAAGAGCTCGATGAAATCATAGCAGAAATGGATAGATCAGCGCTGTGAATGCATCAAGAGTCTCAGGTATGCTGGAGGTATGAATGGCCAATGAAGTAGAGAGTAAAATGGCCTATCCAGGAATTGGTTTCCAGGAGGCAATGCTGATAGTTGAAGAAGTGGTTGAGGCATGATGAAACCCTCAGTGACACAGAGGAGGATCAAGTTTGCATTTGCGAGCCAAAAGTTGGAGAAAACCTCAGTGATGAGGAGAAGAGATCAAACAAAGATCTCGTAGACTGCCAGAAGGGAAAAAATGAGCTATCATATTGCAAGAGGGGCAATGAGCTGAGATCAATGGAGGATCTCATGAACTACCAGGAGGGTAGTGGTGAATTTTTAGATTGCCAGGTGGGCAATGAAGTGAGATCAATTGGCCTCATAGACTACTAGGAGGGAATATATGAACTTTCAAATTGCCAGGTGGGTAATGAGATGAGATCAGTTGGAGATATCATAGGCTTCTAGGAGGGCAGAGGTGGAAGTTTAGATTGCGAGGAGGGAAATGAGAAGATATCAATGAGGGATCTTGCAGATTGCCAGGAGGGAAGGACATAAGTTTCAAGTTTCCAGGTGGGCACAAATGAAGTGAGACTATATGAAAGTCTCAGGAACTCGGAGGTGAGTTCACATTAGCTAGGGACGCTGACAGAGGAGGAGGATCATAGATGCGTCCTGATCATTGGCAGAATCGAGATATTCCTGCCACATAGCTCAACATAGGCCAATGCGTGTACTGTAGATGAGGAGGTGATGCAACAAGCATCCGTGGAAGAGGTCGTGGGGCCAAATGTTTGTGAAGATAATAGTTTGTGTACTGCAGATGCTGCAGAGGAGAGACAACCAATAGTGATTGTCATAAAAGAGGAGAATGAGAAGACATTAAAATCTTCCCAATAGATGAGGGAAGAAGAAGAGCATTCAGAGGAATGGCTCAGAATATTCAGCTAGGAAGCCGAATAGGAGATGACTGCAACACTGAAGCCTGCAACAGAAGAGGAAGCAGACAACATGGAATTTGCTTATCTATGTGAAGAACTGGAGGCCCTGGAGAAAAGGCTGATAGTGCAAAGCATGCACATCCAACAGGCTAAGTTGGAAATAGATGGAGGAATATGCCAGCATGAGGAGCAGTTGGAGGAAGCTGGAGATATGCCAGCAGAGGAACTGATAGAAGTTGAACTGTTAGAGGAGAGGGCTGAGTAACAACCCAGTGAGGAGCTTGTAGAATTGGAGTCTGCAGCAGGGTGGCAAGCTAGTGCCACAAGAAGTGAAGACATCATGGGAGATCAAGATGATCTGCCCTTTACTTAGCATGAGGAGATGCAGTAGAGCAGGTTGCATAAGGAAAGCCAATCAATAGAGCAGCTAGAAGAGGTGATTGAGAATATAAAGAGGCTGATGTTGAGGTCATCACAAGAAGCTGTCAGTAGGAGGAAGATGAACAAAGGAGGACCTGCAAGAGAAACAAAGAAGAAGAAACAACATCAACAACATATTAGAGGAGCATGTGGACAACTCCAAAGGAGAGTTTGGGATCCAGGGGGATTTCAACAATGGAGTAGAGGGAGATCATGAGAAGGAACTCATGATTTTCCCAGTAGTGGAGTATGATGCAAGAGCATCACTCCACCTAAGCAAAGCATGAACTATATAGCACATCAAATCCCATTCAAGGAGGGGAGAGGCGCCAACCCTCTCATTTTCCCCTCATATTTAAATTTAATGCAATTAAATGTTGTAAGGCTGGAGGAGCCAAGCTCATGCCTTTGTACAATATGTGGATGTAATTGCCTTTAATAGGCTTGAGTTGTACATATCTTGATCTTGGCCTCAGATATGAGAAAGTAAATGTTTATTCAATGTAATCTGCCTCAGTAGTTAGGCGTTTTAATTGTGATAGGATGCTACTAGTGCAGTTTGGAGGGAAAGGCACAATGAACCCTTCTTGTATAAATCTTTGGAACATATGCCTAATAGAGGTTGCTGAAGGAGGATAAAAATCATTGTAAGCCAAGGAGAGGAGAGAGCTAAGACTCTGTTGCAATCCAGCCTGCATACGTTGTAATTAACATTCCGTTATTAATATAAAAGAACATATTTCACTGTTCATGAATTTATGTGTGGTAAATGTTTTCTTTATGCTGATGTGTGTTTACATGAATGTATGTTTTAAATGTATGTGATAGGTTTCCATCTGCAGGGATAGACAAGATTCTCTGTCTGCGAGTTCGCTGGATTGTTTCTGGGTTCTTGAGGCTAAATGCAAGGAGTGCATGATAGAGTATTGGAAACTCCGTGAGCCAACGCAAGGAGTGCGTATCTGAACTCTTTTGAGTCATATAAGAACGTGCCAGGAGGGCACGCTAGATAAATCA
>JASDQU010736659.1:54462-121170 GCA_032191745.1 Picea mariana | reverse complement strand
ATATATATATATATATATATATATATGGACACATATCGTTGGCTCTTTTTATGTCTTGATGTGTTTATGTTTTTTATGATTTATGATTTCTAAGCTATATGTTGTGACTTATGTATGATGCTTATGTATATGTGATGATGTTTTGATGTGATAAATGCCAATCTAACACTAGGTTATCCATATTATCTGCTATTTGATTAAATTGTCTTGAAATATGTGTAAATGTGATTGAATCAAAGTTGCGAGATAAGAGTCTAACTTGCAGGTATTTGCGAAAGAGGTAAGGATCGCAGACATGATATACATTGTTGAGCTACAAGACGACACGCTGGGAATCTAATAAAATGCTAAGGTGACAAATGTAGCGATGATTGGCCTTGGCGAGGAGTCCAATGATGGTGGCATATTCTTCTTAGTTGTTGGTGGATGAGCCCAAACATATGTCGTTGGAGTGGAGAAGTTGATGTGACGGGGTATGGAAGGCCCAAGAGGAAGAAGCGAGATTCTGTGTCTAGAAGCTAGCACCGTCAGCGTAAATGATGTGGTAGGCTGATGGAATATGCACCTGTCAATAACACAGATGGTAAATCAGACACGAGGAGTGGTGGAAAAAAATGAAGACTAAAAAATCTACAAATGTGTACAAAGAAAAATCCTAAGGTATAATGGTTATGCTCAGGCATAAAATTTCTTTAAGTACAACCCGTTGATGGGTTCTTTAAGAGGATAGCCTTCTGGAGAGGCCAGGATGTATGCCCCTTTAGTGAGGCAGTGCTAGATAATGTAGGGTCCATGCCATAATGATTCGAATTTCCTATGACCGAGAGTATTGTGGGCAATATCGTAGGCTAGGACGAGATCTCCTTCGTTAAATGAACAAAGGTTGACATGGCGGTAAAAGGTGGATTTGGACTGCTTTTAGCTACCTCGTTGTTCTGTAATGAAGATCAACGATATTCATATAGAAACTCTAAGGTCAACAAGCACTGCTCCATTGGAGCAGTGTCACGTAATAGCTCGATGGTGGTGCATAACATGGGAATTTCACACTTGATGGGGAGGGTGGCTTCGATCCCATGGACGAGGTGGAATGGTGTAAAACCAGTGGCAGTTTTGATTGTTGTGCGATAATCCCATAATGCTGAAAACAACATATGATGCCAGTTGGTCTTATGTTTGTTAACGGTACGTTGTAGTATGGTTTTGAGGACTTTGTTGACAACCTCAACTTGTCTATTGGATTGAGGGTAGTATGGGGAGGCAAACTCATGGGAGAAGCCTAAATTTGTGGAGAGTTCTGGGAAGATCTCATTCTCAAAATTTTTAGGATGATTGGATACTAACTGTTGTGGGACTCCAAAATGGGTAATGATGTGGTTGAAGAAAACACGCGATGCTGTGTTAGTGTTATTGTTGAAAGTGGGCATGGCTTCGGCCCATTTGGTAAAGTAATCAACTTCCATGACAATGTACTTGTGTCCATGACTACATGGAGGATTACAAGTCATGAAGTATATGCCCCACTTGCAGAAGGGACCGGCGATGATGACTGGTTGTAGAAGAGTAGGTGGCACTCATGATTTGTTTTCATAGAGCTAGCATTTGTTGTGTTGCTTGACATCGTGGATGCAGTCATGAAACAGCGTGGGCTAGAAGTACCTTGCTTGAATGATTTTTTGGGCGATGGACATACCTGAGAGGTGGCCACCGCAAGCGCCACTATGGAAATCGTTCAAGACTCTGTCAGCTTCATCAATGGTTAGACAACGATGAAGAATGGTGTCGACCCCTCATCTGTACAAGACGTCACTGATGAGGAGGTATCGAGGGGCCTGATGGTGAATTCGCTGACGATCGTCTCGAGAGATATGACACCGAAAATTCTATGTCTGAAGGTAGATGAGAAGTTTTCCATACCAGGGGTCATCAGAGGGGATGAAGAAGAGGTGTTCATCGGGAAAATCTGTATTGACTGATGAAGCTTTAGCATCTGAGGGAAAATTCGTAATGAGTTCGATGAGGATGAGTACTTTCTTTCTTTTAGGAGTTGAGAACTCTAGGTCGTATTACTAAAGGATGACGATCCATCGAGAAAATTTTCCATTAATTTATTGTCGACTAAGCAAGTACTGCATCGGGTTGGAATCTTCTATGACTTTGGTAGTTCGAAGAAGGATATAATGTCGCAGCTTTTGGACTGTGAGGAAAATTGCAAGGGCGAGTTTCTCATCATAATTGTATTTAAGGGGTGGTCCTAAAATATTTTTACTAATGTAGTAAATGACATGTTCCAGCCCCTCATCCCCTATTTGGATGAGGACTCTCACTACTGAGACGGTTGAGGCTGACAAGTAGAGGATGTAATTGCAATCATAATCTAGAGGAATAATCAAAGGAGCATTAGATAGGGCCAATTTTAAATCATCAAAAGTAGTTTGAGAATGTTCATACTATCAAAATGGGATATCATGACATAGTAAGTGAAGGAAACCATGTGCACGAGTGGTGTAATCTGGGACAAAGTAATGTAAAAAGTAATCTTTGCCTTGTAGGCTCTGTAATTGGCATAAATTCATAGGTGGTGGAATTTCTATGATAGCTTGGACCTTGAAGGGGGTCCACCATGATGCCGTGTTGGGAGACAATGAACCCAAGAAGGAATCCGATGGTGACGCAAAATACGCACTTGAGGGGGTTCAAGCGGATATTGAACTGGTGACATCGTTGAAAAACGAAAGTTGTCTAAATGTTGAGTTCGTTTCTTGGATCGAGCAGTGAGGTCATCGAAATAAGCAAGGATGATGCAAGCCAGGTCATGGAAAACATAAGTCATGGATCGTTTAAACATAGAACCTGCATTCTTGATTCCACAAGGCATGAAACGATAAGCAAAAGTACCCCATGAGGTAGTAAAAGTGGTTTTATACTGATCTGCTGGATGGATTTGGATTTGATTGTAGCCAGAAAACCCATCCATGAAGGAAAAAGCCTCATGGCCAACATAGTCATCGATAATTTGGTCGATGAAGGGGGTTGGAAAGTTTTCCTTGGGACAAGGATGGTTGAGATCGTGAAATTCAATGCAAACGCGAATAGTGCTCTATCTTTTGTTAATGGGGATGGGGTTGGAAACCCATGAGGTATACACAATGGGGAAAATGAACCCAACAATGCGTAACTTGTCAATTGTAGCTTTGATAGACGCCACTTTGGATGGGTGAAGGGGGCGCTGCTTTTGATGGACTGGGGTTATATCTCGCCATGTGTTGATGCAATGACTATAGAAGTATTGAGGCTAGGCATCTCCATATATGACCAGGAAAAAATATCCTAGTATTCTTGAAAGAGAGCTTTGTAATATGTGAGTTCCTTGAGGGAGCATGCAGTGCTAATGGTGATTTCTTCTACGATTCGTGGTTTGATGGAAATGTTGATTTTGATGGTGGGGGAGATATTGGCCATGTTTCCTTATTCAAAATCATTTGGGGAAGGGATAGGGTTGTTGAATCAGTATATATGCCCTGAAGGAATAAAATCTTTAGTTATGATTGCACATATGGAGGCTTGGATAGGAGGGTCAAAGGATTCATGTGAGAGAAAAATCACTTGGTGATTGAGTGCATTCCATGTGCAATTTGGGGTAGTGAGTTCCTCCAGGATATCTTCGTCACAGTGGAAAATGCGAGAATACAAGGGATCCGGGGAGGTGAAATGGGCGATTGTCAAAGTGTGATTGTCCTCAAGTGGCGAAGATGTAGAGTAGATATTGCATACAGAGCGTGATGGCTCTCTTGACATAAACCAAATGTCCAGACACTGTAGGTGATAAACTGTGGTAGGGGCAAGAATTTCCTGTGGGAAATGAACCAGAGAATTGGGAGGATTTGGGGGAATATCCTTAGACATTCGATCTATGAACCATGGAGGGGTGGGAAGTGACTCAGGTTCAGGGGAGGTGATGTTGACAATATATAGAGAGGGAAAGACCAGTGGTGAGGTGGTCAGATGTGGTTGAATAGGGTTTGAATGACGACCTCAGTATGCAACAATCAAAGGACACCGATATGTAAAGTGAGAAAGTGATTCATAGAGAGCGCAAGGGAATCTCATCCGTTAGGGGACTGAGGAAGAGATAGTCAAGTTACTTATACATAGAGTTACCTTATGCATAGTGTTGCCCTGATGCATAGTGTTGCATAGTGGACCCTCGCCAA
Organism: Picea mariana; assembly: GCA_032191745.1. NCBI lineage: Eukaryota > Viridiplantae > Streptophyta > Pinopsida > Pinales > Pinaceae > Picea > Picea mariana. The sequence continues at coordinate 116,956 of JASDQU010736659.1, read as the reverse complement.
CACCCATGATGCGTCTGGAACCTATGATTACGGATCGTTACCTGATGCACAATGTTATGTCAAAGTAAGGATTTTTTTTGAGTTGGACAGGTTTGGGGGACCTCAAATACAGACATGGCTGCAGGAGATTGTGCCAAGTCATCGAACAGATTGTAATTGTGTGCTTCCCTAGAATGAGGGTTATTGGCATTCCGTCGTAATGGAATGCAAGGTATATGAATGGTAGGTTCAGTATTAGGGTGTGGAATCATCAAGGGTTGTTCGGCTGTAGTTGGAGCTATTTCTGGGGTGGTTGGAATAGATTTAGGGGGTGTGCCATATTTACGACCACGTGTTTGCAAAAGAATCTCTTCTTCTCTAGTGAGGAGGATATTGCGATCTGCTTGATTTTCTATGGTGGATGGGCTCTAGGTTTTGATATTGCCCCATTTGTGTTGGGGTAGGATGTACCTCCTGTTGGGAATTCATCACCCCTTGGTGTGGAATAGGGTTTTGAAATATGGTCAGGGATGGCTGTTGCAAGTACTATTGTGGGGCCTCCTGAGGGGCAGGTGGCACTGGAGGACGTGGCGCGTTTATGGATTCTTTTATCCATTTGAAGTTGACAATTTGGGGGAAATGGAAAGTATAATGTCCATACTCACTGTAAAGAGCGCAAGGGAAGTTCGTCTTGAGTTTGTTTTTGTTTTTCTTCCTTTGGCATTTGTTGTTATTGTCCCCTTGGGGTTTTTGGTTACCTTGATTCTGGTTTCCCCCAGCGGGTTGGTTTTTTTGGGGGTTGTGTTTGCCTGGTCCCAGGTTATTATTGTTTCAGTTTTTTCCTTTATTTTTTTCATTATTTGACTGATGAGTCGTATTTTCTTTATTCAACTATTCAAAAGTATGAAGTTTTTTAATGGGAGAGGGTTGAACAAATTTAACATTGGCATGTGGTTTTTCGTGTGGAGGAGCCACGGGCTATGGGGGACTAGGAAATGAAAAGTACAGATTGTTTTGTGGAAATGATCCATAGGGAACATAGGAAGGTGAATCACTTTCACTAGTGCCCAGGTTATATGTTGAGGTAGAAGGGGAACTTGAACTTGGTTGAGAGGTCGGACTCATCATGGTTGTCGGCGAGGGTCCACTCATGGGTGGCGGGGGAGAAAAAGGATATTGTTTTTGGTAAGGGGGAAGAGGGTAATAAGATGGCCCTCCATATGGTTGCGGATATTGAGGTGTGCCATAAATAGGTGGTGGTTGGTCGTAAGGGTTGTGGTGTGTCATGGTACCAATTAACCCATCTACAATGTGAGACATTCCAGGTTTGTCTCGGCCAAATGGTACGGGTCTAGATGCACCATGTAACACTGTGTATAAGTAACCAAATACCACGACCAAGAAGTAATTAAAGAGAAATAACAAAATAAAAATGGATTTCATCATGGAAGGACAATGTGATTCAACAAAGGACAAAGTGGGAAAATGTTCATCAACTAAAGAACTTTGGGATAAATTACATGATTGTTGGTTTCTTTCTATTTACTTATTCTTTGGTTACCATCTGAGTTATTGACCCAGGTTTCATGTCTTTCAGGGTTCCAACAAAGCCTCTAAAACTATCGGCCCTCCTGGTAAACCAGAAGGAAACATAGTACACAGAATGCACTGCGCAGTCTCACCCAAGATAGCTTTAAATGGGTGGTTGTAAGACTTAGGTGTTTACAGCCTAGGATTGAGTATGAGATAAGGGTTTATTATTCAGATCCATGTACTATGAATTGGGATTGCAATCTACTATTATTCGTGGGTGCGTATCAATATTTCACAGTTTAATTCCCGAACAACACAATCGTATTCTATAACAATGTATTAACTCATCCATTAAGCATAACAATTAACTTCTCAAAGAAAACAAAGATACACATGCATTCATCATATTACACAGATATTACCATGGTTCACCCCCTCCTAGGCTACATCCACAAATATTTGGCTCTTGGCAATTTTATTATGTTAGTTCTGCATCTCCAGTGCCATGTGCTTACAATTCTCCTTAGATGGGTAATATCTATATGAGGAGAACTAGATCGCACCAAGCTCCATAGCCTGTGATATAATCCCTAGATCTTCCTTCTCTCCTCTGTTCTTAGCTCAAAATATTAAAAAATTGGTTCATAACATTATTACATACCACATCAACTCATACATAGCTATGATGGAATATAACAAAACCTGAACTAATACAAAAAACCCGAACCTCTACAAAAAATAGCGAACCTCTATGTGATACCTGGGTATCTATTTTTATATCTATCGAGCTCTTCAGCCATTTAAAACATATTACCAAAACCCTAACCCTGTCGACGTTAGGTCTTCCTCCCATGTGCGTGTGTTGTTCTTCCTCTAGCTGTCACTTTCCTTGTGCATGCTTTCTTGCTATAGTTTTTCGTGTTGTTCTTCCTCCAGCTGTTACTTCAGTTTTTGCATGCTTTCTTTCCCCATGATCATCATTCTTTCCACTTCATCCTGGTGCCAATAGGCCCCCAACATTAACATGTGACTCTTCCCAAGTCACCTAATCCTTCTGAGCTTCCTTGATCTCCTTGGTGATCATCTGGAACTTTTCCTTGAGCTCTGTTTCTTTTGTCAGTGCCTGCGTTGTCTTCTCCTTAATGGTGTCTACTACCTGAACTTTCACTTTGTCGCTCAAMAATCCTACACATTCTACCTAGTTCTATGCTATTTGTGTTCTATCTCCTTCTTCCTGTGTGAGTAATTCTGCTACCCGTTCCTGTAATCGCTCTATTTGAGCCTGACGGTATTGTTTCTGCGTTTACGCAGTGATACGTTCTGCCTGCATCTTCTTCATCTCTTGCATCCCTTTGACTCGTTCTAGAATTGGTATGGTATTTTTCCTCTGCTTGAGCTCTTGGATCACTGCATTCATCCTTTCCTCTTCCTTATCCCAATGTTGGACCTGTGGATCCTCCTCCAGCCTTGTCCAAAGTTGTGCTACTTTATCGAACAATTCAGCTGCTACGGTAACCTATTGTTCTATCTCCTACAGTTGTGTTGTTTCTTCCTACTTACTTTGCTCCTTCACTATTGGTGGGGTGGTGGTTATGAGATTCTCTCAGAGACTCTCGATCTCCTTCTGATACTGATCAATTTCCCACACAATCTGTTCCATATTTTCTACTACTGGGAGCTCATTTCCTTGCGTGGTGTTTGGGAGTTTCTGAAAAATTCCTCCTACTCTTCATTCCAGTTTGTTCCTACATTCTTTTTCCTCCTGAGTTTTGAACTTGGCCTACTCACAAACTTGTTCCAACGCCTCCCGCTTCTTCGTTTCTTGTTGTAGCTTGACTAACTTTTTATGTGCATGAGACTGTACCTCATGGTTGACGCTAACCTGAAATTTGTGTAGTTCCCTTGATGGCATCTGTGTCAAGACCAATTGGATGTGGTCTAAATCCTTCAAGGGTGTCTATCCCATGATTTCATCCATGGGCAGCATGTTAGTTTTGATGTATATCGTGGTGTTTGCATGTGGCATTGAGTGGACTGGGTCTTGTTCTTCTACCTCCACTCTTTCTTTGGTCTGTAGTATTGATGGCTCTATGCCTCTACTGCTGCTTTCTATCTGTACTTCCATGAATTTCTTGAGGAACTGTCCCATTTCTGCCAGCTCTTTTTGTAGTTTATCCCTGTGATGTGTTGCATGATCGAAATCTTCTGCTAGGTAATCCTGAACCATTCAGGATATCATTTCCCCATCATCCTCTGTGATCGTATAGTCCTATGATGCTCGTTGTGCCTTCGATTTCTTGCACGTGCCTCCTGCTTGCGTGACTGGTCTCTTATTTTCCCTTGGTTCCTATGTGATGAGATTTGGGGCGGTCTCCTATGCTCCCTCAGCCTGTTTCTGTTGTCTATTGGTCAGATGTGTAGTGTCTTTCTTCCCCTTATGGGTCCCTACCTTCCTTGACCCTTCGTATGCCTGAGTCGGCTTACTTTGGCCCGTCCTTGGTTTCTTGGGCACTGGGATTTTTGGAGGTTGCGTTTCCGCCTGCACTGCCTCTCCTTCTGTTGTTCTTTCCGGTACTTCCCAGGTAATGGCTGGGATCCTCCATAGATCAAGCCATTCGATGCTGACCATGTCGATATCACCATCTATGATGCAGTAGTGCATCGGTAGCCACTATTTATCTAGATCCTTCCTTGGTGTATTCACATGGTTTTGCGTGTAGCCCGAAAGTTGGCGATGTCCACATATCGCACAACAACATCTGGTGTGATTCTCCATGATTGGTTGATAGCTTCCTATATTTCCCATAGGTATGCTTCAAATATGATTCCATTCTCTCGCTTATGCCTGGCATGTGGCCCAGATCTCAGTAATAGGTATCTCACTTCCGTTGGTTGTGGTCTAGTACAAAACATTACATACCCTGGTTCTCGCCATCCCATGAAGGCTATTAGGGTGATCAACCATGAGTAATGGAACTCTGTGCCTCAGTCCTGCACATCCTTGTAGTCCTCTTGAAATAAGTTTAATAAATATGGCACCCATCTCATTGAGGTTCCTTTTGTGCACTGGGCTTCCACTGTAATGACTCCAGCTGGTACTTCATCTTTGCGAATTCTTTTGAGCAATAGGCTAAGATATTTGCACCCAATTGTGTAGTTACGTTGTTGATTCGTTTGATTATGATTCCTCTTGTTCCCCTGGCAATGCCATATTTCTTCTTCATTTCCTCTGCCAATGATTTCTCCTTGGATTTGTCATCTAGAATCAACGTGAGATCCATACCCCGGATTGGTAGTCTTGTTATGTGCACAATGAGCTCAATAGTTATGGGGATTGTTTTGTCCATCCATATATCCCCTCCATGTGTGACTACTAACAACTATTTGACGCATGTTGTTGCGTACTAGCCTCTACGAAAATATGGTAACTTCAACAAACCTAAGATTCCTATTCTCTCCAGCCCAGCTACCCACTGGTGTGGTTGGCTGATCGTTTCTCCAAATTGGTTTACGGCTATGTTCTACATAAATACCCTCTGTGAAAGTTCCTGGATCTTGGTTTTGTCTGATACATCATGGTCAGAATACTTGAGTTTCCCGACATGACCCAGTAGCTCCGGTTATACCTGAACTCCAACGGGTATGCGTGGTAGAAAAATTTATGTTGTAGGTTTCTTGCGGGGTGAGCTCGGTATCTATACTCCGTCTTCCTACTGCGGTGGTTGGATCGAAGTTCTAGCAGCTTCTGGTTGCTCCCCCGTAAGTCATTCTGGCCAAGCCGAGGTGGTTCCAGCGGTCTCCTCTATCGGTTGACCTAAGATGAGCATTTGTGACTTGTCTGGTTGCACTGCTACTTCCATATTCTATGTCGTTCTATTAACTTCCACAACTGCTTTAGTTCTTTCTAGTTGCACTTCCTATTAGGTTTTCTCTTCCTCATTCTGAGGCTCTTGTGCCACTGCTGGTGTGTCCTCTTTCATGGCCTGTATTTGTGGTTTCTGGGTTTCTTCCACAATCGGTGTAGAGTTTGGCTATAAAGTTTCTGGAGATGGGATCTCATCGATATCGACGATCTCTGGCTGCTGCTATTCATTTTCTTCTAGCATTCGTCATGACCTCATTTGAACCCTGGTTGGTCTGGCAGTCTGGCTGGGTTTTGTTGGCTTTGGTAGTGCCATAGTGGTGACTGTCAAATGTTTGTTGAGTTCGAACAACTTCGGTGAGCTCTGTGGTCTCGTTTTGTTCGTTCTGGCTTCTATTACTCTCTCTCTGTGCTCCTTTCATGAATAGACTAGTTTCTCTCGTGCTCGCATGTTGTATGGGCTTGTCACGAAGCTTGCCGAGGACTCTTCTTCCATTATGTGTTTAATGCACCATAACTATGGGTTCAATGAATCTGCAGTGGTTTTGTACTTTCCATTACACTTTCTTTTCCATCTCCAATTGGCGTGTTTAATGTGATGTCCCATTGGTCCTTGTCGTGCTTTAATTCTGCTTCGGTCCTTGGCGTGTTTTTTTTTACTGCGTGGTGGGTGGTCGACTGTCCTTGTACAACTTCATTCGGCTTCCATTGATCATTCCTCTGATTTTTGCGCCTGCTAAATCTTTTAACTGTACATATCCTCCATCTGTGATAGCTTTTACTTCATATAGCCCTAACCAATGCATTCTAAGATTTCCTGGGTGCTGAAACGATTTGTTGTCATAGAGAAATACTAGATCTCCTTCCTTGAATGTTTTCTTATTGATGTGTCGATCATGCCAAGATTTGTCTCTTGCCTTCTGCACTTGTTGATGGAATCCTGTCAAGATTCGGTCTTCCTCCATTGACAATAACTGAGTCAATCTCTCTTGTACTGCGCCTCGTTCTGTCATTTGTGTGATAGATGCTACACGTAAGCTGGGTACTAAAAATTCTAACGACACTACTACTTCTTGGCCATAGACTAGTTTGAACGGTGTGTGCCCTATCAATTTCTTGCATGTAGTCCTATACGCCCATAATACTGCTGGTACTTTGAGGTCCCAGTTGTCTCTATTGACGTTACAGATCTTTGTTAGTGCCTTCTCCAGAATTTTGTTAAAGGCTTCTACTGTGCCATTTTCCTGTGGATGATACGGTGTTCTCTTTTGGTGATGAACTTCAAACTCTTCAAGCATCATGTGGATGGTGTTGTTTATGAAGTTTGTGCCTTGGTTGCTCATCAAAATTCTTGGGCACCCAAATCTAGTGATTACTTGTTCAAACAAGAAGTGTGCAGCTATTTCTGTGCTGCAATCTTTTACTGGTGCGACTTCCAACCATCGTGTTAGGTATTCCATCATGGTGATAATGTATCTTGCCCCTGTTCTTTTGGCTGGTGGGTTAATTGGTCCCACAAAGTCTATTTCCCATTTATCAAATTCCTGTAATGTTACTTGTGGTCATAGTGGCATCTCATCCCTTCTGTTGGGTTTGCCTACCCTTTGACAGACATCGCATCTCTGGCAGTGCTCTTTCAAGTCTCTATGAATCGTTGGCCACCATAGTCCTATGCGTAATACCTTCTACACGGTATATTTTCCTGCATAATTCCCTCTTGCGACTCCCTCATGGGCTTATACTAAAATTCTTGGTTGTTCATGCTCTAACACGTACCTTCACAAGATGTTATCTGCACCCATCTTGTATAGATGTCATGCGATCAGTTGATATTCAGTTGCGTGGAATACCAGGTTCTTCTTCTGCACAATGGTATATTCTTGTGGCGCAGTACCTATGCTCAAGTACTAGATAATCTCAGCGAAATAGTCATCAACAATTTGTAATGAGAATAACTGTGCATCCGAAAATTTGTCTTCTAAATTCGTAGGTTCTTCTCCATTTGTGACCCTTGACAGGTGGTCAGGTCGTGCGTTCATTTTTCCTGGTTTAACTATTACCTCAAAGTCAAATTCTTGAAATAACAGTAACCATCGACATATTCTCCCCCCCCAACACTAGCTTGTTGACTAGGTATTTCAAGGCTGAGTGATCTGTAAACATCTTAAAGTGTTTTCCCAATAGGTAATGTCTGAACTTCTGTAGTGCATAGACCATGGCTAGGCCTTATCTTTCTATCGTGTTATAATTCTATTCAGAGTCTGATAACTTTCTACTTGCAAACGCTATCGGGTGATCCAAGTCTCCCACTCCTGGTTGTGCTGATATAGCTTCAAGTGCTATCATTGATGCATCTACATGCACATGGAATGTGTTTTCCCAGTCTGGAAATACTAATATCGATGCGATAACCATATTTTCCTTCAAAGTATCCAGACCATGTTGTCACTCACCGTTCCATTGATACTTTGTATCCTTTCTTAATAGCTTTTCCTTTGGTGCTATGATCTACGCATATCCTTTGATGAATTTCCTATAGTATCCTGTGTGTCCTAACATTGCTCTCAGCTGAAAGACTGTTTTTGGTGCTGGTAAGTTAACAATGACTTCGATCTTTGCCGGATCCACTAACAAGCCTTGTTTGCATACTATATGGCCCAATAGTATCCCAAACGATGTTCCAAATATGCATTTTTTTATATTCAGTGATATCTGACACTGTCTGCATCGTTCTAACATGAGTCATAAAACTTCCACATGGTTTTTCAACATACTGTAAACTGTCCAATCATCCAGGTATACTTCAAGAAATTGATGGATGAATTCCTTAAATGCTACGATGACCACTCTGGAGAGTATTGCGGGTGCATTCTTCAGTCTAAATGGCACGAATATGTATTGATAAGATCCCCATTCTGTCGTGAACGTGGTATTGTGTCTATCCTCCTGTTCTATCTTAATATGATGGTAGCCTAAGAATCCATCAGTGAATTAGTAAGCTTCATGTCCCCCCACATTCTCTAATACTTCATCCGTGAATGGTGTAGGGAATGGGTCATGTAGGCATGCATCATTCAACTTCCTCAAGTCGACGCATATCTTGATCCCTCTTCCTTGTTTCTTGTCCTGTACTACCATCGATCTTATCCATTCTGATTCATCAACTGGTTCGATGATTCTGACTTCAAGCATCCTATCAATATCGTCTTTAACTTTCTGCTTATATATGGGGTTCAGTCTGTAGGTTCATTGTTTAATAGGTCTCGCATCAAATTTGAGTGGTATCTTCATTTCTCTTAGTTCTCTAGCTATACCCTTCATCTCTATAACTATTGCGAGAAAGAGGTCACTGTATTCGCGCAACAATTATGTGATACTTTCTACTATTTTCTCATCCCAGTAATCTCCAATGCTGGCCATTTTGGGCTGCTCAGTTGTCTCGATGTTAATTTTCTTTACCTTGATTGGCGTGGAAATGACTTTTGATTCTATGGGTGGTCCTTCAACATCTCTTTCACCTTCTACTTCTGCGATCTGAATATCACGCAGGTCATCTTCATCTGATGCTTCCTCTTGTACATGGTAACATGACAACAGTTCCTTAACTATCTGTTTATTCTGTTGTTGTTCTTCTGTGATAAGTTCTATTTCTGGTTCTCTAATGAATATGACTCCTATGATCCGTTTTAGGGCCGCATCTATGTTGGGGTTCTCATGCTCGAATAAGAAAGTGACTGTAAATTTCTATTGCAATGTCCTCCATGTTGTAGTCCCTTTGCACAATTCTTTATTTGTATACCAGTTCGTTGGTATGCCTTCTAAAGTATGTATGAAATGATGAGGCCATTCCTCTAGTGGTGTCATCTTCCACAACATTTTACACTTCTCCAAGTGTTCTGCCGGTGTACCTTGTCCTTCATATTTCCATTGTTTGTTGTCTTTCTATTCTACACTGAACCTTATGCACAGTAAGCGCTTGCATTGATATCAGTCTGTAATTGTCTCTTTATGTGTGCCCCACCATCTTGCGAGTGTGGCCTTGAGTGCTAAATCTAGTGCTAACAGTCTCTAATTTTCTAATACGTCGTCTTCATATTGTGTCAAGAATGTTTCCAAATAATTTAGTCCATGGAAACTGGGTGGTTCTCTGATTTTGGTCCCTACCCATATTACTGTGCAGTCTATTCTGGCACATCTTATTGTGGATACTTCGTGTAGTCTCTGCTGCCAGTTTTTTAACCCGGTGTCTGAGTCTATTGCACATGAAGTAATGCTCTGCCAACTGAGTACCCCATCTATAGTTGGGTTGACGTAGTCCTCATCGCGCGCAATTGTTCTGTACAACTGGTCGATTTCCTCTAAGTCCAGGAAAGTGGGTTCTATGAACCTCTCCCCTTTCGATGGATCTAGTGGTGCTATTACCTTGTATTCTCTAGATTCAAATGTCATTTTCTGGGTTTTCAAATTGATTATGGTCTAGTTGTCAAATGCCCAATCCAGACCAAGCAATGTCGGGTAAGGTGTTGTGTCGTCTACTATTTCAATGACTTCGAAGTCTTCTTTAGTGCACACACCATAAATATCTACTGTCACTCCTTTCAGTCTACCTATCAGTAGGACCCTATGCTGGTTTGCTAGTTTCAATTGGACATTTGAGTATCCCAGTGTTGGTTCTCCCATGCATTTCCATGTTTTCTTTGGTAATACATTCACTTCAGATCCTATATCTAGTATAATGTCTCCCATGTTGAAATCGCTAATGTTAGCATTCAGTCTAAATTCCCTACCTGTTCTTCTTCTTGTGTGTAGGTGGTTGACGGACTTTGGTTCTGGATTTTCTTCCATCTCACTGCTACATTTATCTATTATGTGTTGTAATATTTGCACAGATGAAGGATTACTTAATACTTTTATGCATGATTGAAAAAATCCTTTGATTGTACTTACTTGTCCCTTGGGATGCATTCCATTGGTATGGTCCAGTGATGGTGAAATCTCATATTCTAGGGCTTCCTTGCTTTGTTATGCAGTCAACGCTATGTCCTCCTTATGAAATTATTTTCGGTCTTCTTTAAATATCTCATTTTTCTTTTGCATGTCGAACTTCTTCTTGGGGTCAGTGTTCTTATTTACCCATTGGTTCTGTGCTGGTTCCTATCGAACTGCATCATTTCCTATTTTCGTTCCTCCACGAGTGACTATATTGATGTTCCGTCTGTCATCCCTTGCTTTAGCTGAAATCCACTGAACATTCTGATTGTTCTGGTTAGTATTTTCCTGAATGTTTACTAGTAGTGTCGGACATTCCTCTGTATTGTGGTCCGATGCACGACAATACATACAAGTTGTTGGTGGGAGTGGACATTCCCATGCATAATTTCCTGGTTTCTAACAATTGTGACATGTGATTGGTCCTCTACCACATCCGAAACCTCCTCTGGATTGTCCTCCTCCTCTGTAGTCTACTTGATCACCTCTCAACGTGTTATACTGTGGTGCCTGATTATACTGCGTGGTATTGTACTGGGGCTATGTCGGGTGGTACTGCGGCTGCACGTTATTGTAGGGTTGTTGCGCAGTATTATACTGTTGTTGCACAGTGTTGTATGGGGCTGGGGCTTGATTGAACTGTGGCACTGCTTTCCTAGTCATCATTTCGGCCTGTACCCTGTATGCGTCTGATGTTCTTTCCCGCATCAATTCCATATTTCTGCAATCTTTGTCGTCGTGTCCCACTGATTTGCGAAAGGTGCAATATGAACTCTTTGGAACTGTCTGGTATTTCTGCATCATCGTGCAGTGATAAGGGTTGTGACCCAGTTTTTTGCATATTTCACACCATAATCCTCCTTGTGGTAACAGGTTTGGCATACCCGTTGCCATATACTATGCAAATGTTGGGCATTCGTTCTTGTGGTGTCCTTTTGTCCTACATGTGGTGCACTAAATGACTTCTGATTTGTCCTTGTTCTTATTCTGGTTCAACTAAAATGTTAAATTCTTCAAATCCTCCTTCAACTCTTCGATAGCTGGGTATGTCTATTGGTAATGGTTGTCTTCCAGTTGCAAGGCTACCTGCAGAGCCTCTGCCTGCGTCTGAAACTTCTGTTGTCATAAGGGATATTTAGTGTGGGAGTAGTGAGTTGACAAATAGGTGTCGATGTTGCATATCGGTCATCAGGTATTTTAACTTTCCCTTCAGTTGCTTGAATCTCTTATCAATCTCCCATACATATTCTCCTAGTTTCTGTCTTATTTCAATCATCTCGTTCATGTACTGATCCTCTGAGCTTGGCTTCTGGAACTCATTTATCAATAATTTCTTAATTTTGGCCAGTGTCCTTGTCGTCCCAAGGGCACTATTAATGTCTAGTCTCATGTAGTAGTCTAGTGTGTCGTCTCTTAGTGTAATCGCTAGCTGCACGAGTTTGGTATCTTCATCATTGATATGCTTTTCTTCCTAGATCTTTGCACAAATGAACAAATGCCTCTCAGCGTATTATGTTGCTTATGTTGCTTCTCCTCAAAATTTTGGTAATCTAATAGTGGGATCATGTCCTACCATTCTGAATATTGAACTACTACCTCCTCCACGCGATGTAGATACTTGACTAGGGTTTCCTAAATTGGCTCCTCCAGTTGTTGCTCTTTGTGTAGATGTACTTCCTGCTATCGAACTTCCTCCGAACTTCGGTTGTCTAAACGGTGGTGTTCTCTTTGGTGTATTAGTCGCACATGGGTTTATGGGTTCCACACTTACATTAATATGGATAGGATGGTTTCCTTCTCCTCCCATTCTTGGACCTCTCATCTTCCTCTTGTATGTTGTGCATAGGATTTCCTCAATTTGCTCCACAGCCCGGAGATCCTCTACCTCTTCCTCGTTTCTCACCAAGCCCTCCCTCACGACTACGACTCTCTTCTTAATATTCACCTTATATTGGTAGAGTACTCTACTACGCGTCGTTCTTGATGACACCAATATCCACTTAATTTGGTCATCATCCATCATGATCAGGTCCAAGGGTTCCTCCTCCATCTTTCCTTTATTATTACCTCCTTCCATTTATCCTCTCTCTGTCAGTGCTTCCCCCCTTCCCCCATGCATGCAGAGAAGTCTAGTTGTCTGATTCGATTGTCATTACACCTTTGTTATATAGTAGTATCTTAATAGAAGTATACAGTGATCGAATGTACCTTCCACGGGGTCCACATAGAAATTCTTTCTCTACTGCGATGTATGACTTCATTGTGTCGACTGCAAACTATGTGATGAATCTTGCCACAATACTGTCAATCCAAAAGTCTACTGCACGGGTGAATTTGTTGTTCACCTGATGTAACTTCTCAATCTGTACTGGGGTCCAATATAGCTGTCGAATCTGGTTCGTCGTGTGGTTATCCTTCAACCTTAGTATCTAGTACTGTAATAGATGCATAAAATCACAAAAACAATCTTCGTGTAAATCATTAAATATGTATTTATCCATATATTTGCGAGGTGTGATTCTAGGGTTTCTTTTGTCTTTTTGTGCAAACTCTATCTCTTTGGTTCTCAACCAGCCTTTGATTTTTGCTTTCGTGGGGTTCCAAGGCCTCAACATTCCCTTCTAATGGCTCATTTCTCTCTTGTTTCAATTGTTCTTTTCTCGTTCAATCTATCTCATCTACTTAGTCCTCTCTTGTTCCTATTAACACGAAAACATAACCATTTGTTGTTTTGTTTCTATTTACTTATTATTTGGTTACCATCTGATTTATTGACCTAGGGTTCATGTCTTTCGGGTTTCCAACAAATCCTCTAAAACTATCATCCCTCCTGGTAAACCAGAAGGCAACAAAGTACACAGAATGCACTACGCAGTCTCACCCGAGATAGATTTAAATGGGTGGTTGTAAGACTTAGGTGTTTACATCCTAGGATTGAGTATGAGATAGGGGTTTATTATTTAGAGCCATGTACTATGAATTGGGATTGCAATCTACTGTTATTCACGGGTATGTATCTATCTTTCACAGTTTAATTCCCGAACAACACAATCGTATTCTATAACAATGTACTAACTCATCCATTAAGAATAACAATTAATTTCTCAAAGAAAAAAAATATATACATGAATTCATCATATTACACAGATATTACCATGGTTCACCCCCTCCTAGGCTACGTCCACAAAGATTTGTCTCTTGTATCTTTTATTATGGTAGTTCTGCATCTCCAATGCCACACGCTTACAATTCTCCTCAGATGGGTAAGATCTATATGCGGCAAACTAGATCGCACCAGGCTCCACAACCTGTGATCTAATCCCCAGATCTTCCTTCTCTCCTCTAATCTTATCTTAATAGCTTACAAAATTGGTTCATAACATTCTTACATACTGCATCAAATCGTACATAACTATGATGGAATATTACAAAACCCGAACTAATACAAAAAACCCGAACCTCTACAAAAAATAGCGAACCTCTATGTGATACCTGCATATGTATATTTATATCTATGGGGATCTTTATCCATTTACAATGTATTACCAAAACCCTAACCCTATTGACGTTAGGTCTTCCTCCCATGCACATGTGTTGTTCTTCCTCCAGCTGTCACTTTCCTTGTGCACGCTTTCTTGCATGCACGCATGCTGTGTTACCTTCTAGTTGTTACTTCAGTTTCTGCACGCTTTCTTTCCCCATGATCATCCTTCTTTCCACTTCGGCCTGGTGCCAACAATGATATCTATTTTTCTCCCATCACAGAGTTAGAGATTGAGAAAGAAGATACAGGTATAGAACATGAAGAAAGATGCTCATCATGTCAGACAAATTCAGAAGAATAAGAGTTTGAAGTGACATAAGCAAACATAGGTGAGTTATTTTACTGTAATTGTGAAAAGCATAGACATCTTGAATTTTAATGCCTTTATTTAAAAATTGAAAGTGATGATATAGAAAATCATAATGAAATAGAAGAAAATATTGAGATTGAAAAGGAAAATAATCATGAAGAAAAACTAATCAATACTTTAGAGGAACTAAAGAAATAAAGAGAAGAAAATACATCACTCAAGAAAGAATTGATGAAGCAAAAGGAAAGTGTTCATATTTTTTAAGAATCCCAATAGGTCATCAAGAAATTAAGATCTCAACTAGAAGAAGACAGAAAGATCGAAGAAAATCTCTAAGATCAAAAGTAGTATTTTGAAGCTAACATAGCAGCACATAAGGAAGAAGTAGAAATGAGAGAGACGGTACTGACATATCGTCTTAAGGAAAGAACTAACGATATAAACCAACTTGAGGTAGAGTTTTGTCAAGAAGAGAAAATAATTGAATAATAAATAATCACATTAAAGATCCAACTTGAAGAAGAAAAGAGAACAGAATAAGTCTTAAAGTCTCAGATGATGAAGAAAGTAGAAGAGTTTGAAAAGATTGAATAAGAATTTCTCACACTAAGAGTCAAAGTCGTCCAACTCAGTAAGAATTTTGAAGAGACAAAAACATCCACATCATCAATTGAATTACTAGAAAGAAAGAATGAAGATAAGCCAAAGACTTATGCATAATCCATAAAAGTTTCGATGAAGAAAGAATAATGCAAGCCCCTAAAGAAGAACATTTCAAAAGTGAAAAGACTCAATAAGAAGACAACAGAAGAAGACCCTCCATGTTTAAGCCAAAAAGAATCTTCAATCATGATCATGATCAGTAAAGTCAGGAATTCAGAAGGACTACACTAAGAAGATCATTCACTCCGAGGTATGTAAATTTATTTTATGGTCATTGTTTTTATTATACTAACTTTCGCCATAAGACTGCAGATTGTAGGGATTATGAAAGAAATGTTCAAGCAATAAATGCGTATGTGTCCCCATAGAATATTGAATGCTACAAATGCCACAACTATGGTCATATAGCCTGATTTTGTATAAAGAAACATATATTAGATACACTAAGATTTGGCAAAGAAAATAAATAAAGAAAGAAACATATATTAGATACACCAAGATTTGGAAAAGAAAAGAAGAAGAAGAAGAGGAGGTAAAGAAAGACCAGGTCCTAGAGATATCTTCAACATAGGTTGTGCCAGATATGTAGAGTTTGGATTATAGATAGAGAACAATAGTGGACACATTTGACATTTGATGATCAGTTGAAACAATGAAGACTTCATAATAGTATAGTGACAGATGGGTCACCATTGTGGACAATTGAGTAGCAAAGTCATAGACAGTATGGACAGATACAGATCCATAAGAACACTTAGAATTTTTGGATATATATATGACAGTGGATGAGAGTATGGATTCATATATTGGTTCATATATTGGTTCAAAGAGTGGTTAAGAGATAATGGAACATTATCATAATGGATGATAATGACAAAGGAATATTTGAATGATTATTCTTTAATGATTTTCATGTATGTCATTTGATTACACAAGGAAGCACCAATGGACAAAAACTCCAAAAGGAGGCCCTACATGTCATCTACACAACATCTTGCAAAAAAGTCAAGGGAGAGAAATAGAAGAAGGAAGACGGGTAGAAAGATCATTCAAATAAGTTGTCAAAAAAAGAGGTAAGAAGAGAGGTATGATTCCAAGTGGAGATATTTTTCATATGCATGGATAGAGAGTTATATGCTTAGAGAGAGAGCACAGAGGCATGATTCCAGAGGGAGTGATAGTCATAAGGGAAGCATGGGCAATATGAATTCAATGTTGCATCAGAATGATACCCTTTGTCAAAGGGGAATATATTTATCAGATGAAGGGAGAGAGAGTAATCAGAGGCTTAGAAACACAGAGAAATATAAAAGGCATTTAGACAGGGGGAGCATCCCCAAATAATTTCAGTCAAGGGGAGAAACCCCAAAGGGAGATACCCTTTTTCATTGATGTCAAAGGGGTAGAGATAGAAACGTTGATGAGGAGTATGAGCATGAATGTTATCATGACTAAGTGCTGCCATCAATGTTGTATTGAGGGGTCATAAATCCCTTTGAATCAAAAACAGGAACCAAACCCACCACGAAGGCCCAATTAGACTCTACAATGTTTAATGGTGAAATGGTTCTCTAGATATTTCGATCCGACCAAGTTATCGATGGGATTTACGTAGTGATTGACATGATATATTCTTGTGAAAGTTCATTCTTCATTTTAAACGTTCTCTTTTGTATTTTCTCTTATTAGATGGTTTGATTAGAATATAGGTGTTGGTATAAACGAACTGATAACAAAGGGGGGTTTATTAACTACTGAAGAAGGCTGAGCTTGGGATAACCCTAGTTCTCAAGCATGCAGACAAAGATATTCACACCTGTGACAAGCCTAGTACTAATACATTAACTTGTTGGAATTTCAATTATTGACTGAGATACGATTATTGAAAGAAAACATACACGCAATAAAATGATAGCAAGAAAAATAGTTTCCTTAGCTCTAGCATTAATCACACTTTAACAAAACGATTTTCTTTCATCATTAGGGAAAGAATTACAGAAATATTAAAACAACTAACTTATCAATAGATTTAGAAACTCTTACTCATTACAACATCCATTCATGAAATAAATTCGGAAGTAATTCCTCCTCAAATCCAATCACAAACACCTTTGATAAAAAACAAAAGTTTGTCTTTGGTCCTAAACGAGACTTCTCAATTAAGGAAGTTCATAAATAGTTCTTTACAATTCCAAAAATGAGGGTCTTTGCAAAAACCATCAACCTCTAATACAAGGTAAATCCTCCTATTTATAACGAATCATTAACTAAAATAGCTATCAAAAGTTCAATATAAGTAAAACAAAACATCGCCACATGGTGCTTCCATCTCTCTGTCTTCTAAGAATCATCAAATAGTTTCAGTGAAGTGGATGAATCTTCTCATACTCTAGCCATTTGATGAATAGTTCCTCGCATGTGTTGGCATACGGGAACCTGTGTTGGTCCATCAGGGCCGAAAGGATTTCTTTTACTTCTACTGCCCGTGCTTGATGCTTGACTATTTTGACATTTAACTGCTGCAACACTGCTCGAGCCTTGATTGGATGATCCATGAACTATTGTACCTGACCTGGCGCCATGTTCGCCACCTTTTCTATCTCTGTTGTCCATGTTGAGTCTTGTTCTGCATGTTGCTTGACTATGTCATGCAGGTCGACAAAGTCCTCGGGCGAGCCGAATTCTAGGAGGCCGATGTCTTTCATCTCTCGATTAATATATACCCAACTCCTTTTGCAATCGGCCCATTTCTCCTAAATCTCCCACTGAGGTTACTGGGCCATTTTCACCCAACATTCGACCGCTTTCCTGATCTGATCTATGCTATTGTCCCTCAACACCTGAATGTCATGCTCTTCGACGTCTTGGCCCTTCTGAACCATGTTGATGTAATAGATTCTTTCCACTTCTTGGTGAGCCTTCTCATACCATATTTCCATGTCCCTGTAGGTCTCTAGCGCCATAAGGGTGTCTTCTTTGAAGTCAGTTATCGCTACAGTGAAAAGGTGTCATTCGTTCGTGAATTTGTCATAGGCATCTTGGAACTCACTTCTCAAAAATAGTGTGGCTTGTGTGGAGTCCTGCTAGTATTTTTCCAAATGGCATAGATGCTCCAAATCCTTTAGTGAAATGACCAAATCATTTTCATCTCTTCTTCCTCTATCCAAGGTGGCATCTGTGATAGCCATCCCTACATTGATAAGTTCAGACATCTTGGCATCTTCTGTGCTGATCAAATTTTCCTCTGTGGTGATTAGAATCAACCTATCCAACATAATCCTCCTCTTCTTAGTGGTTCTCTTCATGATAGTTTTTCTCTTTCGGGCATAGGATATTTCTTTTATATTGACGAATTCATCAATAGGTTCATGGATTTTTTGTTCTCCCCAAGTTAGAGTATTTCCCAGGCTCTCGACTATGTATATATGTTCTAGGTTAGGTTCCTGAACCTCTTCCATATGTAACGATGGCTCGACTTCCATTTGTTTCTCATTGGCTGGTAAGGTATCAACAAAAAATGAGGAACTAGGGGCAGGTTCGGTACTTACTTGGCAATTGAATGTTGAAATGATTATTTATTGTTGTGTAATTTCCTCTTTATGGTCTCCTGATCTTATCTCATCCCCCGAGTTGTCCATTGGGGTTCTTGACACGTCGAGTATCTCAGTGTATAAGGAACTTTCTACCTCATGCTCTCTCTGTGGAAGGCTCTGAATTGGAGCATCGGGACCTGGGGTAGATTCTCTCTCAGGGTATTTCTCCTCTGTAATCTGCACTGCAGTCACCAGGGAAACCTCTGAACTCTCCTCATAATCATAGATGGTTATCAAGTTGAGAAAGAGATTTGGTACAATTGTTCTTCCTAATGTCCTCGCTATCTTAGGCTGGGTTGAAATTTCCCCTGGTGATCTGAGATGTGATGGTGGAACTTCAGGGTTTTCTGACCCGGTGATTTCTTCAAGTTGTATCATCTCTAGGCCACTTAGCTCTCCCTGACTTTTGATTAGGTCATCAGCGGGAATCCTTGTCATTACTATCAGATCAGTGTCATTTTTCAATTGATCAATGATCATTTGTGCCCCTTCTATCAAGAGTAATCCCTTCTTTGTGCCTCTGTGGTCTCTGTTGCTCTAATTGCTTCCCTGGCTTTGTGGACCTCTTGAGCCAACTAATCTATTGTCTCCACCTATTCATCCATGCTCATGGTTTTGAAGTTGGTCATATTTGGGTTGGCCATTCTCTGTACTACCTCTTCCTAGTCTTGGGCACACTCTGTGAAAATTTCATCCTCAAACTTATCATGAGTGTATGGCCAACAAGATGATACCTGTGAAGCTTGTTGGTGGACCAGGAATTTAGGGTTGTGCTTGTGGAATCATCCTGTCGGGTACCTGAATTCATGTTGGCTCAACCCTTTTTGTTTGGCTTGAGCAGTATCCTCTACTAGATAAAACCCCACATGGAAACTGTAGGTTATGAAATCCCTCTTCTTTCCCTTGACTAATGTGGCATTATATCCCTACAAGATAGTCTGATAGCAGATTTCTCCCACAACGAGTCGGTCTGGGATGTGAGCGGGTAGGAAATTTGGTGCTTCGATGGCCCCAAACACCCTGATATAAGTTGAGCGCTCATATAAATAACAGTGGCCTACCTTTGCTACCATTTTCTTGGCTGCTACGGATAATCTTGGGCATTCCTTTTTAAAAATAATAAAATGAATACAAGCGATGAATTCATCGCAGATGAGTGGGTAGGATTTTTTATACCTGTTCTCCCATAGTATGTTGAAATAAACAAGGACTGGGAGCTCTAGAACATGCCATCTTAAATTCATGTCGGCAAAGAAATTTCTCACACAGATGACATCGAGCATGAATGAGGCCATATGGAAAGCAGGTGTTTCCCCTTCTTTCGGTGCCTGAGCCTATTATACACAGGTTTTCAATTGTTTGGAAATTATTTCTCCCCAGTTGAAGCTTCTCTTGGATATCACCACTGTGTATGCCAAGCGAATCCATGCTTCTAAAAACTTGGAGCAATCCTTTTCTCCATATAGTCGACAGATAAGAGCCATCAAATAGATGTATGTCTCCCTCAAGTTAACCATCCCGTACTAGTCATTTCTCTGGTTGGTGAACTTCTTGTCCTCCTTCCACAATGATTCCATCAGCCGGCTGGTGTCGTGGAATTCATAGAAATTCACCACAAAGTCTGTGTTTAGTCTCTCCTATGGGTCTCTGAGCTTGTAGTATTTATAGACTTATGTCGAGAGGAAAAATCTGACACACCCGCCATTATAATCATTGATTAAACATTTATGTGCATCTGTATAGTCGATTAGCCACTTCATAACCTCTATGCAAGGAAAAATTGAGGTTCTGTTGGCTACCATATGAAAATAAGACAGTCCCTTGCTAAGTGTCCTTGCTGTGTGCAGTTGTAACAGATGATATATCCTCGACCTCAACCCATACCTCTTCCTCTTCCTCTTCCTCTTCCTCTGAATCCACCATGAGGGTTGAAGTTTCCTCTTCCTGGGGAATTATATTGTGCAGTGCTTCCTTCTTGCTGTACTTTGCCTTGAATTTTGTATATATCCCTCAAACTTTCATGCATGAGGTAATAAGCCCTACAATCCCTATCATGTCCTACCGACTTACAAAATGTGAAATACAAATTTGTGGGTGTCTGGATGTATTTTTGCAGATAGTAACATTCACCAGGGTGATGTCGATTTCTACATACCTTGCACAAGGGTAGGGTAACTTGTTTCAAAGTACTCGGTGCTATAGAGGCCAAGTATTCATGAAATAGGGGGCAATGCTCCTTGTCATGGCCTCCGAATTTTCATATGATACATCATATGTCTTCTCTTTTATCTTTTCCCTTTTCTTTCTTCATATCTTTGACCTGTAGAGATAAGCTAGTCAGTGACTCAAGATTTGACTTATGCCTGAGTTGGATTCTCCCATAGGGGCTGATTCTAACTTCATTCTGATATCCAATGCCTTAGATTGCGAACAAATATTCTGTTGCATCAAAGGAACTTTGATGTGTGGTAAGAGGGAAACAGTTAACCATTCCTTGTTCTCGTCATCTGGAATCTGAAAACTCAAATGGCCTGTTAGGGTCTTAAATCATTGATCAAACTCCCACACGGGTTCAACTATTCTCTTCTTGATTTCTTTTAGTTCTGTAATGTACTAAGACTCTGACTTAGGTTTCTTGAATTCAGAAATTAGTGTAGTCTTAATGACATTCAATGGTTTAGGTGCATCTCCTTGGACAAATTTCATGTACCAACTCAGTGCGCGATATCTCAGGGTAGTAATAAACTAGGCTCGTTTAACAGCTTTATCGATGATATTCTTAATACTCCACACAAATTCACATAGAAACCAGTGTTGATCCAGATCTTTAGATCCATCTCCTCTAAAGGTGGATAACCTCATCTCATCTGCCATAGATCTTCCTAGGTTTCCTGACTGAGTATGTAATGGGATGCTAGTGACAGTGCTCTGAATGCTCTGTTGACTTTGATTACTCTGATTGTGTAATGTTGTTGAATCAACAGGAGGAATAATAGTACTTACTTCAATAGTCGGCATAGTTTATGAAGATTCTGGCTCTTCCCGATGAGGTTCTTCATCTTTCCCTTCCTCTTCCCTAGTAGATTTTGAATGCTCTTTGTCCATCAGATCTGCCTCTTCTCCACTGTATAAACCCTCATCCCCATAGTTCTGCTTAAACAGGTTTGCAAGAGGGACTTCTCTGAATTCTCTCCCATTGCGTGTATGTCCAACCTCTATGTGCTATAGTGGGAAAACCCTGCTATGGCTACACTAGGGTTCTAAAGTGCAGGCAGAGCTATCTGTCTGAAGTCTACTACTTTTAACAACTATCCTGACATTACCCCATAATCATACATAAAAAACAAAGTATAGGGATCCGGTAAGCTTACCTCAAACTCCGCTTCCAGTGTCTATCCCTTTGTGCTCAGTTGTTTCTCGACTGCAGATCTCCTCCCAAGGCCAACCTGCATTCACCAAAAGACAAATAAGAAACTACAAGCAGGCATTCTATATATGGATTAGTGGGTTAGATATCATAAATAAATCATGAATATTGAAGACATCATTTGGTGGGATGGAAAAAGTATTTCTTTATATTAATCTCACAAAGTCGCTTACAATATGAGACCGTCAACTTCTCCTCAAACTCGGTCCTGGGCCCCTCTTCACCATGCACCAACTATTTCCACATATTCTTCTCCTCTTCAGTTCTCTCTAGGGAAATGGAAAGGGTTTGCAATAGAGGAAAAAGGGATGAAAAAGGAATTTTGTCTCGAAGTCACAATGTGGTTGCAAAATATTGGGGAAAAGGGGGAATACTTGAAATGGGTAGAGTTTTTTTCTCTCATGCTTCTCTTTGGAATGGAACCCCAACACCTTATTTTATTTTCCAAAAAGATAGTTATTCGGTTGGGTGACCGGCTATGGGTGGCCAAATGGTTAGGTAACTACCCGAAAACTCGTATCCCTTTGAAAAATTTTATTTTTCGCACTTTTTGTGAGTATACATGGGCTGTAATGGTGCAGAAAGCATGTGTACATGGGAAATAGTGGTGCAGGGCACGTACATCTTCAAAAAAATGGTTTTTAGAAGAGCTTTTCAATGATGGCTTGGCAAAAATATCAAGTAATATGGCCTTATGAAAGGTATGCATGTCTAGTAAAATTTAGGGTTATAACAGATGTTCCCTAATGTGTGAGGTCAGAAGAGCATCTGATGGCCGAAATACATTACAAATCTTCACCAACGTATGAAGCGAGTGAGCCTAGGGACTAGAGTTCAGGGGGCGCCATCTGCAAAATAATAATTTGTCTCACCGAGGCAGGCATACCCATGCTCGGGATGAAWTAAAATCATGGTTTCCAATCAAATACATTGCAGATCCATGTCATATAACTATATAAAGTGTAGCGGTGAGCAATACACATCAGATCTACATATCAAAATCAAAACATATACATGTATAGTATCCATCTTTAAGAAGCTAATGACGCCCGATGGCTGGAGATGAGGCCTTCAGAGCTCGAGCAAAAACTTCAAGATCTTCAAAAATCGGGTAGGAGTGTAATATGAGTGTATGACTTCACTACCCAAAGGTGTTCAATGGCTCGTCGAGAACAGACAAGAGGATCTCAGTGATCAGGCAGAGAACTTCATTGATTTCAAACAAGGACTTGATTGGACTTTTAGGATGACTGGGCATGAGGATAAGAGACAAACTACAGAAGGGCCTACTCAAGTTGGGTAAAAATTCCCTTGGACAATAGCATGACAAATGATGAGACTCAGGCAGCATGATATTGACATAATTTAACGATGTAGGAGGCGATGCAAACTCTCCATATGTTTGGAAGGATAACCAAATGGAGGAGGACACAACTTTATGTAGCGAGAACAACTTCCTAAGGTCATATTAAATCCCAGAGCTTGACAAACAAATGGAAGGATGTGATTTGTCCAAGGGAGACTCATTGTGCTGCCAACAAAAAGAAAATACTTTTCCCTTCCTCTTTTTGGGGTACATTTGATTTTTTTTGTCTTTTTCAATAATTTTGAAAATCTTGAAAAAGAATAAAATAATGCTACGTTACAAAGGAGGAACGAGTGTCATAGACATACTAGTTCCAAGCACAAGGAACACACTAATGCTGAGAGAAAGGAGACATATGCAGGAAAAGGACTCTTGGGAAAAAGGAGTCTGAAAAGAGCTTAACTATGTACTCCATGGGGTTTCCTTTTTCATAATTTTAGTCCCTCGGGCCCGAAAAGGGGTTAAAATTATACCTGAGAATACTCTTCTAGCGAGCCAAAGTTTCTAGAGCATACCTTTGTTCATATAATTGACTATCCAGACTGAAAAAAGGGTAAACTACCGCCGGATAGACGTGCCTTCAAATTTTAGTTTAGCGAGTGTGAAGGGAAACAAGATCACTTGGCAATCTTTTCATGTTTAAAGAGTCTGAAAATGGATTAAAGAAGACTCATCACTGTTTGGCAGTCTCGAGGGTGAGGTCAAGAGTGATGATGAATCATGCAAATGAGACTCAAACTCGTAATAAAAAAAAACTAATAAGGACTCCTGAGCCTAAGGTCATTAACGACAACATGGACTCCAAAAAGAAATGAGGAACTAACTAGGGCATCCATGTAGAGGCAGTCTCTACCACTAAATTACGACATTTCTAAAGCATTAATGATGGTTCCATGTCACAACTTGGTGGGATCGATCCTATGGCAAAGTGAAAAAGACAACGAGATGCAACAAGTGGAGGTGGAATCCTAACTTAGATGCAAAAGTTGGAAAAACGACTTTTCACCAAAGGACCTTTTAAAAAAAGGACCCAACTCTCAAAAATTGTCCCAAGACCAAAAGTGAAGTGTATCGTAACATCCCATAAGAAAATCAAGAACCATGCTAAATGATTTTCAAGCTAGAAAAAACGACAAAAGGGTCCAAAAAATGACAAAAAGGGGCCAAAAAAGTCTATAAATAGAAGCTGGCAGCTTATTATCACCATTGTAAATTGAGAATTGACCAAAAATTCAAAAACACCCCTTTTCCAAAAGATTTGATTCTGGGAGCTTCAGAGGATGAAACGAACTTCTACTTGGACCAAGTAAGTACAAACTAGCTCCTCTTACATTTCCATACTTCCTTTTTTCTTTTAGTTTATTTTTTGGAAGGGCACGTACCTCTAAAAAAGGTCATCCCTACATGTATGTGGGTTGTCATTGGACAACCCATGTATGCCCGCAGGTAGAAAATAGTTTGCCCACGTGCATACGCGACTGTGTCCAATACAAACCCCGTACACCCTCAAAGATGTGGAATTTTTTTAAAAAGAAAGATTTAATCCTTCATGAACTTGTCATTTTGTAGGATGTATGTCCACTAGAGAGAGAGGGAGCATGAAGACATTGAATTTTTGGTCTCACAAGACCCTGCTGCTATCGCTATATTAGCATAATGTGGGTTGTTGAAATTCTTCCAGTGTCCGTTCATGAGGGAACAACCCAGGTTGTTGAACGCCTTGATAGATTACTGACACCCAGATGTTGAGGCATTTATGCTTGAGGGGAAGTTGTTGACTCTAGCGACTGAAGACATTTACTTCCTAACTTGTGTCTCAACAAGAGGTGATCCAGTCAACTTACGTACTTTTTCCCCCGGGCCTCACAACATAGGCGAGTTTATTGGGCTACACTATGAGGCAGGCACAGATAAAGTGGGTTCTCAGGTGCAGATCCATAAGATTTCCAACCTATCACTGAAAGTGATAGTTTTACTTATTGGGTGGATCACTAGATCGATGGTCTTACATCAAGCTTCCCGGGCACACATGCTTTGTGCGGTACAATGCTTGAATGCATGAGTGTGTGATTGGAGTACAACCATGATAGATTGCATGATGAGACAACTGACAGAGTGTCGCGTGTGGGAGAACAAAAAATTTGGGTTCAAAACTATTCTGTGTTCCATTTTCTTTAAGAGGGTACCAAGTCTTAGTCTACGAGAGATGATACGAGGGCACGTGGCCTCTCTCCCAGCATTGTGCAGAAGGGCGACATTGTGGCCACGATGGGGGGAGGGAGGATCGTTGAGGCCTTCAACGATGCTTTCTTTGACTGGTAGTCTTGATAGATTTCAGCTATAGACAACCACCCCTATGCTGGGATCAACTTCTCTAGGGATCCTGACATGCCCGTACCTCCCAGAGTAGAACGAGGAGAGATAGGTACATTTATTTTTTAACGTTTTTTAATTTTTATTTCTTTTCTATATATCGTTTTTTTTTATGCGTACCAGAGTATCTAACATATATGTATCTGTTATGTACATATGTGGGACTAGTGTGTCCAACAGACTTCTCGAGGACCGGGTGGCGTCCTTGACCAGAGGCAGGACTAGCCGCAACTGTCAGACCAACAACAACAGGGGGACCTCCATCTGGAGAGGCTAAGAGAGTATTGAGACGGGTGGAGTGGAACCTCACCACGATCACTCATACAGTCCCTATAGCAGAGATCGAGTATCTCCCACCGTCGATGCAACCTCACGTATTTCGGGTACCACAGTCTTGGGTCCAACTCTTCTGGCATTTGGAAAATGTCGTTGTTGACTATGGCAGGGCCAATAGGCCCCGCCCTTAACTAGGCTGGACTACTTACGTGTCGAGGGAACCTTTTGTATATGTTTGAGGGCATAAGCCTGGTGACTCTTACTAGACATATATTTCTGAGGCGCTTACACCCACCCATGTGCTCTGATACGTTCAATATATATATGTGTATTTACATATTTTTATGTCTTATGGATTACATTTATTTACAAATGTATTTACATGTGCGTGTGTGTGATTTTTCTTACATGTGTGCAATATGCCAATCTAATACATGATTAGCTAGATTACTTGTGATTTGATTCAATCTCCTACGAACATGGATGTACATAATGTAATCAAAGATTCGTTCTAAGAGACGTACCCTAAGGAACCGTCAGTGTAGAGTAAGATCGTAAACGCGGTAAACCCCATTTAACTGGGACACAACCAGCTGAGCGTCTAAGTAGACCTGGAGGTGAGAGATACCATGTGACAAAGCATCACAAAGAAACTCTAAGACTACACTATATTCGAAAACATTGTTTGTGGCGTCACCTAAACAGATACCTCCTGAAGATAGCAACTGGCCCTAAGGTGTGAAAATCACCCAAGTTGTGGAAGCAAGCCTTTGAGTGAACAATATGAACACCTATGATTCACTTGACATCTACCATATTGAAAAATATGACATCAAAATTGACACCTCCATAAAAAAAAAAAGACAAAAACTAACTGTATAAATACTATACATATGTACAAGAAATCACCCAAGGCGACCCACCTATGAGTAATACTTCTTGAGGTAGAGACCATTTCTAGGCTCTGCCAAAGAATTTCCCTCAAAGTCCACCAGATGATAAGAACCCTTCTTTAGAACCTCCTTCATGATGAAAGGTCTGAACCACATGGGTTTGAACTTGCCTGCCCCCAGGGGGTCCTTATCTTGGTCATAGAATAGGACACGGTCACCTTCAGAGAAAATCCGAGGATGAACGGACCGATCATACTGACACTTAAATTTTTGTTTGTAATCCTCGTTATTCAAGGCTGCATCACGACGATGCTCATCGAGTTGCTCGAGATATAATAAATGCTCTTCAAGCGGTGAAGTGTCTGGAAATAACTGTACTGCCAACTTTAGAGATGGGATCTGACACTCTATAGGAAAGACTGCTTCCAGCCCGTAAACGAGTTGAAAAGGTGATAAACCAGTTTCAGTCTTAACAGATGTTCGGTAGGCCCATAATGTTGAGTAAAACATCAAATGTCAATTTGACTTGGCTGAATTGATCATTCTCTGTAGAATAGTCTTAAGGGAATTATTCACAGCTTCCACCTAACCATTCACTTGTGGTTAGTAGGGTGACGAATTTTCCTACCTCAACCCAAGCTTTGACGTTAACTCAGACATCATTTTATTCTGAAAGTGACTGCCATGGTCAGTGTCAATCTCTCTCGGGACGCCAAACCTTGCTATTATCTAGTTAAACAAAAAGAGAGTTGTTGTCTCTCCATCATCTTTAAACATTGGCATAGCCTCGACCCACTTCGTGAAGTAGTCTACTACTATGATGATATAATGGTGCCCCCTTGTTGAAGGGGGTTTGCATGTAGTGTAATCAATCCCCCACTTGGTGAAGGGACCATTTGTGATGACGGGAAACATGGGAGCGGGGTGTGCCCTCATATTCCAAGAGAATATCTGACATGGGTGGCACTTCGTGACTGATTCAACACAATATTTGATTAATTTCGGCCAAAAGTAACTGGCTCGTAGAATCGTTTGGGCTGTTTCCAACCTAGAAAAATGACTGCCACATGCTCCAGTGTGGAAATCGTTAAGCATGATTTCCACTTCTTCATGAGTGAGACACCGACGAAGGATGAAATCTACACCTGAATGATATAGAGTGTCCTCAAGTATGAGATAGTTCTTGGCCTGATGGTGTATACGGTGACGCTCATCACGAGAAGCAGAGGTGGGGAACTTCAAAGTCTGGAGATAGACTAGTATATCTCCATACCAGGGGTCCGAGGATGCGATCAAAAACATGTCTCCTTTAATAGGCGACCCCTCAGGAATAACATCACCTAATTCGACCAGAAGTTCCGAGATGAGTTCCGTGAAGACCAACAACTTTTTGGATTTTTCCGAAACAAAATCCAAGTAAAATTCTTCATAGATAACTATCCATCTACTGATCTTTCCGTCGATTACACGTCGTGTCAACATGTATTGAAAAAGATTCACAACAACAATGACGGTGGTCTTGCGAAACAAGATATAATGATGAAACCATTGGAAAACATGAACTGCTGCGAACGCAAGTTTTTCAATGTGGGAATAATTGAGTTATGGTCCAACCAGTCCTTGGCTCAGGTAATAAATCATGTATTCTTTGAGCAAATCATCCTCCTGAACCAATACCATACCGATGGTCAACTCTGTAGTGACCAAGTACAATAAGAAATATTTATTATAATCGGGTGGCCGAAGCAGAGGGACAGACGTGAGGGCACGTTTCAATGCTTTGAAAGAGCGCTGAGAGACTTCATCCCAATGAAAAGGAATGTCCTTCTTTAATAAATGCATGAAACCCTTTGTGATCTCGGCATAGTTTGTGATGAAATGCCGTAAAAAGTTTTCTTTTCCCTGTAAACTCTAAAGCTGAGGGACTGTGCATGGGGGAGGGAACTGAACTATCACCTCAACTTTATACGATCAACCATGATCCCTATTGTCGAAACTATGAAACCTAGCAGACAACTCGATGTTATGCAAAAGCTGCATTTGTTTGGATTCAAGCGAATCCGGTAGTATCGACATCGCTCAAAGATGATTCGGAGGTGTGTGGGATGATCAGCTCTCTTACGAGATCGTGATGCTAAATCATCAAGATAAGCCTCGACTATGTGTTTGAGATCGAGGAAAGCAAAAGACATGGCCCGCTTAAAAGTAGCTCCAACATTTTTCAGACCAAAAGGCATCTTCCAATAAGAGAATGTACCCCACGGAAAAATGAAAGCGTTTTTGTGTTGGTCTTCGGGTTTGATCTATATCTGATTGTATCCAAAAAATCCATCCATGAAATAAAATACCTCGCAACCTATGCATTCATCGACTATCTGGTCAATAAATGGGGTGGGGAAATTATCCTTTGGACAGGCCTTGGTCAAATCACAGAAGTCTGTACATACGCGAATCGTGTCCTGTTTTTTTTTTAATGGAATGGGATTTGACACCCATTGAGTCAATTGGACAGGGTAGATGAAACCATCTTTAAGCAGTTTATCTACTTCAACCTTAATAACTACTGCTTTCTTAGGATTAACTGAACGAAGCTATGTCGTACCATCTTAGCATCAGGATATGTCGTGATTTCGTGTTCAACGATTCTTTGATCTATACCTGGCATTTCCTTGTAAGACCAGGAAAACACGTCGCATAATTATTTAAATAAATACTTGTAGATTCAAATCTCCTCGGGGGAGCAGTCCGCTCCGACGAAGACATTCTCCATGACACCAGGGGTTCTGGAGATATCAATAGGTATCATTTTAGTAATGGTTTCCATATTTCATTCAGCATAATCTGCGTGCGTAGCCAAAGGATTGATAGG
Organism: Picea mariana; assembly: GCA_032191745.1. Lineage (NCBI taxonomy): Eukaryota > Viridiplantae > Streptophyta > Pinopsida > Pinales > Pinaceae > Picea > Picea mariana. The sequence goes on along the minus strand of JASDQU010736659.1, from coordinate 87,279 downwards.
ACAAGACCTATCTCCAGTCATAGTCAAAGTGAATTCACCTGCTTTGATTCTTCTTAACTCTGGGAGGAAATAAGATTTGTGATGGATATCATCCCAGGGTTTGTCCAGACTAGTCATTGCCTCAATAATCTCTTCATCTGAGGGAAAGAATAAGTCTAAAGAATTAGTATCGGTAAGGGAACCTTGAGCCCAAATAGGCTTGAGAACCAAATCTAACTTCTGTGCGGGTACTGTAGCGGGAAAACCCCCTACGGACTACACCAGGGTTCTAAATTGCAGGCAGAGCTAACCATCTAAAGTCTCCTACTTTTAACAACTATCCCGACATTACCCCACAGTCATATATAAAAGCAAAGTATAGGGATCTGATAGTCCTACCTTAAACTCTGTGTCCGGTGTCGATCCCTTTGCACTTGGTTGTTTCTTGACTGCAAATCTCCTCCCAAGGTTGACCTGCATTCACCAAAAGAATAACAAGAAACTAAAAGCATGCATTCTATATATGGATTAGTGGGTTAGATATCATAACCAAAATGTAAATAAATCATAAATATTGAAGACATCATTTGGCAGGACGGGAAAAGTATTTCTTTATATTAATCTCACAAAAGTCTTTTACAACATGAGACTAGAAACTACTCCTCAAAATGAGTCCTGGGCTCCTCTTCACCATGCACCAAATGCTTCCACGTATCCTTCTCCTCTCCAGTCCTCTCTATGAAAATGGCAAGGGTTTGCAATGGAGGAAAAAGGTATTCTGGCTCAAACTCACAATGGGGCACAGGGGAAATACTGAAATGGGTAGAGTTTCTTTACTCTCATGATTCCTTCTTTGAATGGGACCCCAACACCTTCTTTTATAGGAAAAAATAGATAGTAACGTTTGGGTGGCCGGATATGGGCAGTCAAATGGCTAGGTAACTTCCCCAAAACCCGTATTCTTTTGCAATTTTTATTTTTCGCACTCTTTTGTGAGTGTACGTGGTCTGTAGTGGTGCAACAAGCATATGTATGCAGGCAGTATTGGTGTAGGGTGCACATATGTTGGCCCTTGACCAAGTTTTAGGATTCCTTGTTGGCCCTTGACCAAGTTTGAGGATTCTTGGTCATGTTTAACCTAATTTTGGGACTTCGACAGGCTGTCAAAGGTGGAGCTCAAGACGAAGTAGATATCGCGGGATCTCAGCCCCTTTTTGGGTCCTTTTTGGGATTTGGGATTATGTAATGGGTATGGGAATGTCATCCCATGAGATTTACCCATTCTTATGCCCACTTTTGTAATATATATATAGAATCTAGGCGATGTAGAAAGTAGTAGTGATCGATCTATGTGATCGAAGGATTGTAAGTGCTCCGTGCATAATATGTAAGACTTGCAAGGATAAGTGCAAGAGACTGTAAGAGATCGAGAGGAGGCTTTGTGTTGAACCTAACTTAGGGAAGGAGGATCTAGCGAAGTGCACAGATCTCCTGTCCTATGTGGAGTAGGGTTTTCCAACTCTGTGCATGTAACTGATTGACAAAAGATAATAGAATAGAAGAATATTTGGTGGACGTAGCCCGACGGTGGGGGTGAACCACATACATGTTGTGTTGTTGTTATTTGTGCGATGTATTGATGTGCTTATATGTTTTCTTGCTTATTTGTTTAACATAGATGAATTATAGATAGATATGTTAATTCTATGTTCTTAATAATATGGATGAATACTAGATCTGGTCTATGTGGAGATGCTTAGGTTTTTGAATATAGCCGATCTGAATGGATATTGCACTATGCTGTAATTAGTGTTTAACTGTGCTGTAACTAAGAACTGAATATTGATGAATGTTAAATTCTAAATTATCTGTTAAGAATTAGAATCACATATCTGTGTCCCAGCTAAGGTTGCAAACAATTGAGTCTTGCAACCACCCTTGCCTCTACCTCGGGTGAGACTTCATCTACTTCGCAAATGTTTCCGAAAGGGCCGGTAGTTAGGGTTTTGTTGGTGCATTGTTGTAGCGTTAAACCTTGGGTCTACCCCTATGCCAACAAATGGTTCCATTTCCAGGACCTGAAACTTTGATTGCTGGGAACTGAGGAAGAAGAAGCTTTGTGCAAAGACCTGACTTGAAACTGTGATTGTTAGGAACTAAGGAATAATAAGCTTTGTGCAAAGACCTGACCTGGAATTGTGAAAACTCTGTACATAGATCTGTCGCTCTAGTGCACATTATTCTACTTGATCCATGGAGCTCTATGCCAAGAAAAAAAGAGGTCAGTTCTGAAGAAAAGAGGTAATATATTAAAGCTTTGTGCTCTGATAAAGGTAAGAATAGTGAAAAGTTTTAGATCTAAAATATTTGTGCTCTGATAAAGTTAAGAATAGTGAAAAGTTTTAGATCTAGAAGCTTTGTGTTCTACTGAAGATAATATTAGCGAAAATCGTTTCTAGAGTATGGATCTAGGTATGATTGATATATTCTGTCCTAGCTTGAAAAATAAGGCACTTGGTATAAATAGATCTGATAATAATAGTGAAAGATATGTTATACCTATGCATAGAAAGAATGTTTGGACTAACAAATGGATGTAGGACCCTAGAAATAATTTTTTGCAGGTTAGCTACCACGATCCTAGCATGCAGTACAAGAGAGGTTGGGGATCATTTAAAAGAAAGAGAGGATTAACCCTTTGTTACAGTTGTAGAAGACTGGGACATCTGGCTAAGGAATGTCCTGGTAGAAGATCTAGTTGCCTCTGTTGTAAATCTTTAGACCATGAAGTATTGGATTTCCCTATAATGATTTCTAAGGCTGAAAGAATGAATATGAACCAAGAAAACACTAAGGCAGATCCAGAAACTGATATCATGACATAACCCCAAAAAGAATCAGAGAAAGTATTGATACAGGTGAAAGAATCCCTGAATGACCACCGAAATGTCAGTTTATCATAGGTATTTAAAAAAAAAGAATGCATTGAAGCAAGAATAGGAGACTTCGACATCGATTGTGTTCTGGATGACGAAACACAAGTGAATATCATGACATAAAGAACTTGGAAACTATTAGGGAAGCTTGTTATGACTCCTTCATTGGGAGGAATAGGATTATTCAGAGGAAAGTTGATAACCCTATATGGAATACTTACCCGGATGTCTATGAGTGCTCATGGAACTTCGACAAAGGAAGAATTTGAAGTTGTTAAATTTATTGAGAACAACGCTCCATTTTCTATGTTACTAGGAAAAACTTGGATTAACAAAGATCGGGCCAGAAGGAAAGAAGAAGAAGTCTTAGAACAAAAGAAGCAAGAGTTAAAATATTTCATGAATAGGAGGATCGCACACTTGATTGAAGAAAAGGAGAACCAAGTTAAGCTATTTCAAACCAGATATTTGGATGTCAAAGTTGGAAGTGTTAGTGATCAAAATGAACTGGTGAATTTTGAATGCCTTCATCAAATTTTATCTAGAATTGCCTATTTTTCTAGTTTCAAGCCAATATCATGATTTCCAAAATTTCCATTAAATCTTGACAGCTCCTGTTGATTGTCTTTTGTCCATAAACTCTATGGCCTTTCTCCTTTAACTTGCAATACAAAAATCATAATAAATGGTTAAGGCATTAGTCTACAAGACTAGATCACACTTCATTTTACTCCTAAGTTTATAGGCTTCTCTGGACTTATGAGTTTTGACCAAACTTTAGGGGAAACTATAGAGTCAAACCATATGCCAAACTCCTAGTTCCTAGTTCACATGTCATATGTTAGTCTCCACAATACTTAAACATATAAAGTTATAAGCCCAACACTGAGTGCCAGTTCTTTTTACTCCATCATGAGTCATTTATATATGAAATTTATATCCCGATGCACATGGGATTCTACTCAGCAAATAAATGAAATAAAACCCAACCATTAGGCCGCATGCAAAGCTGCCACAAGGAAAAAGATAGGTGGTTTGTCATAGTGTGCAATCAGGGAAAATAAAGACAGGTGCAACACCATTTTCTAAATGCAAAATAGTCAAACACTTGATTTGCAGGTAGAGGATTTGTGCCCAGATGTTTTGTGGTGAGTACAGCTGCGTGTTAGAGTTTTTGGCAAGGCAAAGGTATGTTTTTTAAATGTACTAGAATCGTAAATCAAGCAGTAAGTGTAGTTGTAGTAGCTTGCAGAGGGGTCGATGTTACTTCTAACAAGATTCATCGCAAGTATACAAATATTTACATGGCTTTAGATATAGTTTTGCATAGGGTAAGAATCACAAGGCCTTCCACTATTTTGACATCTCTACATGGGGAAGGTATTGCTAAGATGGTTCTTTCTGCCATCGATACAAAAAATCGTGCACATGGTGCAGATAAATGGAATCAGGTAGAAGGGTAGTTTATTGAATAACATGCAGAAATTGCATGCACAGATGTTTGAAGGAGCAACATAGTTCGATCTATGGATCGTTTCACAAGTCCATGTCATAAATCCATAAATAAAGAGAAGTCACGAGTCAGCTCATAGACCAAGCCACAAGATAAAACTATACACATACAAATGCAAGTATCTAGCCCATTTCTTACTTCATTTCATCGATTGAAATATTTGACAGGTGTACAGTTTACAGGATGGGAACTTTATATCTATTCAATCCTGGATACATTTTGGCTCATGTACTTAGACTCTTATCTTGATATGAATCACAGTCTTCTTTTGCTACCAATGTCAGATTTGTTCATGTGTTGCATTACTCTATACTTTGATTTAGTTTAGCTCAGCTTTTAAGAACTGTTATCTTCTTATTTAGCACATGAATTTGAATTAAAGGACCTCTTACGATCTTGTATGACCCTTCATGTTAATGTACTTGGTTATCTAGAGTAGTGTTCTTCATACCCTATTCCAATTACTTTATCTGATTATTGATTTCTAAAAGCACCATCTTATTTGAATGCATGATAAGTTGTTCTTCTCATTATCCATTGAGTTATCCCATTGATCCAAGCATACCAAATTTACCATATTCTTGAGTTACCAAGAATATTTGGCCTACAACCCCAAAGAGTTTCTTGGAGTGATAAGAAATTGGTGCCATTGCCGGGGAGAGGAGATCGAAGCTTAGCTTCCCTGGGAGAAGACATAGATCTGATCTTTGATGATAGACAAAGGTTGGACATTACATTGGTTGTAATCATCTATCTGGAAACTCCATGAAGGACGAATTCAGTGGCGACTCCATGAAGGACGGATCTGTTGGCAAATCCACAGGTATATAAATGAACTAGATCTTAGCAAAGAGGTATGCATTCTGTAATTTCTCAAGTATTTCTGGTAACCATCATCCAGCACCTAGTAGAGATGAATGGGAACACAGCCTTCCCAGATTTCGAGGAGAAAAATGACAAGTACCAGCTGAACATTTATTGGATTTTCATGAGTTTATTCATCGGCTCCATATCATACATGAAGATGTTAAGATTAAAATTTTCAAGTATTCATTAGAGGGGATAGCCCTTGATTGGTGCAGGTCTCTTCCAGCTTCAAGCATTCACTCATTGGCAAGTTTTCATTATTCTTTTCATTTGTTTTGTAAAGATGAATTTATAGCTGAAGGTCTCTTTGAAGATTGTTGTGATGACTTCGATAAGTATGTTCAGTAGGAATTAGTCTTTTCTTCTGTTTGTCAAGATGAAAATTATGTTGTTAAGGAAGATCTTCATGATACAAATAATAATTGCATAGCTATAAATGCATCAAACCTTATCTCTATTACACATGTTTCCTTTGATTTACATGAAGAAACAATTAGAGAGGAAGTTTTTTCTGAACCTTTTCAAGAGGTTGCCTATGATATGTTTTTACCTGTGATTGGGGAGAAGGATCTGAAGACTGTCTGTCTTTCTTCGCATGATTTGGGAGTTTTCTACTCACCTATTGTTGATAAGTATGTAGATGTAGTAGAGAAGACCCCTACTTCAAAGGATGTTGATTTTAACAACAACCATCCCATATATGACATTTATGAATCTGATTTCGACGAGCCTTTTTCTTTGCCCATAAAGGAACGACATCATGTTGTTATCAGCCATTCCATGTTTGCAGAAGACATTGAATATTATGAGTTTAATATGGCTGAAGATTTCAGATCTTCTCTTCGGTTTATAATGCCTCATGAACAAAAAATTGAAATCACCTATGAAGAAGATATCTCTCATCATGATCAAGAAATTGTTGATCCACATTATGATAGCCATGAGGATGCCTTTAACATTGTATCAAATTCATATATTAAAGATGATTGTCATGATGATCAAATTGTTTCTTTCGAAACCTTTAAAGATGATGATTAGATTATTCCTTCTGAAAATGAGGAAGATGATGCGCTGAAAAGTTTAGATCAGCAGTCCACCTTATATGTTTCTCCAACAGATCTCGAGTAGCCTTCATTCAACAGTGAGATTAGTAAAGACAACCTTCAACATCATTTCAAATTACAGCTGGATCACCAATCCAAAGAGGTATTTCTTTGTGAATTTGATGACCCTTTTGTTGACTATTTGGAGTATATGAGCAACATAAATCAAAAAATATTTCTGTCAGATGAAGGTTGGTCTTGTCATATTTTCAAATTGCATTACCACAATCTATGGTTTCTTTTATCTGTTGGGAAAAGATCAAGTATGATATCAGTAAGTCAATTGCTTTTTTGGCTGCATTGGAAATTTAGTTTTACTTGATCAATCTGCCTTTACTGATTAGTGTAGAAGTAGGAAAAAGAATAATCTCACCATACAAGTAGCTAGATATTTTCAGTTGTTGAGCTCATAAATAAGCAGAGCAGGTTACAGGCACGCTACAGGTGAGCTACAGGTGAGCTACAGGCAGGCTATAGGTTTGCAGAGGAACAGTTGCATAGGCCAGATGACTCCATGCCCAATGCTAAAGGCTACTGGAACTACTAGGTTCTTGGAAACCTCGCAGGGAGGTTTCCATCCCAGCTAGAGCAAGTTGTTAGCGATCAAAATGAACTGGTAAATTTTGAATGCCTTCATCAAATTTTGTCTAGAATTTCCTATTTTTCTAGTTTCAAGCCAGTATCATGATTTCCAAAATTTCCATTAAATCTTGACAGCTCCTCTTGATTGTCTTTTGTCCATAAACTATATGGCCTTTCTCCTTTAACCTGCAATACAAAAATCATAATAAATGGTTAAGCCATTAGTCTACAAGACTATATCACACTTCATTTTACTCCTAAGTTTATAGGCTTCTCGGGACTTATGAGTTTTGACCAAAATTTTGGGGAAACTACAGAGTCAAACCATATGCCAAACTCCTAGTTCCTAGTTCACATGTCATATGTTAGTCTCCACAATACTTAAACATATAAAGTTATCAAATCCCAACACTAAGAGCCAGTTCTTTTTACTCCATCATGAGTCATTTATATATGAAATTTATATCACTAATGACAGACCTCCTTATTCCTGTAGACCATGTAGATATGTCTGACCCTGACAGCCCAGAAGTCGTGCACAAAGAACATGATACACCCAGACCCAACAAAACAAAGAAGACCAAAGAATTCCATGACTTAAGAAATGCCTCAGGAAAGACTGCTTCAGTATCACATGATTGAGGGGGTGATGAAGAAGAGATAAATGGCACAGGAGATGAACAGAAGCAAGGTGAAGTAACACCTCCTAGAGATGAGACTGATCCCCTGAAGAAGAGGAAGTTTTCTCCCCTGAAAACTTCATCCCGAAAGAAATCGAGAGCCACTGTGACCAAGATGAAGACTGTTCTCACTACTGATGATTTTGAATTCATCATAGCAGCTTTCAACGGCGCTTCACTGGAAGTCGTGGAGAAATAGGAAGCTAAACAAGAGGAAATGTATGACAGAATTAAGGATGCATTCGGAGGGGTACAACAAGCCCTTCATCCCATCCATGCAATGTCCACTGTGCCCTTGCCATCAGGAGAACCAGAGTTGAGAGATGAGCCAACCTAACTCCACCGATTAGCTGATGTGGTCGAAGATCGCCTTCATCACGCATAAGAAGAAATAGAACAAGCCACCCAAACCATGAAGCAAGTACAAGGTGAAATTGTAGAACAATGCAAAATAGGAGAAGGTTACTCTCGAGGCCAAGTTTACAGAAGAGAAAGAACAGATACAGGAAGAGAAAGAACATTTTCTCGCAGAGCAAATCGAAGTGAAAGAAGAAGTCAACATAGCACTTCTCTCTATGACAGGCTTAGAGCCACGGGCAGAAGACTGAGTCATGTATCAAGTAGAGCAGCTCGCAGAAGTTGTCTAGCAGCTACAACAACAAATAACAGATTTAGAGCTCCACACCATACCTGACACCCCGCAGGATGTAAGGGACCAAAGGGAGGCAACCGCTTGAAGCGCAGTTGAAAGAATAAAATTCGTTACCCTCGAATGCAAGCAACTGAGTGATCACAGTGCCCATACATATGAGAAACTCACTGAGAATCCGGAATTGAAGGCACTGGAGTCACAACTCCAGGAATAAAAGTATCAAGCAGAGACAATACAGGCATAGTGTTGACGGGCGAAATCGATCGTCCGTCAACTGAGAGAGTGGAACCGGTCCGGGGTTGTCTAATAACCCAAGCCGTTTGGGATGAACCACCCTGACGAGTTTAGCGGCTCCGTTAGCCGATCTAAGGTCCTAAGAAAACAAAAGAAAACTAATCTACAATAACTAATCTAACTAAAAATAAATAAAACAAACTAATAAACTAGTCTAACTAAAACTAACTATTAAAACAAACTAAACTAAAACTAATTATTAAGACAAACTAAACTAATTTAACTATTCTATATATACAATCTACTAACTACTAATACACTAACTCTAACTAATTAACTGTCTAACTACTAACTGAAATATAACTTATTCATAAAATGTACACTATCTACAATTTACATATTTAAATAAAACCTGAAAAACTCGTTTATATTCTGCCCTAAGACAGAGAAAGATGTTTTTGTTGATTTTATAATTTTATGAACAGAAATAAGATGAAAACTAACTAAACTAAATCACTAATCTAAACTACAAATATATCTAACTAAAATACTAATATAATACTACAGAAATTAACGAAAATAAATCGCAAACTGACCTGGAGAAATGCTCCATATTTGTCTTGTGTATGATGACTGTGCTAGCTGATTGGAGGGAGGAAACTTGCACCGAATTATCTAGGAGATTCTCGTAAACGATAGCTGCAATGCTCTTCAAGTGTGATTACAGGACAAACAAGACATAAAAATCACAACAATCATATGATTTATAAATCTCCACAGTTAGATAAACCCATATGCAAAGACTTATACGAAATAATTCAATTGATGAAGAAGAGAAACCTATCATTCATTAACTGAATAAAGTAATTGTTGTGTTTTTAAATTAATGGAAGAAATCAGATATGGATCACATTAATTTAAATCATATCATTCAGCAATAGACTATGATAGCTAAAGTAGTCTATAATTGATTACAAATGACATGCAAAAACTTGAAACAAAAGATTGATATTATGAAAGCGAAAGTTGTAGTAGAACATCAACTTCTGTCTCAGTTTGTATTAGAAATCCATAGCCTGGTTCTCCCACAAGTGAGGATGATCCTTATTACAAAAATAATAAGTATTTATAAGTTTTCCATAGGGTAAAACCTCCCTATGGAAGTTATCAAAACTGTTTACATAAATCTGGGAAGATATCCCAATTTTTACTAAACTAGGAACCTACAATAAAACTAAACACACAAATATCCCCTAGCCTGCCCAATATGTCCCATGTAATTCGAATTTACCTGAAAAGGACCAAAAATAAACAAGTTAGAAGGATTATTTTATTAATAAAATGATAAAAATCTAATCCTATAGACTAGCTACAGAATCTTGCGATTCTGTAGCTGGTCTAAATAAGACACAGAATCAGCATTAAAATCGATTGAAAATCTTTTTTTTTTAAATCAAATTCAATTAACATCCAATAGCTATTCGAAAACGAATCATTCAATTTAAAAATGTTATACCATTCGAAATCAAACAGGATCAAAATAGATCAACCGAATACAGAGATATACATACTCTATTTCGTTTGTTACCTTGAAGTCGGGTGAACAGAATCATAACCAAATATTTGTGAAATCGTTTCATATCCAATTGAAACCGATATAATCAAAACAAATCGCGGGCATTTTTTTATGCTGCCTTATCAACAGGAGATACGATTGCATCAAGAACGGATCATTTTAAATCATTGTAACTATAATTTCATAGCAAACGATACATGCCACGAGTGGATTAACTCAAACTGGCGCATAAATGAAATCATAACAGGATCAACCGATTGTTTGTTATGCAAATTGGGGCAGAAAAAATCATCACGAAATCATTTCTTGAATGCATTTTGAAACGACTATTACCTAAATTTCCTCATACGAATTTAACAGAATGACATAAGTCGAACTGATTTAACAAACTCATTTGAGAACAGGGTTGTAATCAAATCTATTTTTTAATACGAATGCAATTCATAAAATCGATCAAACTAAATGAAGACACTGCTATCCAATCAAGCGAAACAAATGGCAGGGGTTTAACAAAGTTTTCGTGGATCGAAACCGTTCCATGATTTGGGTGTGAATATGACTCGCACAGGTCTAAAGTGAAAGTATTGTTTCCATGAAAACATGGTAGTTATTTTCAAATTGAAACCGAACAGAGTCGTATTCCTATTCTTAGAAGATTACATGACACAACATATTGCAAGATCGTAACAACCAAACTCATGAAATCATTCGATGATCACCACATACTAACCATAATGAAATCAAATCATGATCGTATGCTAAATCTAGCATGAAAATTTTCTGTTTAAATTGGATACAAACAAATTCACTTGACAACAAACCATCAATTTTAACTCAATCGAATAAATCAAATCCAAACACGATCGTATTCTAAATTGAGCATGAGAAACTTCTTGTTCAGAGTAGATACAAAATGAATTCAATTGAAAGAAAACTATTAGTTTCGTTGACTCAATCAGACAAGCGACCAAATCAAATCCAAATGAACACCATTCAAATCCAATAAAAAAATCTATCTATGGATAAACTGGGAATGATCAAATCGCATATTCAAAATGAGATTCCATTTATTTTTAGCAAAGAAAAAATATACAGGATGAACACATTATGACAGAGTCATTTCAAAATGTAAACAGAGATATTCAAAGACCAAATTCGAATCATTATATTAACCCTGATCATTCACATAACTAGAAAAATTTCGAAAATCATACCTGTATGACGAGCAGATGGCTTGATCACAACAATTTGGAGTTGATAACGGCTGTGGCCGATTCAACATTTTTGAAAAGGATGGAGCCTGTTGTCTTCTTCTTCTTATCAGTTGCTTGAAGTTGGTCTCTTTGGCTGGTCAACACTACAACTCGATCTTCCAGTGATTGGATTTTCGATTGGAGTAGGGGAACATTGATGTAGTATCGTTCCAACCATAAATCACATCGGTCATAGGATGGCTATGTGGGTTTTGAAAGAGCAGGCGAGGTTTTGGAAATATGGCTGAGGGTTTCGTTAGGCAATTTAATCTCTGGGTAACTGGGATCGTTCCTTAGGCAGGGGGAAGATTCGTCACGAAATCATAAGATGGTTCGGGGCATAAACCCTGCGAGTAAGGGTACTCGCTGGCTAAGAAACGTTCTACGTCAGAGTCTGAATCCTCACTAAGGACAATAGGCTTTGACTCAGCATAGGGTTTAGGTTTGTTCCTAGCCATTCTCGAAATAAGCCGAGCGTTCTTTTTACCCTTGGCATTAGCAGTAGGGTTTGCCTTAGCCTTTTTKCTCATAGGTTTCTTTATAGTCTCGGCCTTCTCAGTTCCAACGTCTGGTAAGTCAATAGCAGGGTCGATCGAAGGCTTAGGAGAGGGCAATAGGATATGGAAGGGCACGGGTGACTGAACATTGGTTTCAGTAATCAYAAGCTTGTCAACCTGGACAGGGTCTGTATCATCAAAACCGTTTCGAGCAACGAAAGCTCTCCAACTATCACCGTGTAAACTCAAATGATAAACAATGATAAGTTTAATGAGTCCATGGTGAAATAGGCTACTGTCGGCCTTCTCCCTTTTAAACCTTTTTGACATTTTATATAGGCTACGCTGAAAGTAAAAGGGCATATTCAACGAGTATCCCATAAAATTCATTAACAAACGCACGTGGTAGAGAAACACAAGTCCATATCGACCCTCACAAGTCATGAATTGTTTGACTACCATCAAAGTACCATGCCATCGTGGTTTAAGTGCAGAGATGGGCATACCTCTGTCACAAGAAGTGACCTTTCGAGAGATGAACAGTAGTGTCCATGGCACCTACTTGACCTTAGAATTTTTGAACCAACGTTGTCCCGAGGAGGGTAACCCTGTAGTAGAACTAATAAACTTCTCATCAATTTCCAGCTGTATGTCGCCCACCTTGGCTCTATAGCCATCGAAAGTCAAAGAGAATTGTTGTGCAACACAGAGATTAAAACCCTCAAATCGTTGTATGAAGGTGAGCCACCCGTTTTCCTCCAAGTCTTTGCGGGCATTGTCAAACATTAACAAGGCTTGGTTGTCGTTTGGCTCGATTCGCATGACTGGTGCCATGGAGCCGAGCACACGGTAAGCCCAGGATTTGGATCATAGCACACACAGGAGCAAAATGCACGAAGGGTTATCCGAGTTAGCAGAGGTAAATAGGGAATAAGGGATTGGCATAAATGCCATCGTGTGAAGGTGGTGGAGCTTATCTCTGCCATGCAAAATAGTTATTGCCAATAGTACCACCGTCGGTGTATAGCTATTCTACCCATTATAGCATAGTTCAACAATCATGTCACTTGGCCGACCAATGAATCCAATGGTAAGTGTATAAACCGACGCGCATAATCAATGTTGTGCCATCAATATTCAATTTGAAACCAATACCAAATATTAACCATGCACCAATGTATCAGCTCATATCAATAGTTTAACCAATGTGCCGATGGGTCTTCATATAATCAACATGCCAATAGTTATGAAGACATAAACATAGGTATCATATTAAAAGATATGTATGCAATATTTAACCATAACACCTATGTATTTTCATAAAACCAATAGTCAAGTAGGTCAAATAAAATGCAAATCCACATGCCAATGTATTACAAAATCAATGAAACCAAGTCACACAATCAATCCAAGAATGTCCAATGAGTATAGTTCAACAGTTTTGCCAGCTGCATAATGATAAGTGCAATGTAAGAGCAATAGGCATTTTGACAAGAAGGATCATGACAGTTCAAGTAATGATTTCAATGCGACTTCGAAAGACTTAAGTTTTCATGCTTACAGTCGTGAAAAAAAAACGGAGGTAAACGTGCAAATGTCGCAAAAGAAATAAAAATGTTGTTTGTTTGAAAATTGCGACGAAAAATTGATGTTTGTAAAACATTGGTGTAGGCAGCTTATAAGACAGTGGAAAAATGTGAATTGGTTGCCAACAATGGCGACACACTGGTAGAAGCAGTTATCTCTTCCAAAAGGAACAAATTCGGATTAGGACAACAAAGATAATTTCAACTCAAAAATAACGACCAGAAAATCATATAAACATCATCATTAACCAACTATTCCAGCAATGTTTCAAAAGATGAAAATTGATAACAGTCTTAAGATTAGTAAGTCACGATATTAAAGATAAAATCTTCAATACTGTTGGCATAGCCACTGCTGCCAGCAGGTGTCCATAGCCTCGGCAGGGTTTCCATTTAATGCACTCTGACATCTGTATCCTACCAAGAAGTTATGGATCATAATAAAGGACGTTAAAGAGGTTTCTTATTCATAAATTTGCATATACCTGACATTGCTTCGCTGCCAGCAGGCCTGTTCAGTACCCCGACGAAGTTGTCTTGGCGCCATGCATGCATTTACCCGCTGCCAGAAGACCTGTTCAACATCCCGGCGAGTTTACAAGCACTTCCCACAGCTCTTATTAATAATTTATTTTGTTTTGTTTTTTTTCATAGATATATAGTTGAGCGGGGTGACGCTGAAAATCATCATATTTTAACATATTTTTCAGACCTCATCAATTTTTTTTTTTTTTTTAGAATTGTCCTTTATTTAGATCCAGAGATGTTTTATTTACAAAAACAACTTTCTAAGTAGGGAGACATATTCTGATTCATTCCTTTACGGAATAGGGACAGCGTAAAAAGATAATAGATGATCATGACAATATTTTCTCAGAGATCTAAAATCAGTGATCTTCTTTCAAACAACAGACTTTTCCAACATAGATATAGATTTAAGAAATATACCATTGATGTTTGTACAAATTTTTCAGAAGTTATTTCAGCGAAGGAAATTTCTGTTGTCTTTATCTGAATAGCTCAGTGTACATGTATGTGTACTTCAAAGAAACACAAACTAATATATTCAAAGAAAAATAAAAAAACAGAAAGCAAACGAAAAAGCAAACAAAAGAAAAATATATACATAATATACAAGGAAATTTATCAAGCAAAGTATCTCTTCAGGGCCTAGCCATTCACTGGGTAGGTGTCAAGCTGCCCCTCAAGATTCTGCAATCGAAAAGAACTGGGACCCAACTTTTCAGCAATTAAAAATGGTCCAAGCCATAAGTTTTGAAATTTTGTGTGCTCTCCCTTTCCCTCGTGTGGTTTGTCCCATTTCAGGACGAGGTCGCCTACTTCAAAATTCCTATCAGAAGCAGAGTTAGCATCGAACCAGCTTTTAATCAATTGTTGATGTTGATCTAAGTTTCGTTTAGCTTGGGCTCTTACTTCTTCTAGCTTCATCAAAGCGTTAATTCAGTTTTCTAAAGGGGGACAATATTCTTCTTAGACTTTTTGTGACAACTGAAGTGAAGGAAGAAGAACATGAGGTGGCAGAATTGCTTCTCTGCCATAAACGAGAAAAAAGGGGGAGTTACCTATAGCGGCCTTTGGCGTTACCCTATCAGCCCATAGCGCGTTTAGCAATGCATTGTGCCAATTTTTGTGATTTTCAACCACTGTTCTCTTGATGATTTTGATTAAGTTCTTATTTATCGATTCTGCCAATCCGTTGCCCTGGGGGTAATAGCTAGCAGAAAAATTTATCTTAATACCTTTTTCCAAAGAGAACTCGCTCATCTCAAGAGAGGAAAAGTAAGAAGCATTATCGAAAACTAAACAGTCAGGGATACCGAAGCGAGTGATAATATTCGAATTTAGAAAGGCAATTACCTGATTGGTGTTGACAGTTCTTAGCGCAACAACTTCAGACCATCGAGTAAAGTAATCTGTGGCTGTCACAATAAACTTGTGTTGTTGTGAGGACGAAGGGTTGATTGGACCTATGATATCAAGGCCCCACTACTGAAAAGGAGAATCTACTGTAACGGGCTGCAAAGGAAAGGATGGTTTTTGTAACCGCCCTGATGCTTTCTGACAGATGATACATTTACGAGACAAGGCATGGGCATCTCTAAAAAGCGTGGGCCAGTAATAACCAGCTCTTAGAACCTTATGAGCAGTGGTTTCACCACCAAAATTACCACCAGCTTCTCCTGGATGCAACTCGAGCAAGACTTTTTCTGCTTCGTCTTTTTCGAGACAGCGCATCAGTACGCTGTCAAAATTTTGACGAAACAAGATACCATTAACTAGATGAAAGGAGGCAAACTTTAATCTCAACGCTCTTCTTTTGGAGGGTTCTAGGTGACAGGGGGCTGACCCATGTTCAAGATAGAATCTTATATCGTCGTACCAAGGACTAGCAGATTTTTGTGCGCAACAGATTAGACTTTGAGCGCTTGGTCCTAGGTTTGACGTATCACCTTCTTCTTGTTGTCCTGCTACTGAATCAGTGACTAACTTGCATAACCCTTGACCTCTCACTATCTGATCTGGGGTGATTTCTAGGTCATACTCCTGCAAGGAGGTGACCCAGTTGGCTCTCTTTTCTCCTAGTTCCTTCTGCACTAACAGGTTCCTCACAACTGGGTAGGGGACAATGACTTTCATCCTAGACTTCAAAAGATAGGACCGGAAGTGTTTAACTACTTTGAAAACAGCATAGGCTTTCCGATCTACTGTTGGATAATTAAGTTCAGTGCCTTTGAAAGCATATCTCATAAAGGAAATGGGTACTTCATTGTTCTCGGCATTTTTTTGGGTTAGGACGGCGGCATAGGAACGGTCAGAAGAAAAAGTGTAGAGTGTAAAGTCTTTTGAAAAGTTTGGGCTCATGAGAGACAGAGCGTCTATTATAGCCTTCTTTATTGTATTAAAAGCTTGATTTTCTAGGGGTCCCCCGTGATATTGGGTGTCTTTCTTAATCAAATTTTGTAAAGGCCTAACCATTTCGGAGAAGCTAGGGACAGATCTTCTCACGAAGTTGATCTGGCCTAAGAAAGACTGCATAGATTTTTTGGATGTAGGAGGGGGAAGTTTCGTGATGACTTGAGTCCTTTCGGGGTCGATAATCATCCCTTCGCTAGACACAAAGAATCCTAAGAGTTTACCCTGTTCTACTGCAAAGATGGACTTTTTGGGGTTCAAGGAGATGTCGTATTTACGACATCGCAGTAGGACGGCTCGTGAGTGAGCTAGATGATCGTTTTTGTGTTTATAAAATATAGTCACATCATCTAAGTAAACTATGATGAAATGATTAATTAAGCCTCGGAAAGCAATGTCCATTGCTCTCTGAAAAGTGGCACCGGCATTAATCAATCCAAAAGGCATTTTGCAATAAGCATAAGTGCCCCACGGAGTACGGAAGGTAGTTTTTAGTTGGTCTGGTGGAGACATCAGGACTTGGTTGTATCCCAAGAAACCATCTAGTAAGGATAGCCTCTTGGAACCAGATACCTGTTGAAGGATCTGTTCCATGGGTGGGACAAGATAGTTGTCTTTATTAGACGCTCTATTGAGGTTTTGGAAATCGATGCAGAGTCGAATTTCCCCATTTTTCTTCCAGAATAGGACAAGGTTAGAAACCCATTGAGTGTGCCTAACAGGAAAAATTATCTTAGCATTTAGGAGCTTATTCAATTCTTTTTGAATGGTCGGTTCGAGTTTGGGGTGTATTTTCCTCAGTTTTTGTTGAAATGGTAAGGTTTGGGGATTTGTAGGGATGACATGCTGTATGATGTTAGGGTCGAAAGTTTTAAGGTCATCGTACATCCATGCAAAGACATATTTAATTCTTTGAACAATTTAATGAATGCAGCTTTTTCTTGTTGAGAACATCCCAACCCTATATTAATGCACTGAGGATTTTCATTAGTTCCTAAGTTCACTTTTTCATAAGATAACGAGGAACTATTGGTTTTACAATTGACCGTCTTTTTAAATTTATATTGAAAATCGTAAAACTTCTCTAGTCTAACTACAGATTTAGGGATCGAGTTTACCATATCCGATGAAGATTCAGGAGTTCTCTGATCTAGTATTACCGTGAAATCACGCAAATTGTCATTGTGCGTGTGTTCGTCTATCACCGCACCTTGAAAGGTTTCTTCCATGTGCAGAAAGTTAATAATCTGTTGATCGTCGTCAAATACTCTCTAGTTCGTGATGTTGTCGGGAACGGATGGTCGGAACAACAGCTCAACTGAGAATGCGTCTGGGGACAAGCCTTCTGTAGGAAGAAGTTTGGAAGCTACATTAGCTAATAAATCTGCTTCAGAGTTATTCAACCTAGGAATGGAATTTATATTGAAAGTAGAAAATTTATTCATTAAATTCCATACCTCAGACTGGTAGCTTTTGAGATGCGGAGAAAGACAGTGGATAGAGTCTCTTACCTGTCTAACCACTATTTCAGAGTCACCAAAGACGGTTAAATTTTGAATGTTCATATCCAAATCTTTTTTGAGACCTTGCAGTAAAGCCTCATATTATGCAGTATTGTTAGTACATTCAAATTCCAATCTACATGCTATCAATGTTTTGTTACCTGCCGGATCGATAATAACGCAGCCTGCTCCGACTCCTTCTTTGGACTTTGACCCATCGAAATACAAAGACCAAATTTGATTTGCATCGGGTACATGGGATCGTTGCGTGGAAGCTGCTGGCTACATATATGCTACAATCTCGGACTTCTGTTCTGGATTGGTGATAGGTGAAGCCTCGGCCATGAAATTGCCGAAGAAGGTGTCCATTCCTTGTACTTCAAGTGAATCAGCAGGAAGTGTATATGGTTCATTAGGATCGTTCAAATCAGTCACCGTGAACTTAAGGTAGCGCTCACGATTTACTCTGATTTTATTAGGCTTTCCGTTCTCTGGAAGCCATAGATGGGACCAATCTGTTGCAAAATAACCATGTAGCTTCTCCGACCNGTACTTCAAGTGAATCAGCAGGAAGTGTATATGGTTCATTAGGATCGTTCAAATCAGTCATCGTGAACTTAAGGTAGCGCTCACGATTTACTCTGATTTTATTAGGCTTTCCGTTCTCTGGAAGCCATAGATGGGACCAATCTGTTGCAAAATAACCATGTAGCTTCTCCGACCAATCCCTTCTTAAAAACATGCCATACACTTCTGGAATATCCACAGCAATTATATCAATAACTTGATGAACCTTGGGGTTAGACGATAATCTAATAAGCACATTCTTTAGTTCGCCTATAACATTGACATTTGTCCGATCAAGTTGTATGATTTTTAAAGTAGATGGTTCAACTTCAGCATTAATTTTCTCGCATACAGACCAAGGCATCACATTGGATGACGCTCCTGAGTCTACCATACAATTGTGCATGTTTCTATTAAAGATCTCGAAAGTTAATAGAAATGGAGGTACATTTTTGCGAGTGCTAAGAGTAGTAGCTTGTGGTTTTTTATTCGCAGTTTCTAAAGCTACTTTATCTACATTATTTACATTATTTACATTACTTACAGGAAGGCTTCCTTTATCTTGAGGATCAGGATTGTTTTTAGTGGAAGTCTTCTGTGGAGCTTTGTTTTGCACAACCTTATTACTATTAGAATTACCATTTTTACCATTTTCTGAGATATTTTGCAACATTTTTTGTAACAAAAATGGAAACTTCAATAACTCATAAATAGAAATGTTAGCCCTTAACTTTTTAAGATCTTCAACAACATCATAATCCAAGTTGGGGTTCACATTACTTTGTTTAGTCTCAGTTGATTTAGATTGGTTTGGAGGCGAAGTTGTAGTGCTTTCGGAAGAAGGTTTGTTTGTTGTCTTACTCCTGGTATTATAAGGATGAACTATCTCGAAGTTGGCTTGAAAGATGCTATCCAAGAAATGTCCAAAAATGTTTGGAGAAGACTCTCCTTATTGAACTGTCTCTAGTTCAACTACCTCCTCAGGAATCTCAGGAGGCATCAAGTTATCTTGGGCTTCTAGAATTGTTTGAAGGACACATTGCAAATTTTCTAGATTCAGGCCTTCGGTGGTTGGATTAGGTCGGTTGGTGGGAAAAGGCTTCCGGAACGGGGGCTTGTAAGGTCCTTTGCTCAAGGAAGCTTCTTCGGTCGACCTTTTTAAGTCTATAACTTGATTTGACAGGTTTTGAACAACTTTAGTTAGGTTTTCCAAATCAGAGCTTTCAGGTTGTGATTTATTTTGAGTGGGTCTGGGGAGGATTTCAATCTTCTTTTTGGAAGAAGAACTAGTCTCAGTTTTGTTGCTAGTAGAGTCTTTAAGAATAAGTATGTCTTTTTCGATCTGGCTGGCCTCCTCGAAGGCTTCTAACAACGTGGCTTTCTTAGATCGTATAACCCAAATAGTTATACTTTGATGCAAATCTTTAGTGTAGTATGCTATTATAAGACTCTCAGCGGGCATAGAATCTGTAGGGATTTGGTTTTTAAGTGTCAAGAATCTTTGATTAAAGTCTTTAACTTTTTCTTTTGGGTTCATTCTTAAGCTAGACAAGTCCATGACTAGGACTTCTGGAGGCTTACCGTCTCCGAACTTTTCCAAAAAGCATGACTCAAATTTTTCCCAAGACACGATGGTATGGGGTTGTTGGGCAAAGTACCATGTGGATGCATTTCCCTCGAAAGTATATGGGAACAACCTACAGACAACGTCTTCATGTTTGACATTGCGGAGTCTTATGGCTAACATAAACATTTTTATATGACGATCTATTTTGAGTCTGGGTCAAACTCTGGAAGCCATTTCTCCGGGTGTTTAGGTAAAGGATGTTGAGCTCCAGGTACAGCTACAGCATCCTGATCAAGCCAGGGTCTAGCAGGGTTGTTCTGATTTGCCAATGGGGTAGTGGGTGTGGAAGGCTGAGAAGGGGAATTTCCTTCGTCAGAGGAATCTCCTCCAGAAGAGGAAGGAGATGATGGAGGTGGTGAAGGGGGTATCCCAAATCCTCCTGCAGCAGGATTTATGATTGGATCTGTAGGATTCACAGTGAGGTTAGTGTCACCTAAGTGTTCTCTGATATCATAGAAGTCTAAAGGTTGACCCCACGGACGGTTTGGTTGCCTCAAACGGGCTAAGGCACTGTGTGTTTTAATAAGAGATTGGCAAACAATCTCTTGTATGTCACCACCTGTAGGATTAGAGGTTACTGGCTCAACTGTGATCTGTGGATCGTCGGTTGAAGTAGTTGTTGTTTGAGGGGGAATATTATCGTTTGAATGGATTCTAGTCACTATAGGTGAGCGATTAGGTGGTGGAGGAGTCTTGCGACCACCTCGTGCCATTAATTAAGTTCAGGCCCTCCTTCTAGCGCCATTTGTTGACGGGCGAAATAGACCGTCCGTCAACTGAGAGAGTGGAACCGGTCCGAGGTTGTCTAATAACCCAAGCCGTTTGGGATGAACCACCCTGACGGGTTTAGCGGCTCCGTTAGCCGATCTAAGGTCCTAAGAAAACAAAACAAAACTAATCTACAATAACTAATCTAACTAACAATAAATAAAACAAACTAATAAACTAATCTAACTAAAACTAACTATTAAAACAAACTAAACTAAAACTAATTATTAAGACAACTTAAACTAATTTAACTATTCTATATATACAATCTACTAACTACTAATACATTAACTCTAACTAATTAACTGTCTAACTACTAACTAAAATATAACTTATTCATGAAATGTACACTATCTACAATTTACAGATTTAAATAAAACCTGAAAAACTCATTTATATTCTGCCCTAAGCTAGAGAAAGATGTTTTTGTTGATTTTAAAATTTTATGAACAGAAATAAGACGAAAACTAACTAAACTAAATCACTAATCTAAACTACAAATATATCTAACTAAAATACTAATATAATACTACAGAAATTAACGAAAATAAATCACAAACTGACCTGGAGAAATGCTCCAGATTTGTCTTGTGTATGATGACTGTGCTAGTTGATTGGAGGGAGGAAACCCGCACCGAATTATCCAGGAGCTTCTCGTAAACGATAGCTGCAATGCTCTTCAAGTGTGATTACAGGACAAACAAGACATAAAAATCACAACAATCATATGATTTATAAATCTCCACAGTTAGATAAACCCATATGCAAAGACTTATACGAAATAATTCAATTGATGAAGAAGAGAAATATGTCATTCATTAACTGAATAAAGTAATTGTTGTGTTTTTAAAGTAATGGAAGAAATCATATATGGATCACATTAATTTAAATCATATCATTCATCAATAGACTATGATAGCTAAAGTAGCCTATAATAGATTACAAATGACATGCAAAAACTTGAAACAAAAGATTGATATTATGAAAGCGAAAGCTGTAGCAGAACATCAACTTCTGTCTCAGTTTGTATTAGAAATCCATAGCCTGGTTCTCCCACAAGTGAGGATGATCCTTATTACAAAAATAATAAGTATTTATAAGTTTTCCACAGGGTAAAACCTCCCCGTGGAAGTTATCAAAACTGTTTACATAAATCTGGGAAGATATCCCAATTTTAACTAAACTAGGAACCTACAATAAAACTAAACACACAAATATCCCCTAGCCTGCCCAATATGTCCCATGTAATTCGAATTTACCTGAAAAGGACCAAAAATAAACAAGTTAGAAGGATTCTTTTATTAATAAAATGATAAAAATCTAATCCTATAGACTAGCTACAGAATCTTGCGATTCTGTAGTTGGTCTAAATAAGACACAGAATCAGCATTAAAATCAATTGAAAATCTTTTTTTTTTAAATCAAATTCAATTAACATCCAATAGCTATTCGAAAATGAATCATTCAATTTGAAAATGTTATACCATTCGAAATCAAACAGGATCAAAATCGATTGCAAGATATCAATTGGACGGGAAAAGAGTATTTCTATTAATATATGATCAGCAAAAGTGAAAAAGTTACAGACTTCCGTGTCGGCAAGGTTTGAAACCGAGAAACTATGTTCCTTCTAGCTGGGCCTCCAGCACTTCAATATTCCACCAAAGGTAAGCTCATAGAAGAGATACAATGAAGTTTTCAATTAATAAGGGAAGATCTTGTGGGCTGAACACTGCGTTCAGACTTAAAGGACAAAGGGATGCAGACTCAATATGAAGTGAATAATTTCTCCAGAGTAACTTTTCTCTCAAAGTTGAATTCTTTCTCCTCCTTTCCATAGCTCGGAATTGGCCCATTTATAGATTTCAAATGGAACTAAAGGGCCGAGTTGGAACATTTCCAGTATATGGAAGGCCAAGGATCATAGATCTCTTGTCATGACATGGAAACCCAACACTTTTTTTCATTTTTTGGGCACAAATACCAATGTACATGGGTTGTAGTGGTGCAGATTATGTATATGCATGCTATATAGTAGGTAGGGTGCGTACATGTGGAAAAAATGTATTTTTTATCTCTGGGATTTGCAAAAGGGATAAAAAGTCTGCATAGGGAAATGGAAAAAGGACCTATGTGCAAGATTGCATAGGGTGAGGAAAATCTTGCAATAACATATGCCCCCTAATGTGTGAGGTCAGAGGAGTATCTGCGATGGCCGAAATACATTATAAAAACCCAGAAGTGGAGCGACGGGGAACCAACTAGAATAACTAGTTGCTCATTACATTTTTCACTGACTTTGCATACATGGCTATCAATTTCGATTACACTGCAGCTCCATGTGAAAATATACCAAACAACTGTCTGTGGCCATGAATAGGAAAATACAAATGTGATTACATGCCAAAGGCTATCATAGTCACGAACAAGGCCCAATAGAACCAGTCTCAAAATCAATCTGAGGATATATGTATACCATGGAGTACAATCTGATCTCCCATGATCACTGAAGTCATATAGGTACTGGTCCAATGAAAAGGAAGCAACAAGTTAGGAAAGCTACTACCACATACTGATGTATTCAATTCTTCTACACAATCTGCCAAAGGTGCAAATCTAGATCATGTGAATAAAGGAGTTGAGGTCGAACACAATGAGACATCATTTGATTACCGGTCATTGAGGTATACCGTTAACAAATGCAATATAACCTAGCGATAATGAAAGTAGGTATCAAGGCACCGAGTACATTCTTACAAGTGTGAATAAAGGAGTCTGGGTCGAACACTTGAAGAATCCATCGATCTGGAGACAATGATGTATTCCCAACTGTCGATGGCGAAAGAACCTGCCACTAATGACTACAAGCCTCAAGGTACTCATAGGACTCTAGGTCTCATTTCCAAAATAGATGAGTTGAAGTCGATGGAAGGAGACCGGTTGAAAGGAGAGCATTAAGGCATCTCTCATCATGAAGCACGAGGTGCAAAGTGGGATCTTCATGATTTGGAGGAAATCGAATGAAGAACATGTTCACGAACCAACGACCCTGTGCACATTTCGCGTGTTCCAAGTAAAAGTGGTACATGAAAAAGACCTTCTGAATAGCAACCAATGAGGAAAACTGCTGACAAAGGCGAGGAAACCACCAATAAGGCTAATGGCATCCAAGGCACTACACGAATCCCAATGTGTGAATATATGTCTTTCCTTCGAACATAAGGGAAACCACCCAGTCAACGACCAATGATGAAATGTCAACTTTTGGGTTCAAGGTTACCTACCAATGATGAAAGTAGGACCAATGTACATGATAGGACTATAACATCATGTGATTCTGAGACAAACTGAGGGTATGGCCAACATGCAAATTCAAGTGTTCTGAGGAATGGTCGACAAAGGTTGAAAGAATTCCTTTGAACAAGAGCATGAGACATATGGAAGACTCCGACAACATAGACTCAATGATGAAACCATGATATGCATGAGGCATCAATGAAATTATCCATAGGGACTGGAAGAGTAACCAATCAGTGGAAAAAAAATTTTGTAATGAGCTCAACTTCCTAAGGCCATGCTAAACCCAAAATTATGATGACAAATGGAGTCAATAAATTTGTGATCTGTTCAAAGGTGACACAATTGCTGCCAATATAAGATAATACTCCCTTCTCTCGCGTCTTTTTTTGTTTTTTCATAGACAAATGAATGCTATGATACAGAGGAGGAAACAAGTGTCGTAAGTAAGCAAAACTAGTTCCAGCAGTGGAACATACCTATGCTCAATGCAAGGAGATGCATGCGGGAGATGGACACTCGGGGGAATGTTCCCTCCTAGGTATAGGGTGTCAAATTGCGAAGGATATAAATGAGGCTCTGCTTGGTTGAGGATGCAAAACTACTGAGGCAAACCGTTTATAACGCAAAGCAAGAACCGGCTATAGGCTCAATACTGCAAGCAAGGGCATCAAATGCAATCACAACTTAACACCAAAAAATGTCCTTTTTCATGATCTTAGTCTACTTGGTGTGAAAAAGGGATAAAATTGTACCAAATAGACGTCTTTTCAAATCTGATATACGAGTGTGAAAGAGACAAGTTCACTCGACAATATTTTCACTTTTTGAAAATGAGTCAGAAAAGAGCTTAACTAAGACTCACGACCTTTCAAGCCCAATTTAACGAGTGTGAAAGGGACAAATTCACTCGACAATATTTTCTCTTTTTAGACGAGTCGGAAAAGAGCCTAACTCAGACTCGCTTGGGAGTTTCTAGGCGGCAAGTCATGGAGGAGGCCAAGGCTCCCTTGCCAGACTTCTGTGGAATGTCATTGTCTTACAAATAGCTAACATAAGATTAGGAAAACCCAAAGCTCTCTAAGTCGAGGAGGATAAAGTGCTAGCAGAGGTTATCG
Source organism: Picea mariana (assembly GCA_032191745.1). Lineage (NCBI taxonomy): Eukaryota > Viridiplantae > Streptophyta > Pinopsida > Pinales > Pinaceae > Picea > Picea mariana. Next base: position 62,008 of record JASDQU010736659.1, on the reverse strand, counting down.
TCTCCCTGTTATATCAGATAATGTCTCTTACTGGAAAGGACATAGGCGGGGGCATTGGATACCCCACAAGACCATCCCAATCATAGGGAAATTCTATAGGACTTGAAGGGAGAGTACTCAGGGAGAGTAAAGTTGTCTCTTGTTCATAAGGAGCACTATCAGGAATGCTGACGACATGGTTGAAGCATGCATCACCCTCTAAAAGGAGAGTTGGATTGACTAGAGCTTGCACTGGTATGACCACTTCTTCAATTCTAGTTTGAAGAGGATGCGTGATAATAGGGATAGGGGACACATCACCCTCGACAACAGGGGTATGGTCAGGAGAGGATTGTAGCGGCATGGCTGTTGTGTCAATCAAAGGAGAAACAGGGTGTGGGGAAACCACAGAAACTTCAGAACCCAAAGGGCCCACAGGTGAGAGCCACGCTTCTGGTATCCCAACAGTAGCTGAACACAAATGAGTAAGGTGATCTCCTTCGCAAGTCCTGCAAAGGAATTTAGGCTCACGTCTAAGACGTCTAGGCTTCTCAATGCCCCCGGCATCATTCACAATGGGTGGTGACATGCTCTCAACGTGACTAGCAGAGGTGAGAGAGTCATCTCCCACATGATGTATAGAGGTTGGAGATGTGACATCGATGTGACTTGTGGTGACTAAAGTGATTCCCCCAACATGACTAGTAGCAGCTGGTCGCGGGTATTCAACATCACTTGCAGAGTTCGTCGACCTATATCCAACATGACTGGCAGAGGTTGGTAATGGAGCTCCAGTATGACTGGCAGTGACTGGACTAGTAGTGGGTTGTGGCATTTGATACCAAGGTTCAGGGAAATATTGACTTTGAAACATTGTAGGCCATGAGGGGTCATGGTTTACCCCCTGTCCCTGTTTGGAAAGGTAGTATCCTCCACCTAATTGATCAAAAGAGGTTTGTACGAGCATCATCACTGAAGTCTGCAAAGAGATAGAGGTATGAAAAGGATTATTCAATTGAGGATATATGTTTCCCCCATGTGAAGGGGTTCCGTGAAGAGGGTAGCCCGAACCTTAAAACTGATTCTCCCCGTATGAAAGACCCGGGGATATATGAGGACCCTCCATGGGAAAAGTGTTCGAATGAACCGACATGGTGGATGAAGGATACGCAAATGGGGTGTAATAAGTAGAATAAGCACCCATTTGAGTACTGTCTTCTGAAAGAGTATAGCTAGGACTGGATCCATAAGAGGGAAGATTCCAACCTCCCACAGTGAGAGTTGGTTGAGGGACATGACTCATATCAAATGAAGATGTAGGTAGTAGGGCCATGGTGCCCCCAAATACAATGATAGGATTCATATAAGTGGGCCAGGGAGAGGATGGAAAGGGTGAAGGAACATTCAACATATCAATAGGAAAATGATTAGAGACCCAAGGCATGGACTGAGCATCATAACTCTGCATACCATTATGAAAAGTAGATGGATTCGTCCCCATGAAATGAGTGAACATCATGGGGGTGGTAGAGGTAAAAGAGGGAGCTATGGGAACTCTACTATCCATGATAATGAAAACTCATTACAAAATCCTAAGGCTAATTAGTAATCNATATAAGTGGGCCAGGGAGAGGATGGAAAGGGTGAAGGAACATTCAACATATCAATAGGAAAATGATTAGAGACCCAAGGCATGGACTGAGCATCATAATTCTGCATACCATTATGAAAAGTAGATGGATTCGTCCCCATGAAATGAGTGAACATCATGGGGGTGGTAGAGGTAAAAGAGGGAGCTATGGGAACTCTACTATCCATGATAATGAAAACTCATTACAAAATCCTAAGGCTAATTAGTAATCAAAGAGCACACCAACAATAATCAAACAAAAAATATGCACACAAATGGGGTAAAGTGGCTGAAAGGGGCCTCCCTCCCTAAAGAAGGTATGTCTCTCCCAAAAGGGGCCTGAGACTCTCGGCTAAAGATCAGAGGTAACATAATCAGTTATAAGGGCCCTCATGGGCTTAACAACCATTCGTTCAGATCCCCCCAGAGAGGTAATCCTCCATAAAGGCCATGTGTTTTTCGACCCTTATCTGACTCAGAGTACCTGCAGAATAACCCCTGCAAGTAAACTATGTGGCACCTAAGTCAAGCAACTAAGAAAGCAATGTATAACTGATGCACAGGCGAGCATTTGTAAGTCAGGTCCAACATATGGGTAGGGTAGAAAAGCCCAAAATATTGAAATCACCGCCTCTCATGGAGGTAAGGGCACTGACAAGATCCCCAGATACAAATAGATCCCCAGAAATATCTCTAACACTAAGAAGGTATTGGGGGGATATCCCTTCAACCAACCTCACGCGACCTCATGATTAACTCTGGTGTAAGCAAAGCCTCCTAATATTACCGATTAGACAATGGATTTCTCCACTCCCTTAGTCAGACACATATGTTGATTTAATAGCCTTGGAGAAGTTTACTCACAAAATCCTATTCCAAGGAACTAAATCCTAAGCTAGTTTGTGCACCCTAGAAAATAAAATCGTGACTAATGAATTTTAAATTATAGCATTAATTTTAATGGTCGTGCTTACTCAAAAAGGTATGGTAGTGAAACTCATGATGTTATGACTCAACAAGTAAAGTAAATATGAATACAATGCAAAGTCCACACTTCAATTTTCAATGAATGATATGCTTCTTAAAACAATGCAATTTTCAATTTCAACTCTGCAATTCTGAAATAAAAATGCAATCTTTCTTTACATGCACTAAGCTAATATGACGAAGACTCAAAAGATAAAAATGCCAAGCAATGCAAAATGCCTAATATTTTTGTATTTTCAATATAAGAAAAATGAAAATGCATGGACTGAATAACAACTTGATATATAAAAACTCTATTGTGTATAGAAAGAGACAACTCAAGTAGGATACCAAGGAGAAAAACACCAAGCCCAATGTATAAGGACAATCAAAATGAAGACATGATGAGAAAGACTCCGCCCAAAAATTCAACCAAAGACAGGTTCCCTGTCATTCCACAGACACTTAACAGTCACTACAGAGACCCAAGAAGACTCAACAATCATCAAAACCCACCCAACAACCACCAAACCCAACAAACAAGAAAAAGAGGTTGATGTACGCGACTGTTCAAGGAAACAATGTGTATGTACGCAGCTTGCAGAAGGACAACACACGTATATATGCGACTGTCAAGAAAAAACTCGCGTATATGTTTCAAAAACACAGATAGGCAAAGGAGAAGGCTGAAAGACTCAGAACCAGCATGAACAAAGGTTGTCGAGCAATGATACGACAAGAAACACAATAGGAACGAGAGAAATCTAAGGAGAAAAACACTCCAAACCCTAAGAAATAAGATTCAATCCCCAGTATGGTTGCCAATTTTGTTACGAGGAAAATCTCTCTATGGCTAGGGATAAACCACAACATACAGAAATGACTGCAGAAATCAACTCTATTTTCAAGTATGCTATATAAAAAAAATATGGTAGAAAGACAAGATAAAAGGCCTACCTCGTCCAGACATTCAATGAATTCCATCGTTGAGCACTTGACCCAAAGCAATATACCTGCAACTAGTCCTCAACAACCAAGCAAAGCAAGAATATGGTGATAATATATGATGTTAGCACATTCGATAGCATAATCCATTAATATACATAACAAATACACCCATGAAATAATAATTCAAATATTTTCAAGATATCAATTGGACGGGAAAAGAGTATTTCTATTAATATATGATCAGCAGAAGTGAAAAAGTTATAGACTTTTGTGTCGGCATGGTTCGGAACCTAGAAACTAAGTTCCTTCCAGTTGGGCCTCCACCACTTCAATACTCCACCAAAGGCAAGCTCATAGAAGAGATACAATGAAGTTTTCAATCAATAAGGGAAGAGCTTGGGGGTTGAACACCGTGTTCAGACTTAAAGGACAAAGGGATGCAGACTCAATATGAAGTGAATAATTTCTCCAGAGTAACTTTGCTCTCAAAGTTGAATTATTTCTCCTCCTTTCCATAGCTCGAAATTGTCCCATTTATAGCCTTCAGATGGAACTGAAAGGCCGAGTCAGAACGTTTCCAGTATATGGAAGGCCAAGGATCATATATCTCATGTCGTGACATGGAAACCTGACACTATTTTTCATTTTTTGGAAACAAATCCCGATGTACGCGGGCTATAGTGGTGCAACCAACGTATACGCATGTTGTATAGTAGGATGTAAGTTTTAAACCTGTGAAGTAAAGAAATGCATATAGATTCTTAAGCATAACAAAAATTAATCAATGGCTCATACACATAGTACACAAAGATTTATACCGAAAACCCTCAACCAGGGAAACCTTTCTTATATTCATTATATCTCGAATTTCACCATTCACCATACAATATATACAATGTTTTTAGGTATTCCGTAGATACCAAAACCCTAATCCATTAATCCGAGATTAATTTAGTAAATTGCCAAAAATATCAAAATCCGCTAAAAATAGAAAAAACCACCCAAACAAAAAATTTCGGGGCGCTACCCTGAACGCTACGCATAACCATGGGGGGGCATACCTAACCCCCCCTGGGACCCCCCTAGGAAAGCGCCCAACGCACATGACACAAAGAGCACTACTAGAGGGATCATCAGACGCATTTGATGAATTTGACTTGCCCACACAAACACATGCAAAGAATATAACACATACTCAACATTCTCCCACTTGTTGTTTTCTTTGCATCCAGGGGTCCAGGGGATTATAAAGTCAACGATCCAGGGAAGCAATGCCCATTGTTACTCTACACCAGGAGAAATTTTCTTTTCTCACAGACTTTGTCAATGAATATGCAACATTCTTCAAAGTGTCAACCTTTTCCAGCAACACCTTCTTTTCCTCAACCATGTCTCTCACAAAGTGATACTGAACATCAATATGCTTTGTCTTTGAATGATAAGCTGGGTTATTTTCCAGGAAGATTGCACTCTGACTGTCACAATCTAATCTCACTACTTGTTGTACCAACCCAATACCTTAACACAAACTTTGTAACCATACTGCTTCCTTGCTTGCATGAGTGGCTGCCATGTATTCAGCTTCTGTAGTTGAGAGTGCCACTACAACCTGTCTTTTTCTCATCCAACTGGTTTCTCCTCCAAATAGGTTAAACACATACCCACTTGTAGATCTTCTGCGATCCAGATCTCCAGCCCAGTCTGCATCAACAAATCCATGTATGTCCACCACTCTATCCAAGCCTGGTCTTCCTTGGTAGCACAATACATAACTGGTAGTGCCACGAAGATACCTGAAGACCCTCTTTACTCTAAGATGTTGAAGAGAGGGTTTCTTTCCAGACCATACCTCATGTGGAGTTTTATCATCCAACGTTGATGAAGGTGATCGATTGACCAGGTAACATGATGTACCCACTGCCTCTGCCCAGAATTCTTGTCCTAACCCGGCACCGTTGAGCATGCTCCTTGCTTTTTCCATCAGTGTCATGTTCATCCTTTCTGCAACTCCATTCTGCTGAGGAGTGTATGGAGTAGTCTTATGCCTTGCTATACCACACTTCTTACAGAATTCTTCAAATTCATTTCTACAAAATTCTCCACCATTATCTGTTCTCAATACCTTTATTTTTTTCTCTGTCTGATTTACTACTAGAGCCTTAAACTCTTTAAATTTATCAAATACCTCAGATTTATTTCTAAGAAAATAAATCCATGTGTTCCTTGAAAAATCATCTATGAATGAAAAATAATACACAGACTTACCTAGTGATGGAACAGGCACAGGTCCAAACACAGCACTGTGTATCAACTCTAAGATCCCCTTTGTTCTTGTAGCACCAGATGGGAATCTTACTCGATTTTGTTTTCCATATATACAATGTTCACAGAAATCAAAATCCAGAGTGAAATTAGACATACCTTCAACCATACCTTTACCATGTAGTGTTCGAAGGCCCCTTTCTCCAATATGCCCCAGTCTTTGATGCCATAGCATGGTCTTCTTTTATGGGACAATATTGGTCTTGTCTCCTTCATTTCTCTACTCAGGGACAACAGAACTGTTACACCCATTAGTATAAGTGCTTCCCAACAACTTGTATAGAGTTCCACACCGAACTCTCCTCATCAACACCATTGCTCCTCGTACCATCTTGCAAGTGTTATTTTCAAATACAGTTTTCAATCCTGCATCATCCAACTTGCTTATATATATTAGGCTCCTGGATAGTTTTGGAATGTGCAGAACCCTAGGGAGAGTTCTAATCCTTCCATCTTTTAGCAGCAACTTAACCCTTCCACGTCCCAAGATTTTGGTTGTCGAGTCATCTCCTAGGAATACATCAGCACCATCGTATTTTTCATATTCAGAGAACCACTCCCTATGAGGAGTCATATGGTATGACACACTTGAGTCGATCAACCATACATCATGGTCTGCATGTGTACTTGTAGATGCCAGGTAAACATCACCTCCTTCTTCAGTGGAGGTTTTCACCTCTGTTGAAGAGGTACTATCAAATCCCTTTGGTTTTTCAACCTTATTAGACTTGCAATCTTTCTTATAATGCCTTGTTTTACCACACTTCCAGCATTTCCTCAAAGATTTTCCTGCAGACTTAGATCTACCAGTAGATTTAGATCTCCCCCCTGAAGGCTTACCAGGATTCATGTCTTGGGTATGACCTCTTACAAATAAAGCATTTGTGCTATGACTATCCATGATTTTTCGCCTCATCTCTTCAGATAATAAGGATGAAACTACATCCTCATACTTCAATGTAGATTGAGTGGTACTACCAATTGCTACAACCAGATTATCCCAAGAGTCTGGAAAACAAAATAACAAAGTAATACACTTATCTTCTTATGCAATCGTAATATTAATAGAGACAAGTTGACTTACCAGAGTATTAAAGGCATTTAGATGTTCTGTCACAGAATCTCCATCTTCCATCCTAAGATGATACAACTTCTTTCGAAGAAACAACTTGTTTACGAGGGACTTTGATTGATACAAATTCCCCAACTTATCCCATAGTTCCTTGGATGTAGATTCTCTCGAGACATTCAACAACACCGAATCTATCGGGCAGAGTCAAATAGTACTCCTTGCTCTTCTGTCCAACTTCTCCCAATCTTTTTTCGACATACCAATAGGTGGTGTACTAGTAGTTTGTGTACCAGTCGACTGTGTGCCTGCGTACCAGTGGGATGTGTCCCTAGATCCACAACGATCCATTTTTCTTTGTCTACAAGAAGGTCCTCCATCTTGAGCTTCCATAGCTCAAATTTTTTACCATTGAACTTCTCTATCTTGATTCTAGATGAGCTCGCCATTCCTCTTTCTATACTCGAATCTCCACTGCAAAAGCTCCCACTAAACCCAGGTTTATCACAGACCCAAGATAAACTTGATCTATCAAGACCGAGCCAAACCCTCAGCAACAAAGGCCTCCCTCTGATGCCAAAAACGAGCTCTGATACCACATGTAAGTTTTAAACCTCTGAAGTAAAGCAATG